>JABTXL010020138.1:8892657-9091832 GCA_025134845.1 Neodon shergylaensis
TCTTTGGAATCTGTCAGTCCCAAGAGGATGAAGTCAGGTTTATTTGTCCGATTCCAGGTGTTCATAGTGAATGATCCTAAATGATGAGAAATCAAAGATAATGTATTGTTTATAGAATGGCATAGAGATTCTTGTGCATTTTGCTCTTGTAGTTTTTATACCTATACCATATAACAGCAAATAATTCAAATTACCAATTATAAGTACAAAGTGGCATTTGATAATTTTATCATCTGTAATAAAATGTGCCATAATTTAAAAAACTTGATGCTAGTTTAAATAATATCCTTTATGAATTTAATACACAGGAAATGTTATCATGTATGTGATAATAATGATCCCCTTATTTTATAGGCATATAAGAGGCAAAAAATTCAGTTAATTTATGTGAACAGAGAAGAATTCATTTAAGAGTTTTGGATCATTGTAAAAATGTAAGATACCAAAGATGTTAGTCATAATCTTTTTCCAGTTAAGTCTAAATGAAATGTCACACATTTAGTGAACAAAGATAGAAATCAACTTTGATACATCATTTTCTGCTTTTTCCAATATCATTTAAGTCTAACTGATTTTTACAGAATTTTCATAGCCTGCATTAATAAAAATAATTATCAATAAAAATGGAGTAAGTTTTGAATATTCAAAACAGTTTTAAAATAAAATTATTCATGAAGTATGAATCATATCTGGGGTTCTCTCCTTCCACCTATTCTGTTTGACACCATCCTGATGTTACCTTTGAAAGTACCAAATGGCATGTATACTTATATTTTTAATATAATCTTTATTTTAATTACTCTAAGTCTTTACAGTTTTAAAAATACTTACTCTGAATACCAACCTTGATAGAAAAAAATGAAGTCAAATTACTTCCTATAGCATTTGACTGGAAATAGTCAATTTCCAAATTTTCTCACAAATTAAAGAGAAAATTTATTTAAGGATTTGAATATGTTAGTCTTAGAGCTTTTGTTTTCCCTTTGACTATTTTTTCCATTTTTTTTGTAAACTCATTTTTAGAACTTCATAAATAAATTAGGTTATTCTTGACATTTTTCTCAGGTCTTTGCCAAAATCAAGTTTTATTGGAATTTATGGCCCAAATTTATTCCATGAACAATTGTGAATCTGAGCAGTGCAATACATGCCTTTTGTCTCTAATTCTTAACTCCAGAACAACTCATATAGTGTTATGAGCATCATATAATGTGGTCATTCTCAGGAAGAAATTTCTAAGACAGATTTCTTGGCAAAAATTCAAGGACTGAGGTCAAAGGACTAATTTAGAAAAGTTTTTCCTTTTCCCTGAGAGCCCACAAAGAAGAACATAAAGTCGTGTTAATTTTTCTGATGTACTACATTTATTTATATACCTATAAATACAATAAAAAATAAAAACTAAATGTTCTTCAACTGGCAGTGGATAATAAAAATGTGATACATATTCACAATGGGCTACAATTCATCTATAAGAAAATGAAATCATAAACTTTGCAGGTAAATGTCAGGAACTAGAAAAGATCATGTTGAGAAAGGCAACAGAGACCCTCAAAGACCAATCCTTCATGTTCTTTCTCATCTGAGTCTACTAACTCCAAAACATTAGATAATAATACATATCTTTGACTAAACGAAAAAAATGCTAGGGCTCCTCAACTGTGCAATTATTTTAGTGTAGATTTCGTTATGGTATTTTTTTTCTACTGCAAAGGGAAGTTTCTTGATGAGAAGAGAGAACCACACTTATCAGTGAATATATGGAGACATATTCTATTGTTTTTACCTAACATTTTTAAGTCCAGCAGAATCACTTCTTCAATTTAAAATTTACTATTCTGTAATCACAGTCTCATTGTCAAAGTAAGCATTTTCAAATTAAAAATAATTTCCTCTAGCCACAGTTTTTAAAAATGCCCTGATGTGAATAGAGTGTTGTCTAAATGTATTTTAAATTTAGTTTATTTATGGGTATATAAGGTAAAAATGAACTATTCAGAGTCTGGGGCAGTAAGGAACTATAGAGAGGGAAATAACAGGGAAAAGTAATCTATTGGAGGAAACAGGCTCTAACTGGGCAAGTGTAAAAGGTAAATACTGAAGAAGAATAGGAAGGTAAAGTAACAGATGGGTACTGAAAATGTCATAAAAAATCATACTTCTAAATATTTACCTAAAAACACGTATACGATATGTAAACCTCTATAAATAAACATATATATTTAAAATTAAATTTTTTCATCTTGGTAAAATGCTCCTTCCAATAGACAAAGGTCATCTAGCAAAAATTACAACATCAAGCACAAGAAGTCACTTGACTTACTGATCAGAGTTTCCAGGTGGCAATCATATATTAACATTTATTACTATTGTCATTAGTTTCCACTAGTAGGGAAAGTCTCTATTGTCAAAGAAACCATGCATTTCAGATACAGAACCAAGAAGTTCTAAAACTGACTGTTCTAAAACTAAAACTGACCAGAATGGCTTCTCACTGTATAGTAGGTTTTATGGTTCCATAAGGTTCATGCAAGTTTCCAATAAAAGGAAATTACCAAAACTCCTACATACATATGATATCTATGAACCAGACCAAGTAACATAATGGCAAAAACAAAACAAGCAAACAAATAACGTGAAAAAAAAAAAAGGAAACCATAAAACCAAGAATACATTAGTGGCACATGTATCTTGGTAGTAACCGAAACCTCTTAAATTGGATTTAAAATTGACTCAACAATAGTGAACATTTGCCTGGTACTGAACACCTAGACATCTATTAAGGTTTAATGAAGTTATGGATTTTAGAGAAGCATGTACAACTGAAACTTTAATAAATCAGGATAATATTTAAATGCATCCTAACTTTTTCTTATATCATCAGGTAAGTGTAGAACTCACCCATGATCATAAAGACTTCTCTTTCAACAAGTCAAAACAAAATAAAAAACCCCACAAAATGCAAAATCAAATTATATATATATATATAAAGGATATCCTGAATCACCCTTCTGGGTACTTTACCAGGGACCAGGTTAGTTCTTGGGTTGAAACATAAGACATCTCTTACCATGACTAGCACCCAGTAAAGCCCATCCAACAACCCAGACTGTATTCCCTTCCTGTGCTCCATATTTAGACAAACAACTCCTGCTCTACTGGAAACCCGGCTGGGTCTCAGTATTAAAGAATCCCACCCCCTGGACTCCGTATCCTAGAACACATCTCCAGGACCTACTTTAGCACAGACGAGACTGATCCTTGAGACACAAGTTAAGACACCATCCAATGTCAGCTAAAATGCCTTAAAGACCAAGCAATAGCCCCAAACTGCAACCACTCCACTGTGCCCATTATTTCAACCAGAAACTCCATTAGGTTTAGTAGATGGAAGATCTAGAAACCCAAGGTGATCGTTCTTAAAGCACTCCCATCATCCTCAAACAGCACCATATTCTGTCCCACAGTGTCAGCAGAAAACTTGCTTTTCTTACCAGGTCATTTTAGGGACCCAAGTAAACCACTAACCACAGACGGCTAACACTTCCTAGAGCTGACACGACAGTTGCTAAGGGCAACTCCTCCACTGAGTTCCTTTCACATCCCACAATTTGGCAGAAAACTTCTGCTGTACTGGAAGCCATGCCATACTAGGAATCCCAGAGACAAAATAGTTATCCAGGACCCAAAGGTCACATTGTTAATTGGAACTGTATAGGCAGTATTGATACCCAAATCTAGAGAGGTATTGCAGGTTGCGAAAGTACCACTAAGACAGCCTACTGAAGACTGGACACAACGCTATGAACAGACCACGCTGAGCTCTTCCTCTCTCAATGTGTGAAGACTGAGGAGAACATTCAATGGCAGGCAAGTGAAGACATTCACTGCTGTTATTATATTGTGGTCTCAAGGGCTGCGTTTTGTCCAGAAATTGCGTTTCTCAACTCTACTCTCAAAAGTTTATTTTTAAATAACTTTGAAAATTATTTAAATTAGATCAAGGAAGATGAATAAATAATAAACTATTTGATATTTTGAGAATGATTTTGTTTCCAAAAGAGTTAACAGAAAGATTGCACGAGGGTATTATAACATACAGATTTCTGGCCTGATAAATTTTTGATATGTCATATTCAAAATAATGTAAGAAGAGAGTAGTGTGTTGACTCCACATTCATGGAAAACACATGGTGGCAAATGGATTACAAAATATTAGATGTTTTAAAAATAAATTAGCAGTCCAATTACAATTGTCCTTAAACAATGGATGAAGAAGGCTGAAGCAAAGGATGGAGATGGCAATGAGATTTTTGTGTCTGTCTATCATGCAGAGACACACATGCTCATTATTAGACTGAGAAGAACCTGTGCCAGAATGTTCATAATTGTTACAGGTTTTCTATTTATGTATTTATGTATTTATTTATTTATTTATTTATTTTGATTTGTCGAGACAGGGTTTCTCCGTAGCTTTTTTTTTTTTTTGGTTCCTGTCCTGAAACTAGCTCTTCTAGACCAGGCTGTCCTCAAACTGACAGAGATCCGCCTGCCTTTGCCTCCCGAGTGCTGGGATTAAAGGCATGCGCCACCACCTCCCAGCTGTTACAGGTTTTCTATTTAGGAAAATGTCAGTTCTGAATTGCAACCCATATTTGTCTGTAACTTAGTTGTATTTATTAATTTAGTTTGAACCCAAACTTTGAAAATACAGATTGTATTTCTTTTCAGATACTTCTTTGTGATTAAGCATAACTAGATATAATTTCAAAAATGTAAGTCAAAAGACATATACAAGCAAATTTGCTTCATGTAAATCATTATGCTTATAATGTTAAAGCTGTCATTAGTGATTTTTTCCTCAAATGGATTTCAAACATCATCATAAAATATTGTTTTAGAATTATTCTCCTCTGTTGCCGATGAAATTGAGAATTAAATGATCTGTGAAATTTGCTGAATCATATTAGAAAGGATGCCACCTGACACTGTGGTCACTTTGAAAATTGTCTTAATCATTATGTAATAATAAGATTTGTTCAGGGTAGAATTTTAAGAACTGTAATCACATTTTATTTTTTATATTGGTTGACCCAAAATCAGATAATTAAACCATGTGTATACCAAGTATTTCATTTGCCATTATAAAATGTACTTTTCAAAACACATACCTAGAAATTGCCAAGAAATGTTTGTATAACTAAAACTCTACAAAAAATAAGGAAGTAAAACCTTTTTATTTTTAGATGGAGAGGCCAGGGCGATAATTCAAATAAAAGAAAGTTAAATTCTTAGTGTAATTGTTTTCTTAGGTGTCCAGAGTTCTCTCTCTCTTCTTTATAACTCTACTGACAGCACATTTTACTTCTTTGTTTCGAAGACTATAGATGAGTGGGTTCAGCATGGGTATTACAATGGTGTAAAAGACAGAAGCCACTTGATCCTTTCCCAAAGAGAAAGACTTATTTGACTTTAAATGAGTGAAGATCATGGTCCCATAAAATATGATGACTGCCAGGATATGAGAGGCACAAGTTGAGAAGGCTTTTTGTTTTCCTAAAGTGGAATTGATCTTCAAAATAGTAGAAAGAATGGACATGTAAGACGCAGATATTGTGATAAGGGACATCAATAGAGTGGAACCAGCAAAAATGAATATAATGAATTCAATATCATCTGTGTTGCTGCAAGACAAGGCTATAAGTGGGGATGTGTCACAAAAAAAGTCCTGGATGACATTCGATTTGCAGAAATCCAATGTAGCCATACATAACATATTGACAGTGGCATCCAGAGCTCCAAGCACATATGACCCACCAAGAAGGGTACTGCAGAATCGGCTGGACATAACGACTGAATAGTGCAGAGGGTTACAGATAGCTACATACCGATCATAGGCCATGGAAGACAGAAGAAAACACTCAGTAGCGGCCAAAAGGACAAAAAAGTACATTTGAGTGAAGCAGCCCACGTAGGAAATATTCTTAGTAGAAGTCAGCAGGTTCTCTAATGTTTTAGGTGTGATGGCAGTTGAGTAACTGAGGTCAAGGAATGACAGGTGGGTGAGAAAAAAATACATCGGAGTGTGAAGCTGGACATCTAGACAAATGATCAGTATCATGCCTATGTTCCCCAGCACAGTGAGCAGGTATATCAGGAGAAAAATCACAGAGATGACCAGCTGGATCTCCTTGGAATCTGTCAGCCCCATGAGGATGAAATCAGGCTTACGTGTATAATTCCAGGTATTCATTGTGAGCTACCGTAAACTGTTCAGGAATTAAAAGTGATACTTATGTTGAATTAATGTCAATAAAATATTTTATGCATGTTTAAATATTTCCATAATTGATTTTTATTGTGTTAAATTAATATAGATTGTATGATGTTATGTTTTAAAGAAGTGTCAAAAGCATGACATTTGTTAATCATGTAGTAATGATAATGGACTTCTTTATGTTTTCAATGAAACTTATCCCATTTGCAATGAGAAACAAAGTGCAGAATATTAAATAACTACTGAGGATTTGGTTCAAATGCCTGTTGATTTTCTGTATGTATTCTGACTACAGGACATGCTTGTCATTCTGTTCTGTTCTTTATACTTATTATTTGCAAAACTTTGTAAACAAAAACTCTGTAAACAAAACTTTGACTATTCAATAAGCAAAGGTTGAAAAACATTTCAAAAAAATTTCATTTTCTTAAAATATGAATCATCTCTCTTTACTAATAAATCTCCATTTTATCCCTTTTCCAGAAGTCTTTTGACAGCAATAAGACAATTGACTATCCATGAAAAAATTATCTGCCCAAGAAATTCAAAATCAGTTACATTGAAAGCAGAGTTTCAAAATATGATGTTTACTTTTAGAATATCATTATCATTAGCTATTTTGTCAGAATTCCTGACAGTCCTTGTGAAAGTTCTAATCTCAGGGTGTGCAAACAGTCATACAATAAGAACCTTTTTTTTAACAGTTTAACTAATTTCTTATAAATATCAGAATACTTACTGTGAGTCAAGTTGTTGAGAAACAAACACAGACAGAGATTTCAATATCATATGCCTAAAATTTTGACAACTTTCTAAATTTTCCTTGATATTTCTAAATATCTGTAGATCCATTTTCTTTAAAGGGTAAGGGAAGTCAGTCAAACAGTCTTATTCAGTCTTGTTGAACTAGAACACTCACACTATGAACAACATGAGTGCTAGAATCTCTGATGAGCCTCAGTAGAGCAGTCTGTACCCTTCCTCTCTACCCAATAATCATACAGAAATTTATAGAAGGGTGCTAAGTATCATGTAGCCCATGGTCATCCTCAGGGGCCAATCCAATTTTTAAACAAGTTTGGCATGCCTTTGAGAAAGAAAGCTCATCAAGGAATTGAGCCAAAGTTTGCATTTTTAGAAACCCCACAGGGAATAAAATGAGCAAGTCTTCCCTTCTAATGATATATAAGCAATGTTTAGTGTTTATATGCAGTCATCTTTTATTAATTCAGAAGAAAGAAAGAATTTTACTGTTATAAGTATTTATTTGAATGATTCAATAAAAATAAGCTATGTTCATTAAAAACTGTAAGTTACAATACTATTTCAGCATGCCTCTCTTCTATAGCCTGCTTATGATATATTTTCATTTCATTAAATATAACAGATGAGACACAAAATTAAAAATTACTAACCATTAAAAAAACACATACTTAACTTATATGGAATCAGGTTATATCCTGTCTTAAATGAGAATAAACTGATGTAAACTATAATTTAAATAAAGCTAAATAGTTTTTGAAGAATATTTTCCCAGAGTGAAGAATAAAAATGAAAATAAGTCATTTTACTCAGAGATAGCTGGAGTAAAAGACTCCTGCTAATCTGTCTTCAAGTTTAGGTGAAATAAAATTCTTTATATGTAACATTGAGTTCTTTAGAAGGGGGTACACATACCATAGAATCAGGCAATATTTTAATATTATGGATAGTGACATTTTTATGTGTATTATATTTTGAATAAACTTTGTATGACCCATGCTCCTTGTTAAATGGATCTTATCTATTACTGACTAAACAATGTAGTTTGTAGAAACCAGTATTTAACTATTGGGCAAACAGGTCACCTTTGATGATTTCAAATAACTGAGAAGCTAAGGTTGGCTTTCTACATGAATCTTAGTATACATTCTAATCACCAGATCACTTGAAAATGTTCTACTTGGATATTTTCATTGACATTTTTTTGTCAGTGTTGATTGCATGAAGTCCACATCATGATAGCAAAGTCAATATTTTACCAATATGTAGTCACTGTAGAAACCGACATGTCATGTTACACAGTAATGCCATTTACAAAGCCCCATACCTAAAATTTCCCTCTTTCTTGAATTATTATTACTATTAAATTATATTTATTTTACACCTCATTCATCAGAGGATAATCTTATTTTTCAAATTTTACTTTTTAACCATCATCTGCCCCAAGAGTGTCCTTTTAATTTCAAGTTTATTTCTCTCTTAATTCCACATATGAGAAACACAATGCTTGGCTTTCTCTCACTCATTTCACTTGACATGATACCTCTATTAACGTGCATTTTATATCATCAATAAGCAAGAGTTCTGGGTCCATCCAATGTCTGTAGAATACTGAATTGTACATAGATGGCAGACTTTATCTTCCACTCATCTGTGGTTTGACACCAGTTTGTTGCATGGTTCACTATCCTGAAGGTGTTGTAAAATAAGTATGTAGTTATATCTGATGGAGAGTGCCTGTGGTTCTGCCAGTGTACATTTAGGATGGTATTTCTAAATATTAGGGTAATTTTTCTTCTGCTATTGTTTCTATGATTACACACATTTTACCTTTCTTTTAAAATTATTTTACCATTTTATTGCACACACATAATGTTCTTTTACTATATTATCCTCTGTTATAGGCTTTCTTCTCATTCTCAGAACATTTGTTCTGATTAGCATGTCTTCCCATTTACATGTCTTTTTTGTTGTGATACACTTAATTAGGATTTAGTTTAATTAGGATTACATTTATGAATGTCTGCAGGGCTTATTTTCTTGAGCAAAGGCAATTTAATGATGACTACTACTCTGGAATATGATTTCCTGAGTTACAGCAAACATAAACTTTCTGTACCTCCTCACCAAGAGGTAGGATCTTTTTTTTTTATTTATTTATTTATTTATTTATTTATTTATTATTTTGTTGAAAAAAAATTTTCGCCTCCTCCCAGCCTCCCATTTCCCTCCCCCTCCTCCCACTTCTCCCTCCCTCCCCCCACTCCTCTCCCCCTCCCCCCACTCCTCTCCCCCTCCCTCTCCAGTCTGAAGAGCAGTCAGGGTTCCCTGCCCTGTGGAAAGTCCAAAATCCTCCCTCCTCCATCCTGGTCTAGGAAGGTGAACATCCAAACTGGCTAGGCTCCCACAAAGCCAGAACATGAAGTAGGATCAAAACCCAGTGCCATTGTCCTTGGCTTCTCAGCAGCCCTCATTGTCCGCCATGTTCAGAGAGTCCGGTTTTATCCCATGATTTTTCAGTCACAGTCCAGCTGGCCTTGGTGAGCTCCCAATAGATCAGCCCCACTGTCTCCGTGGGTGGGTGCACCCCTTGTGGTCAGAGACAGAGACCCACACTGGAGCACCGGACTGAGCTCCCAATGTCCCAATGAGGAGCAGAAGGAGGGAGAACATGAGCAAAGAGGTAGGGTCTTAAAAGCTCTTTCCAACCTCCTCGATGAGATGATAATAGGTCCAGTCTTGTGTATACAGTCTCGGGTGCAGTGAGTTTATAAGTACAAAAGTCATATCATGTTCAGGTTTTCATCAGACACATCCTCATTCCCTGGTTCTTACATTCTATACCTTCTTCCTAAAAAACCCTGAACCTTGAAGAGGATAACATAGAAATATCATTTAGGTGTCAGGACTTAAAACTCACATATTGTAAGTATTTTATGTGCTATGAGTTGCTGGTTTAATAACGTTCCACCTTCAACACCAAGTTTTTTCAGGAAGTTGAAGGTAGGACTGATCTATTTGTACAAACATAAACACTCATATCTATAATGTTTGTTCTTGGAGCTGTATTGACTGTATCCCCAAAGACCTGGAAAATCACACTGATTTATTTCATGGTTTATTATAGTGTGAAAGTGTTTTATTAAATTATCACATCTTCATATTCTTCCTTTAGTGTATTTTGTTGTTGGCTTATGATTTTATCTAGTTTAGTATGTTAAAAAAAAGTGTTATTTTCTTTCATCTGTCTTTTCAGAATGGCTTCATATCATATCATATGATAAAATTTGGAGAAAATTTCATTAAATGCTTAGAAAAAACATTTTTATTAACTGTTAGATGAAATGAATATACTACGGATAGCCAATTTTTTTTATTTTGTAGCTTAATATTACTGTTTTGTTTATATTTTGTCACTGTTCATTGGAAAACATGGAAAGAACACTTCATTTATTATGTTGAGGAAAATTAAATATTATTAAGGTTTTAGAAATAATATATCAGGAGATTTGTGTCTATATGAAATGTAAAACATTATTTATATGTCTTGTTTAGAATAAACAAAAGTTTGATAGTTAACTATATAAATTTTCTTATCTAAGTGTTTAGTTACTAGGCAGAAATGTATGTCAAACGCTGTTTTGAACTTCAAATAACAGGCTAATATTTGAAAGTATTCTAAGTTCAATGCATGGGATAAAACATGAAAGTCTTTCTCCACAAAGGATGGAGTACTGATATTCTCAGTCTTATGAATTTCTTAAGCAGCTAGCCAGAGCTGCTATGAGTCCATAATTACAATTTTTTTTATATTCAGAGAAAGGCAGTTCTTATCAATCCTCTATTCTCTGTCTCTTTTTATTCAACCTCTGGTAGGGTATTTCTTCAGCCTTGAAATAGGAAATACAGATGTCTCGTTTAGGACTAAAGAATTATAGTCTTTTATTCTGAATACTTTTGTCATTTATGAATATTGGTATTAACCTATGGTCACTGAAATAGCAAATTTTCCTGAGTATAGATAGCAAAAGAACTAATATATGTTTATAGCACAAATATTTAAAAGACAGAGAAATGTACATTTTATGAAACAAAAGCAATAGATCGCTGCAAGGTCAATCCATTTTAGAGCCTAAAGCTATTAATAAGAGTGGTCATTATTTCTCCCAAATGGATTATGTCCTGAATACAATTGGAATACGATTATTCCAAAATCTGGCATATTAGTTTTGTTAAGTTAATTCTTTTTAACAACTTACTCTATATTTGTGCTGTATATTCCAGAAAATACATAACAAAACACCTATTTTCAATTATTTGCTTTTAATTGTGTCTTTTGTAAATGTAAAAATAAAAAGCATATCTATATTTTAATTAAGATATTAATTTTCAACTACGATTCCTAACATAACAATATAAAAGACAGTGAAGTAGTAGGCCAGAGGTTCTTAATATGTCTCAGAATTACATGGTTTCCAAATATATGTTATACTCTTACATAAGGGATAAATTTGCAATGTATCAATGTCAAAAATATTACAAAATTAGAGACCTGATTTTTTTCCTCACATACCTAGAACCTGTTCATCCCAAAGAAGGCAATGGCAAATTAGCTCTGTTATGTGAATGCAGAATGCATTGACGGAATATAAAGAAAACGGCATGATTTTTATTCCTGTGTGTCATATGCAGATATATGTTTACCATTATTGATTTAAATGAGCTTACACTTGGCTATCTGCAATTGTTACAGTGTTTCTATTCCTTAAAAACATTATTTTCCAAATTCTCACAGAAACTAGAGTTTTGTTAACTTAATTTCCTTTAATAGCTTACCATAAATTTGTGCTCTACATTTCAGAAAATTCACTTTGATAGACATGTTTTGTTTGGAATGAGTGAATTTATTTAAACCAAGTTAGTCCAACAAATAGAGGATAGGTAGCCAGATCAATATTAGATGAAAATGTTACATAGATTGTAGGTCGGTAGACAGATGCTAGATAGGTAGTAGGTAGATAGATGATAGATATCTTTTCCATGGTATAAATAAAATTTAGTACATTGAGTTTATGTTAAAGAATTACATATTTATTCCATTAATTTCTACCCTACATGCATTCAAAAACACATACTTATTTCAACCATGACTAATGTGTTTTCTGACTCCCAACTACGATAAAGTTTGGAAGTCACAGTCCTGTGAATGGCCAATACAGTGTTTGTGTAAAGGAAGCTAAATATACATGACCATCTGGCTGTTAGTGTCAGGTGTGCTTAGAGGGAGGAAGCAAGGGAGATCTTAATATAAAAGAGAAAAAAATAGTTTAATCACTTATCTGCCTTGAGTTCTCCCTCTTCTTGATAACTCTAATGACAGCATTTTTCACTTCTTTGTTTCTGAGACTATAAATGAGTGGATTCAGCATAGGGATCACAATTGTATAGAAAACAGAAGCCACTTGGTCCTTTCCCAAGGAGTAGGACTTACTTGGTTTCATATAAGTAAAGATTAAAGCCCCATAAAAGATAGTGACTCCCAGGAGATGAGAGGCACAGGTGGAGAAGGCTTTATGCTTTCCTGAAGTGGAATTAATCTTCAAAATAATACAGAGAATGGACACATAAGATGCAGATATTGTAATAAGAGACACCATTAAGGTGAAGCCAGAGAAGATGACTATGATAATTTGTATGTTATGTGTGTCATTGCAAGACAGTGCTAAAATTGGAGATGTGTCACAAAAAAAGTGACGAATTTCTTTGGATCTGCAGAAGTGTACGGTGCTCATACAAAGCATATTAACAGTGGAGTCCATAGTTCCAATCATATAGGAGCCAGTGAGAAGGGCACTGCAGACTCTTGTGGACATAATAATTGGGTAGTGTAGAGGGTTGCAGATAGCTACATACCTATCATAGGCCATTGAAGCAAGAAGGAAACACTCAGCAGCAGCTAAGAGAACAAAAACATACATCTGAGTAAGGCAGCCAGCAAAGGAAATAATCTTGGTGGAAGTCAGCAGGTTCTCTAATGTTTTAGGTGTTATGACAGTTGAATAACTAAGGTCAAGGAATGACAGGTGGCTTAGGAAGAAATACATTGGGGTGTGAAGCTGGGCATCAACGCGAATAATCAGCATCATGCCTATGTTCCCCAGCACAGTGACCAGGTATATCAGGAGAAACAGCACAGCAAGGGTTTGTTCTATCTCCTTGGATTCTGTCAGTCCCATGAGGATGAAGTCAGTATCATTTGGGTAATTCCAAGCGTGCATAGTGAGCAACCCTAAAACAGATAATAAATAAAAGGTGGTCTCAGTTTGTACAACTTTGAAAAGAGTTTTGTTTAAATATATGTGATAGTATTGTTACAGTTTTGGTTGGCTCAATGTTGATGTTTCTTTTACAGCATAAGGATAAAGTAAAATATATAGGTAGCAACTCATATTTGGCTAGAATATGATAAAAGGCATCTTGTATTTCTGCAATTATCATGGTAGTATTCTAAATGATGTCCTTTGATAATCCTTAATTATTATAGAACATTTTATATGTAGTACTTGTATGCATTCATTTTAAATGAAGAATCTAGAAAAATCAAGTTACTTTTCAGAACTCAGTTTAAATGATGTTGCCTCTTTTGTGTTTTTTGTAAAGTTTTGCTCAGAGGAGCATGAATATGATAGTGTGTCTAGTACAAGGCTAGTCATTAAACTCTGATTGCTTACTTACTTACGTACTACATATAATGAGAGGAGAAAGAAACTTTACAGATTATCTTTTGTTTATTTTTAGATTTTACTTTTTATAGGTGTATATAGGATACTTGAAAACATTTAAACATTAACGCATATTGCATGCTTTCTCCTCCTGTCAATGCATCAGCAAGTATCTTCTAAAATTACATTAATCATTCAGAGACTTCTACTCTATCAACTCTGGTGTTCTGCACATAACTTGATATTTACTTGGATAAGGCATAAATGCTAGGAGCTTATTTGCTTCTTCCATAGATCCCTTATTTCATTCTAACAGATCTAAACTTTGCCAAGTTTAAGAATACTTACTGTGAGCTGAAGTTTGTGAATGGAAAACAACACCAACAACGTAAATGAATAAACCTATTAATATTATGCATGTAAAATGATGCTAATTGTCCTTATTTCTCACGAAGAATATATGAAATTCAAATAATGACATGAACATTTCTGTACTGCAGAATTTATTTAGCATGTGATCAATGCTTTCATCTATTTCCCCAAATATTCTTTTAATAGAGAGTTAAGTCACCCTGGAAATTATTCTTTGGTCTCTACAAAAGAGAAATTTTCTCAGGCAGATTTGATTTAAGTGCATTGCAAGGAACTACTGTGAATGCAAGCAGAGTAGTACAGGACTTTTCTCTGTTTCAGCACTGGGCCCTCAGCATCATTCAACACGTGGTCTTCCTCAGGGATCAATTTTCTAGCAAGATTACTTGGCCAGCTTTCAAAGACCAAAGTTCAATGTTTTGTTTTCTTCCAAGGAGACTGAAGAAAAATAAATATGTTCAGTGTGTTTGGTTTTTTTTTATGAACTAAATTTAGAACACACATTTGAAATTAATAGTTAAAATCACAAAAATGCATGGATTTTTGCAATATATTGTTTAAGTATCAAATAATTTCTCACTACTATGGAACATAACAGTATATTATTCATATATACATATGCACTGTCTAAATTACTTTATCAGTGATAGCCTCAAAGATAAAATTCATGAAAGAATATTTACGTTTATAAGTTTGATTCTTTCTTGGATAAACTATATTCAATAAAAGCAGTAGATTATGACAAACTTGACATGAGCCAACTCAGGCAATTCCTTTTTCTTGTTAACATAATATATATATATATATATATATATATATATATATTCATTCATAGTATAGTTTTATAGATATTTTTATATTTATGAAAATTCACTGAGATATGTTTGCCAGTTTTACAATCAATTTTTCTTCTGTACAGTTTTTGTCTTAGTTGCATATTTTTGAAATTATTATATATTTATTTTTTGCTATTTTATCATTAGAGTTTTATGCACCATATCCTGTCTTGTGTTTATATTTTACAAAACACTTAATTTCATTAGTTTTACATTGGATGGGCATCAGTCTTTGCTTAGTGACCTGAACACTCTCAAGTTAATAAACACATTTTAGCATCACAAGGATGACTGGTCCTCCACATTGGAACACTGGACATTGGAGCACTGGACTGAGCTCCTAAAGCCCAGATGAAGAGCAGAAAGAGGGAGAACATGAGCAAGGAAGTCAGGACCGCGAGGGGTGCATCCACTCACGGAGACAGTGGGACTGATCTAATGGGAGCTCACCAAGGCCAGCTGGACTGGGTCTGAACAAGCATGTGATCAAACCGGACTCTCTGAACGTGGCGGTCAATGAGGGCTGTCTGAGAAGCCAAGGACAATGGCATTGGATTTTGATCCTACTTCATGTTCTGGCTTTGTGGGAGCCTAGTCTGTTTGGATGCTCACCTTCCTATACCTGGATGGAGGTGGGAGGACCTTGGACTTCCCACAGGGCAGGGAACCCTGACTGCTCTTTGGACTGGAGAGGGAGGGGGAGGGAAATGGGAGGCGGGGAGGAGGCAGAATTTTTAATAAAAAAAATAGAAGAAGCCTTAGCCTAAGAAGGACTGTAACTTAAAGCCACCTGTGTTTTACTTTCATAATTGCACTCTATGGATTTGTGTGTGTGTGTGTGTGTGTGTCATTTAAATAAAACATTGGTAATTACCACTACTTTTGTGTAGAATTCAAGCATTTTGTATTACTTCCTGTCATTACAAGATCTTACCATGGAGAACACACTGTTCTAAGACTAAACATTTTCTTGCATCAGCCTCATAAGTGATGAGAATACAGGCATAAACCTCTGCCTGGCTCATCAATGTATGTATTGTCAGTGCAATGGATGATTAAACAAATCATGAAGAAATACATCTTCCCAAATTAGCACAGTGATAATAAAATTCAGGAAAGTGAGCATTTAATATGAGGTATCAAAATCTCTACTTATGCTTAGACTGCTGCAAATTCATAGATAAAATGAAGTAGGAGATAGTTTTCAGCTGAACACCATTGAGTAAATAAAAATATAAACTACTGTGGTAGCTTATATATTTTCCCATTAGTTCAGTAAGATGTTCTAAGTCTGGTAACATCTAAGTCTGGTAAGATATAAATATGGTACTACATATTTATGTGCTTTATAAATTTTGGGTTTTATAGTTATTACTTAAAGTATCAATGGGATAAAATGAGTATATCTATAGAAGCCTTTATTTAAATTTTTAGCATCTGCACAAGGTAGATTAATGTGTAGGCATTTATAGAGAGAAGAGTATATGGAGACAGTGGAAACTGTTTGGTATTGTAAATGACAGAGAACAGCCTCAGAAGAAATTAGCTTACAAACCACAGTTTGGCATGTCTATCATCTGGAAGTGTGGTAAGATTATTTCTATTGTTTAAGTAGTTTGTTAGATGTCATTCGCTTACTTCAAACACAGCAAATGAATACCATTAATATCAGTATGTGCATATATATGTGTATGGATGTAGATGAGTGCATGAACTAAATAAGATAAAAAATAGGGAATGCTTTTTGCCATTTGTAAAAATGAAACAACTTCAGTGATATCTGTGATCTTCATTTTTGTATTTTAAATAAATTCTTCCCTTGTGGAACACATATCAAGTGCAGCTTTCCCTCCCTCGACTCCTCCCAGTTCTCCACACCACCCCTCGTCCCCAGATCCACTTTCCCTCCATTTTCTATTAGAAAAGAGAACAGGCTTCCAAGATACAGCAAAATGTGGTAAAACAAAATAGAACAAGGCAAGGCAAAGACCCTTCTCTAGAGACTGCAAACCGATCAGAAGAAAAATGGCAAAAAGAGATGGATGAGTTCCCACTGTTAAGTGTCCCACAAATCACCAACTAACAGCCATAACATACTCAGACAACCTGGTACAGATCCGTACAGGCCCTGTGCTTGCTTTGCAAGTCTCTACGAGCCCATGTGAACCCTGCTTGGCTGATTCAATGAGCCGCGTTCCCATAATTTCCTCCATTGCCTCTGACTCTTACAGTTTTTCATTTACTTCTTCTGCCAGGTTCTCCAATCTCTAATGGGGTAGAAATGATGAAGACTTCCAATTCAGATTCTCTTCACATGTATGTCTGTGAATCTCTGTACACACACCCATCTGATGCCTAGGGAAGTCTTTCTGATGATTAACAACAAGACAACAATCTATGAGTAAAGTAAAATATCATTAGGAATCACTATTCTCCTTTTTTGTTTGTTTCTTTTGCTTTGTTGTTTGGAAAGTCATATTTAGTTCCATCTTAAGACCCTAGGTCTCTGGGCTATCCAGTCTTTATTTTATGGCTATCCAGGCAAGGTAGGTCATGATCACCCACCTGTGCAGTGGGCCTCAAGTTAAATAAGACATTGGTTGACCACTCACACAAAGTTCTGTGCCAATATTGTCCCAGAACATCTTTCAGGCAGAAATATTTGTTGCTTGAGGATTTTGTAGCTTGGCTTGTGTCCATTTTCTTTTCATATATCCTGCAAACTATGTTCCTCATGAAAGAGACAAGGAGCTAGGAGTAAAAGCTCTCTGCAGGCACCAACTCAACCTCTCTACATTCAATAAGCTATGTGCATTTTATCCTTGCAAATGGGCTCTGATTATTCATTTTTGGAGAGAAATCCTCTGTCCTAGTATCAACCTATGTTGCTTTGGCATCTCCATGGAACCCCGTTTGACATCAAATCACCGGAAAGCAACCCATTCTGGCTATTGGAAACTATTTTGACTGACAACAGAAGATATCTGTTTCAGGCTGTTTATCCTCTATTACTAGTAACACTCATAGATTCCAGGAAATTTCCATTGGACTAAACTTCCACAACACCCCCCAACTACTCCCCAGTTTCAGGTGTCTTTCCCTATACTCTTTTTTCCCATCAACCCGAACCCTCTTGCTCCTTTTCCCACAAGCCTCCAGTTGACCTGTAAAATCTTTTCTCTTTCCTCTTCCTAGAGAGATTCATGCATCCTCCTTAGAGCTGTCATCTCTCTTGGTCAGTGGATTATAACATAATAATAATTTACTTAACAATTGATATCCACTCATAAGTGAATACATACAATATTTGTCTTTGGGGGTTTTGGTTGCCTCACTTGGGATGATTTTTTCTAATTGCATTATTTGTCTGTAAATTTCATGATATCAGTTTTATAAGAAGTGAATACTATTTCATTATATAAATACAAATATACCACATGTTTGTTGGTTGAGGGATATCAATGCTGTTTGCAATTTCTGACTATTATGAATAAAGCTACAATGAACATAGTTGAATAAGGGGCCTGTGGTAGGATGGGTATGCCCAAGTGTCATTTGAGTATAGGCTAAAGAGTGGTAGTATAAATGGATCTTGAGATAGATTGATTCACAATTTTCTGAGTCACTGCTATAATGATTTCCATAGTCACTGGAAATTCCACCAGAAATGCAGGAGTGTTCCCCTTGCTCCACATCCTCACCAATAAGAGAAATCATTTGTATAATTCATCTTCATTATTTTGAAAGGTGTAAAATGGAATATCAAAGTACATTTGATTGGCATTTTCCTGATAACTGAGGATGCTGAACATTTAGTGTTTCTCAGCCATTTGAGTTTCTTCTAATGTTTATCTGTTTATATCTGTACCCTATTTTCAATTGGGCTATTTGATTTTTGATACCTAATTTCTAGAGTTCTCTATATATTTTGGATCTTAGTCCTCTGTCAGATGTCAATTTGGTAGAAATCTTTCCACATTTTGTAGGCTATTGCTTTGTTCAATTCACAGTGTCTTTGCCTTTCAGAAATCTTTCAATTTCATGATGTCCCAATTATTAATTTTTGATCTTAGTTTCTGTTCTAGTGGTGTTCTGTTCGGAAAGCTGTCTCCTGTGCCAATGTGTTCATGGCTGCTTTCTCCTTTCTCCTCTGTCAGGTTCATTGTGTTTGTTTTTATTAGGGCTTTGATCCACTTGGACTTGAGTCTTTTTCTTCACCTTAAAATGTTAACTGAGAATAGAAAAGCTCAATTAAAATTAAATAATAAATTACTAATAGAAATTGAAGAAGGCTCTGAAAATTAACCTGTGTTTTATTGGGGGTTTAAAGTGAAAAATTCATTATGTAGACATAATTTTTTTCCGTAAAAGTCTTCTCACTGCTTCTTTTACATCTTTGTTCCTGAGACTGTAGATGATGGGATTCAGCATGGGAATCACAATGGCATAAAACGTGGACACTATCATGTCATGTTCCAAGGCATAATTGGAACTTGGCCGCATATACATGAAGAAAATTGTTCCATAATAGATGGACACTCCAGTGAGGTGAGAGCCACATGTAGAGAATACTTTTTGCCTCCCTTCAGCAGAATGCATCTTCAGAATGGCAGAAAGGATGAAACTATAGGAGATTATGATAATTAAGATAGTGAATACCTCAATGGAGCTCACAAAGATGAAGAGTAGGAGCTCATTCACCTTTGTGTCAGAGCAAGAAATAGCCAGTAAAGGAGGGATATCACAGAAAAAATGCTTAATTTCATTGGAACCACAAAAAGATAGGCTAGAAGTGGCTCCTGTGTGGATAGAAGCATGCAGAATTCCACCAATGTAGGAGGCAATGATGAGGGACATGTAGACTCTAGGTGACATGTTCACTACATAAAGAAGTGGGTTATAGATAGCTACATAGCGGTCATAAGCCATTGCAGCCAAGAGAAAGCATTCTGTGGTTCCACAACTGACAGCAAGAAACATCTGGATTGTACATCCAAGGAAAGATATGACTTTCTTCTCTGACATAAAATCTATTAACATTTTAGGGGTGATAATGGTAGAAAAGGAGGCATCTATGAATGATAAAACACTTAGAAAATAGTACATTGGGACATGGAGCTGGGAGTCCCCAATGACTATCATAATCAGTCCCAAGTTTCCCATTAGTGTGAAAAGGTAAATAACTAGAAACAGGAAGAACAGGATAATCTGAAGTTTGGCATTGTCCGTTAGACCCCTCAGGATGAACAGAGACACTTCAGTGACATTCTCCATTCTGAAATCAGCGACAACCATCCTAAATTCATTCAGAACATAAGCATTCATAGTACTAAGAAAATAGTTGACTTATCAAGTCAAGAATAAGACATGCCGATGGTGTAAAATGCCCAAGCACGCATAAATAATACAGTGGATGGGACATGTTCATGACCTGATGCCTTATGTTGCATATAAAACCACCAGCTCTGCTAGCCAATTTATCCCTGCATTCAATCACTTATTTTCATTTTAAATTGTATTAAATTTTACATTGAGAATCAAGAGTGGTAGTTTGGGCTTGAGAATTGAAGGCAGGATTGTCAAAAGCTGGAAATCATCGTCACAAGAGTGAAGCTAGCTTGAAGTACATGAGACTGTTAAAAGAAACAAGCAAAGAAATTGAAGAGGTAAAAATTTCTCCAGTATTTCAGACAAACAAACTTTCTATTAGTGGCAACAAACAGGATACAAGTACAGATATTTAGGTCTTTCAGCAATTGGGCAACATCATTTATTATAACTTTTCACTCATAGAATGTGAACTTGATTTCACAGCAAAAGTATATTTTGAGGAAAAACATGGTAAGAGTATTATTGTTCTACAAAGATATTTTGGTTATACAACATTCTGAAGTCAGTTAAAAGTATACAGTAAATTCTTCATGCATTATAATATTACATGACCTTTTAAGCAATTCTAACTCTCTTAGATCTTATTAAATGTTTTAATAAAATTGTGACTGGTGAGGTGGCTCATGAAGTAAAGTTGTTGCGGCCAACCTGACAACTTGAGTTTAATAACTGGAAACTCACATTCAGGAAGGAGAAAAACAAACTCTACAAGCTGTCCTCTGGTCTCCACATGGATGCCTTGCCACATGTGTGATGTATTTCCCTAAATAAACAAAACATGCGTGTATTTTATGTGAATAAATTGATTACTAAAACTGAAAAACGATTGAAAGTGAAGATTGAACATGATGATTACATAACAATATGACAGAGCTCTCCAATTTTTGATGCATTATCTTTTAATAGTGATAATCAGTAAATTAATTAAATTTATGAAAGGCATATTTCTAAATATTGGTGTCATCCATTCTCGAAGAGGCTTTGGACTTGAACTAGTGAGAAATGGAGAGAGGAGCCACATATCAACAATCTCTGGGACAAAATTCCAGGTTGTATAAACTATCAGTATCATAAAAAATATTGTAGTAGCATTTTTAGAAATAATATAATCAAATTAATTATAAAATACTATTGACCTCTTTCCCTCATTTCCATTGTCCCCCTCTCTTTTCTCTCTCCTTTATTCCCTCTCTTAGTTCTTTTCTTCCCCTTCCCACCCAGTTCTCTTTCCATTACTCATTCCTTTCATCCTTTATTATATTATTTCTTAACACAACATATCCCACCCTCAGAATTTTGATGTGGATGTTTACTCGGTAATGCATGTTGCTTTTCAGTTTGGTATTTGTACAGTTGCTTTCTTCAAATGACAAAACTGTCACGAGAACATATATTTTCAATTTTTGAAATTCTTTCATTCGAATGAAAATGTGGGGATTATTTCTCATAGAAAAGTTCATTGAATGAAAAGCCAAAATCATTGAAGATATGAAAGGATGACCAAGAGACTGAGGATTAGATACATAAATAGGTTGAGAAAATAATATACTAAAACTGCACAAAAACCAGAATATTTAAGTACAGAGAACTGTCAATAAAAGAAGCCTTCTTTTCAGTGCACACACCCTTAACTATGACTTTAGTGGTAATCTGAAATTTGTAAATTAAAAATGATATAAAATTATCACAAATGTTCAAAAAGTAACAGAATCTTAAAATAAGCAATTCACAAATTATGTATGAGTGAAGCAAAAATTCCTATCATGGTGCTGAGTTGTATTAATTTACAGACCCTGAAAAATAATGTGTTAGTACTTAAAAACCTATAGATTAATTGAAATAAACTATAACCCAATGAATTACCATGCATGAGTCCAAAACAAGCTAAGTGAAAAGTGCAGCATCTGCAGCAGTAATCCATTTAAAACATTTGAATAATTATGATGGAAAAGTTTAACGGCTACATACATACATAATTAAATGACACATTGTATGTGAGTAGTGACTTGGACACAGGATTACTTCTTTTTAAAACTAGAAATTGATAGGGTTAGGTCCATTTTGAATAAGAAGAACAAGAATTATTCAAGTATTCCATAAAATATAAATTTCTGTGGCAAACATTGATTAAATGTAAAATAATGGAAACAAGGAAAAATTTCTATGTAATATTCTTTGTGAAAACAGAATTAAAAGAAACAATCAGTGTTGAGTAAAATGAAGTAAATCTACTTTTGGATTATCATTTCCATGTAGAGAATTATAATTTCTAAAAGTACTACTACAAAAACAATATAGAGTAAACATTTTAAATAGACATAAATTCCTATATAACCATAATTTCAATGGAGACATGTTTCCAAGTATTTTCTTTTGTATGATTTCAGTTTGTGTTATCACAGTTCAAGCAGGTCCCTCCAGAATGAGCATGAATCCATCTGTTAGACGGTCTTTGATGCTAATTCACTGAGCTGGCGAAGGAGAGGTGACATAACTGTGATCTTTAAGCACTGTGGACAGGAATGATCTCTGGGGTAACACTGCTCTATAGAGATTCTAAAGGCTAAGGGCCAGAGGCTAGGCTTAATCTCACTGATCAACCTACCAGAGAACCTCCATGGGACTGATCTTGGCCCTCTGCACATGCTATATTTCTTCAGCTTGTTCTTCTTGTGGGACTTTTAACAGAGGAAGAAGGGACTGTGCCTGACTCTTTTATCTGCTTTTAGAACCCTTTCCTCCTAGTGTGTTGTTTTCTCCACCTCTGGTATTTATGTGGGCAGTTGTGGGGGGACCTACTCCTGCTGAGGCCTGTTGTGCCATAACTGGCTATTGTACAAGGAAGAACTGCACTGGGAAAAGGAAAGAGGAAGTGATGGATCCGGGGGACTTTAGGGGAAGGAACTGCAGGAAGGGGAAGAGAGAGGCAGCTTAAAATAATGTCCTCCAAAGCCAGTATAAGACAAACTAGTACAAAAACACCATATGAATTTGTAATGTGTTGGCTATCTAATGCTGGGCAAATGGCCTACACTTTAGTGTAGTTTATAGATTCACATGAACACACACACACATACACACACACACACCTATATATGTATATATACATATACATATACATCCATTGAGACTCTGAGATTGACGAAAACTAATACTGCCTTTGCAAATGTTTGTTAACTGGAGATATCTTCTTGGATAAAGGTGCAAGACTGTGCCCACTTGTCCCTCTAAGTGTTGAAAACACATCTAGTTTGAACCTGTGCAAGTCCAGTGAATGCTTTTACAGACTCTATGAGATCATATGGCCCCAGTCCTATTGTGTCTGTAAGACACTGCTTCTGTTTGTCCCCCAATGATCTCTCTCTTAAAATATTTCTGTGTCCTCTTCTGCATGGTTCCCTGAGCCCAAAGGTAAGGGTATTGATGAAGAGGTCCCATTTATGACTGAAATTCTTCCAATACCATTCACCACAGTGAAATGAAACAAAGCATAAAATAAGCATTATATGAGCAACTTCAAAATTATGTGTCTGATTTGGAAAAACATTATGTTCTTCTCATTATATCCAAATACAGTTTCCTATAACCTTTTAAGCTAAATGTGTTATCTCTACTCTTGACAAATTCCTCTTTCCTTGTACTTCAAAGTGGCCTTCCCTCTTCATTGTGAAAATGAGGCACACATCCTGTTTATTACTACAAGAATAAATTATATATTTAAGATATTTTCTTTGTTGTGTCCCACATGTGGTTACACTGACTTAGGCAGAGTTCTGTATAAACAAGATTTCACCTTTTTTTAGTCACCTTTTTAATAGGCAGTAATTAATAATTGTCCTCTATGTTTAATAATGAAACTGTCTAGTGCAAAATAGCATATTTTATATATATGTTTCTTAAAATGTTCTATGCCTAAGCCTAAAAATCAACCTTACCTGTGGAAGATCAAATACAGGTTTAATTGCGTGACACAAATGGTTCACTGAAATTATATAAATATGAAGTCCACAGGAAATTCTCCTGGGTGGAATGGTTCTAATTATCTTCTGCTTCAGTAAGCAAAATGATAACTTGTCAATAGAACCTAAGTGGCTGGAAAACAACGCAGCACATGCAGATAAGTATATATGCCACGAGGAGAAAACATTTTGATCAAAAATGATGAATTAGAAAAACAAGTATTTTTTTTTTTTTGGTTTTTTGAGACAGGGTTTCTCTGTGGCTTTGGAGCCTGTCCTGGCACTAGCTCTTGTAGACCAGGCTGGCCTCGAACTCACAGAGATCCGCCTTTTAATATGAGATAAAAGATATTAAAATACCAGACTAAAATCTTATGGCACATCTTTGATACGGAGTTATATTAGAAGTTTTATGGTGTGAGGGCAAGGCAGTTTATATTGTGATAAGTCAATGCTTATGATACACTGCAGTAACATATAATCACAAAATATCTTCCAAAGGACAGAAGAGATGACCAAAATCATTCAGGCACTTTACACACTATTCTTGTCAGTTTAAAATCTTATTTTAAAAAGAACAAAGAACAAAATTTGAGAGTATCAGGGGATTATTATTTACAAATAAGATACAAATAAATTCTAGTTGCAGGGTAGTGGTGGTGCACACCTTTAATCCTAGCACTTGGGAGGCAGAGTCAGACAGATTTCGTATGAGTTAGAAGTCACCTTGGTCTATAGAGTGAGTATCCAAACAGCTAAGGCTACATAGAGTGTCCCTATATAAAAAACAAAGAGTAAAACCATAGAAATGCTAGCAATGTTGAGGAGACAAAATCAATCTAACACTCCTTAAGATTTTGTAAAGCTTGGTATGTTGTGGATCATGACTATAACTTATAGAGTACTCATTTGAAATATACATTCTTGCAGAATCCCTCATACACATATATATGTATATGCTCCCATGAACAAATACCATATGTAATTGACACACTAGCACATGGATGTAGAAAGAGAACACCATGCTCTTAGAGCTGTAATAGAAGAATTTGACATTTGTAAATTAGGAAAATATAATATTTTTTTCCAAAGTGAGGCATGGAGGTACACATCTAGAATCTTCGTGTTTGGGAAGTAGACATAGGTAGTACACATCTACATGTGTTTCATGGGGCTGCATAAGTGAAAGGACAGACTCAGCTGTCTTCTTGCTTTTCAGAGTCACGGTCTCTTAGTGGCTTAGGACTCACTCAACCAGTACGTCAGCTGCCCAACAAGCCTCAAGATCTGACAGAATCTGCTTCCCAGTGCTGGGTTTAAAAGCACATGTCACTTCCTGGTAACACGTGTGCTATAAGTCATCTGAGAGGATGGAACTTCAAATGAGGATCTGCCTCCAGAAGCTTGGTCTCTAAGAATGCAAGCCTGCAAGGACTTTTCTTAATTAGTCATTGATGGCGGCGATCCCAGCCCATTGTGCATGGTGCCACACTTGGGCTCTGGGTTCTAGAAGAAAGGAGGCTGAGTAAGGGATGATGAACAAATATGTAAATAGATAATACTTCTCCTAGGCTTCTGCAGCAGCACCTTCTACCATCTTTCTGCTCAGTTTCAGGATACATAAGCTAAATAAACCTTTTCCTCTGCAAGTTGCTTTTGGTCATGGTGTTCTATTACAGCAATAGAAACAACTGGAAAAAAAAACAAACAAAAAAAAACAAGGAAACAAAAAAGCAAACAAACAACTGGGACAAGAACTTCATAGTCCTTTATGTAAAGTACTGCTATTACTGGACCACAAGTAAAACTGGTCAACTTGGTTAGAGAACTTTCATCTTTTCCAAATCCTTTCACAACTTTGCATTCTCACAAGCTATATATGAGAGTCTATACTGTTTTAGAGTGTCAACATCAGCACATTAAAGGTAGCATGGATTTATTAATTCTGATTATTATGCAGTGGTATTTCTGCTATTTTAATTCGTATTTCATTACCCTTTGATATCTGAGACATATTTTTATGCACTTCTGTTTGTTTATGTCTTGTTGTGCTTTTTGTGGCATGGTCTGTCCATGAAGCCTATCATAATCCCAAACTGTGTGTTTTCTTCTCTTAATTGCTCAGATGTTGTAGTTAAAGTTCAGGGTTATATGTTTGATTTCATGTGCCTTTGACTCTTCTGTACATCTTTTCTCTTAAGGTCTTCTAGGTTAGAAGTTCCCATTTGTATTTTACTTATGAAATTTATTTGCTCTTTTTAAGTTTTAAATATTATGTTCTATGTTTTGGAAATCAGTCCCTTAACTTCTATGCATTTTGCTAATAGTAATTTTCTGTTGTTTGAGCCTTGTTTTGTAGTTGGTAAACTTAAAAACGATTTTGTAACACTAGCTTTGGAGGGTATTTGGAATGGATATCAGCTCTACATTGATACCCTCTGAGGAAATGCTATCCTCATCAGAGAATAGAATCCATATATGGCCCTAGGTAGAAACTTGACAGTTTGAACTATTTCTAAGATTAGAACAATATATAACATTTTACCCTCTAAGAGTTAATCCAGCTTGGACTATCAATCCTCTGGCCAAGAGATACCATCAGGATGACTGATTTCACCAAACTATGGTAAGGAGATGGGAAGAATGATCATCCTGTTAAAGGGGTAACGTACTTTTCTTTCCAGAAACCTTTCCTTCAGGGCAGCTGTTTATGGTGCCACCATCATTTAACTTTGCTAAGCCTGGCTACTTCCTCTCTTCATTTTTATCTCCAGATAATTGCCAGAATTTATAATTGTTTGCTGTACTGAGTCTCTCTGCAGATTTAATAACTTTGTCTTGAGCCCCCTTTGTTGTAATAGGAGCGGCAGGGCTGCGTCCCCAGCACCCCGGCCGCCTGCTCAGCTAGCTTAGCTTATGCCCCGAAATAACAACACACAAACTGTATTCATTTAAATACTGCTTGGCCCATTTCTATCTAGCCTCTTCTCGGCTAACTCTTGCACCTGGACTAGCCCATTTCCTATATTCTGTGTAGCACCCAAAGGTGCGATTACCAGGAAGTTTCTAGCCTACGTCCATCCTAGGTCGGAGCTTCATCGCGTGTCTCCTACAGGAGCTATGGCGTCTCTCCAGGAGAGCAGAGCATGGCTTCTCTGCTCCAGAGGGCAGAGCTGTCGAGTCTGAGCTCACTTCCTCTTCCTCCCGACATTCATTCTGTTTACTCCTCCCACCTATGTTTTAACCTATGAGGGCCAAGCAGTTCCTTTATTACTTAACCAATGAAATCAACAGATTGATATGACACTCCCACATCACCCCTTACATGTCTTTTCCTTTATTCACATGACTAACCCAAATAGGTAGCTCATATTTCTTCAGTAATATTAAAATAATATCCCTTGTATAACATATACATTATGTATATGATATATATAAAGGGATATTATACATTTCTTGTTTAATTATGCTTATCTTGTTTTCAATTCAAAATGAAAACTAAAAATGTGTTTTCTTTTTGCATATTTATGCATTTTTCTATTAAAATATTTGTAATAAACTTGGAAGACACAAGAAAATATTCCTCAACAAAAGCAATTCACATTGAAAATATTGCATGATTGTAAGCTCTGTAATGACAATGCCATGTTTCATAATTGTTATCTTAAATCTCCTAAGCCTATCACCTAATCAGATGAACTTAAAGTTATTCTTCATCTTGTACAATAGAAGAAATAGTCTTTTAAATTTTAAATTTACTCTTAATTGTTTGTGTGTGTCTGTGCATCTGTGTTTGTGTGTGTGTGTGTCTGTCTGTGTCTGTGTAGCTGAGGGCATGTGAGATCAGGAGATCATAAAAGAGCATTGGAATTACAGCAGGTTGTATTGTAAGCAGCCAGATGTGGAGCTGTAAATGATCTTGGGTCTTTTACCAAAGCAACACACATTTCTAATGACTGAGCCTCCTGTCTGAGAGGAAACAATCTTAAACTGTTAGCACCCTAATAATCAAAAGCTAAAACATGCTGAATCTAGAGTAGAAAACTCACAATTCTTGATTTAAAACAAGAGTACTTAGTCATTCTGTGAATTCCTCCTTGAGATTAAAAATCAAATGCTTTATTTTCATTACACAAAAGTTATGGCTTCATAATTATCTAAAAATTACAGGATATACAGTGCCGCGGACTGAGTCTCTTGGAGATCAAAGACCGAGGGAGAACAGGGGTGAAGGCTTAGGAAAACCCAGGATTCGGCAAATGACAGACAGACACAACTCTAATGAGATTTGAATCTGCTGCAACTTTATTAAAATTCAAGCATCACTTTTAAGAGATTACAGAAGGAAGTTGGAAGACATAAAAGTTTCCATAGGAAAATGATTACAGACAATTGATTATTCTCAGCAAGTCTTGTGGTCAGGGCCAGGTGGGCAGAGCTTTTCTTTGAAATTCGTCTCACACCATTAACTAATTGTGCTTTCTCATGGCCCTAAATCATATCTTCCCTCAAAGTAACCAAGATAACCCAAACACCATTCTTCAGGATTTCACCCCCAGGGTTTGTTCCAATATTGAATGGCTGTCTTCATGTTATCAAGAATATCTTGCCTTCTTTTTCCTATCTAAAATGTACCAGGGGTTTCTCATTTTGGCTAGCCTCTCCATAAATGGTAATTCATGACATTCCATACATTTTTCTTTATAATTTGCCCATCTTCTACCAAATATCCTATCATGAGCTCTTTCTGTTCTAGGGTATCTGTAAATTCCCCCAGAGAGCGAGCCAGAGTCTTAATCATAACATTAATGGCCTGAATCAAGAGAGGGAACTGACGCATCAGTTCCTCCATATTCAAGGAGCCGTTGGAAATGTTTTCTGGTTCCTTGAACAGATTAAGTTTTTGTCAAGAGAAAAATAGAACAGAAGAAAGGATAGCAGAGTCAATGCAAGAGACCATCGCCAGGAACAAAGTGAACGGGGTCGTTGAGGCTAATCAGGCACCTCAACTCGAGCAGACTGCCAGGGAACCACCGGGGGCCAAGCTCCAAGAAGCACGAGCCCCTTCTTTTGAGACGGCCACCACCTGAGAGGCATTTTGTCACACAGGCGAGACAGCCATGGATGTGGCAATACAGAATATCACATAATATAATTTTTAGAAATAAGATCATTTTTCCTAATTTTTAAATCAGTTGTCTTTAAAACACACATATTTATACCACAGATTCACTGTATATTTCACTTTACTATAATGTAGATTTCAAAAACGATTCCTTAATAATATTTAGGATAAAGTTGTATTTCATAAGAAAAACACTACAAAAATTTAAATATAGCATTCAATAAGTTTTCCATAAAGACCAAGTAAAGATATAACAGGAAAAGTAGAATGAGAAGAGTCTAAATATAAGTACCAACTGTTATCTTATCTCCCTGGAGTCCTCCCTCTTCTTGATAACTCTACTGACAGCACTTTTCACTTCTTTGTTTCTGAGACTATAGATGAGTGGGTTCAGCATGGGAATCACAATGGTGTAGAAAACAGAAGCCACTTGATCCTTTCCCAGGGAGTAGGACTTCTTTGGTTTTAAATAAGTAAAGATGGTGGTGCTATAAAATATGGTGACTGCCAGAAGATGAGAGGCACAAGTAGAGAAGGCTTTTCGCTTTCCTGAAGTAGAACTGATTTTCAATATGGCAGAAAGAATGGATGTATAAGACATTGATAGGGTGAGAAGAGACACCATTAGAGTTGAACTAGAGACAATGATTATTATCATTTCAATGGCATGGGTGTCATTGCAGGACAGGGCTAGTATTGCAGGTGTGTCACAGAAAAAGTGATTGATGACATGAGAGCCGCAGAAACTCAGCCTGCTTAGACAGAGCATGTTGACAGATGAATCAAAAACTCCTATCATGTAGGAACAAGTAAGGAGGGCACGGCAGCGTCTTTTAGACATAATAACTGGGTAGTGTAGAGGGTTGCATATAGCTACATAGCAGTCATAGGCCATGGAGGAAAGAAGAAAACATTCAGCACCAGCAAACAAGACGAAAAAGTACAACTGAAGAAAACAACCCATGAAGGAAATGTTCTTTACGGAAGTCAGTAAGGTCTCTAAGGTTTTAGGTGTGATGACAGTTGAGTAGCTGAGATCAAGAAATGATAGATGGGTGAGGAAGAAATACATTGGAGTGTGAAGCTGGGAATCTAGAAGAATGATACATATTATGCCTGTGTTCCCCAGTCCAGTGACCAAGTATATCAGGAGAAACAGCACAAAGAGTGCCAATCGGATCTCCTTGGAACTCGTCAATCCTGTGAGGATGAAGTCAGGCTCATCTGTGTGATTCCAGGTGTTCATGGTGGATGACCCTAAACTGATGAGAAATCAGTTTTAGTAATAGCTGTGTTTGGATTAATATCCTCTTAATCAAGAATCTGTTCTTGGAAGAACAAAGAAGCCCAAGGCAAAAGGTGAACTTGATCTAAAACAAGTGGTCTCTGATATTTTCACCATTGGTGGGGGCCAGAAATCACAGTCTTTCAAGATTACTTATGTTTAAAGTATTCTTGCCAAGAAAAATGAAGGAAAACAAGGAGGGTTTGTCTACTTAAAAGTTTCTAGAATATAGCAGAACCTTTGTGTACACACAAGCTGTAAGGTGTGTGTGTTGAAGTAGGGATAGAACATTAGCATTATACTTTTACAAGGTGAAGAAGATAAAAGAAATCATTCCTTGTCACAAACACAAATTTTTCAGTGTATGATAGAAAACACCAACATTTAATATTTATTTTGAGCTTGAAATGATAGAAGATAGCATTTCACTTCATCATCTCTGTTCTACTTCCTTTTACTTAAAGTTTGAACTTAAAGTTGAAATACAATTGAAATGGTACAACATATAACTGTTCACCTAGTGAATTTATATATATCTTTTCTCTTTTTTATGCTCTTTCTTTTCAGTTACCTCATAACTATGAGGGGAAACAGTTTTCACATTATAAAGTCAAAAAATGTGAGGTCTTAAAAAATCAATCACAAAGGATTATTTCATTCTCTAGACATTTAATATAGGACATATTATTTGTTTGTCAATGTGGTATATTAATTAAAGTTTCCATCGTTACTTTATGCTTATGAGTGTTTTGCCTGAATGTAGGTTTATGCACCGTGTTAGTGCAGTGTGTGGGGAAGGGAGAGAAGGATGTCAGATTCTCTGGAACTGTAGTTACTGTTGGTTATGATCTGCTAGGTGGGTACTCTGAATTAAACTCAAGTTCTCGAGAAGAAGAACAACCAGTGTTCTTAACAACCAATCTATCACATTATCTCTTTAATTAAAATCTTAATAAATACTTTTATGAAGCTAAAGCTAATAGTTTGAATTAAGCATTTTGAAGTATAAATATGATATATCCCAAAATTAGAAGAAAGTTTTTGTTCACAGCGCTATCCTTGCTGATCAGTTTTAATATTCATGTGTATGTGACACCACAAATATTATAGTTACCTACATGTTTCATTTTCTTAAAAACGGAGCTTAGAAAAGTTGCTTCAAGGAAGAACAATTAAAGTACTGTGATTCTTCCCAGATTCTTAACCAAGTACTTTATATCATTTTAAAGAAATCATAATCAGGCTTTATAACTAATCAATAATAGTGGGTAACATTTATAGCATATAATTTATCTCCCCTTTATTCACAAAACCATTGAACACATTATATATAAATTTCAATTTTCATTTACATTATTGTGGTAAATTAGAATTATAGATATTATAATACTTGACCAATCTAAACCTAATAAACTATACTTCAATACATTTACATTGAGTGCAAACCCTAACTTTGACAACACTACATTTCTTTTTTGCAAATACCAACACTGTTCATTATAAGATCTAAATAAAATGTTCTAGATACATCTAAACTTAAGGATACTTACTGTGAGTGAAGGATTGTCAGGATGTCTTCCTCAACTATAGTTGAGAAATGTTTCAACATTAAAATTTTCTAGTGTATAAATTATAAAAGCTTTTAAATGCCTTGTACTTTTCCATAACATAATGTTTGTTTTTCTTGGAGTGGTTATTTTTAGATTTTTGTGCATTTATTTTTATTAAAAATTTTCAATGGAAACAACCTATAGTGAAATTTTGTTTTATTCTGGGCAAATGAAATCTTTAATTAGAAACTGGTCTCCAAGATATGTCAAATACTTAAACTCAGAATAGAGTAAAGCTTTGCCTTTCATCCCGTTGTGACAAAGCACCTCATATAACCAACAGGGAAGATCATTCAACAGGAGACTGTCCTTAGGGAACAATTTCCAGGGGAATGTGCTTGGCATACTTTCCATGTCAAAAGTTCAAGGGCAAATGAGCAATGGTTTGTTCTTTCAGAATCTCTATTATGAACTTCACTCTCACTTGGTCTTCTTTCCTCATACTTTCAACCAAAAAGTTAACTGACATAATAGAGTTTTTACATTGCATATTAATTAAATAAGGTTCTTTTTTAGGATGAGAAGAAATGTTCTAGAAATAATTATTTTAAACTTCATGTAAAAATAAATATAATTCTTTATTTTCTCATAAGAGTGGACACATTAATCAGAAAAAACTGAAGTACAGCAGATTTCTCAAAAGTAAGAAATTCAAATTCATTCTTGATAGTTTTCTAACGTAATTTTAATTTGCCTCAATTATATTCTCTTTGTGGGTACATAATACTAATGGAGCACACATTTATATATTTACTCAATTTTTTTTGTTTGTTCGTTTTGTTTTTCGAAACAGAGTTTCTCTGTGTAACAGTCCTCCTGGCTGTCCTGGCATCTACTTTGTTGACCATGCTGAGTTAGAACTCACAAAAATCTACCAGCACCTGTTTACCAAGTGCTGGGATTAAAGGCGTATTCCACCACAGCCTGGCTATTTACTTAATTTTATTATACTATAATCAATATTATAACCTCAGTTTATATTTAAAATTACAAAAAGAAATTAGTAAATGTTGTAAAGTGTTTTGAATAGTACAGAATATTTTTTATACAAAGTATGTGATATAAACATTTATTTATATAGTAGGAAGCAGCTTCTATAGTATTTATAGAATAATATTTATTTAGTAATTTATATGTAATTAGTAATATTTATATAGTAATCACTATATTAAGGAGTAAGCAACTCAGGGCAACTAGTATAGTCTTATACCTTTACCATTTCAATATGTCCTAAATTGCATTTAAATTTTTGCAATTTGGTAAGTTTTTTAATAGAAATGTAATATATGTGTGTGTGTGTGTGTGTGTGTGTGTGTGTGCGAATAATGCAAACTCCAAGAATATCTATGGCTAACAGCAACATCACTAAGTTATTCTACATCTATCACACTGAGTGGAAAAGTGGTATTGTTTTGAAGTTTGATGCAACATATTTTAAATTGAGTATCTTTTCTCACTGTTCAACAACTAGAAAAAATCTAACATCCTAGTGGTGTGGCACACAGTGTAAATATTGTCATCTTCATCATCTAGCATGGGAAAGAGCAAGAGATCTGGAGTAGTAAAGCAAAAGAAGTGATTGTAATATAAATAGACAAACTTGTGAAAGTACTGCAGGGTATAGAGGTAAAACAATGGAATAAAAATTGGTGGAAAGTGCCTAAAGAAGCTAAATATCGTAAAGAACCATATATGGATATTTAAATATAATTTTGATAGTTAAAACATGTTACTCTCATGAAGAGAAATAAAACAACTATGTCTTTCACTCCTGGGTACAGACAGGTGGTATAATGTCAATCACAAGAAGCAGAATAATAGGCATAAACATTTATTAATACAAATTAATACTTGAAATCATTTGCACATGCAACAATACACATGAATACCAACATCTTTTTTATAAAAATGAAAATAAATTATCTTTATGAGATACTCATTTGAAAGATAATATTGCAATAACTCCAAAAGAAATGTCTATAATTCAGATGATAAACATAGCATATAATTATTTGTTCACACAATCCCTCTTTATATTCCTTCACAAAGGAAAGACAAATTGAAGCTACAATGGCAGAAGGAATATATTTATAGAGAGTTTTGCCAAATGCATTGCATCATTAAAATATTTCAAGACTATCCTGGAAATGTAATTTTAGCACACTTAAACAATCTTCTAGAACTCTATAATCATGCCAAATAAATATAAAAATAAATATAGGTAGAATTTTACTAAATATACATCACTCTGCACAATAACAAAGTAGAAAGGTTGCAATTCAACTGAGCATAAGTCTGTGACTGAGGCACAAGAATGTTTTGCAGCTAAATGGAGAAAAACTGTAACTGTTATGTGCAAATGGTCAAAATTCTGTTCCTCAAGGACACAGCATCCTTATGGTAGCTCACAACCATCTGTAACTCCATTGCCAGGAGATGGGATGTACTCCTCTGGCCTCCATGTGCACCAGGAACATACATGGTGGTGCCCTTATACTCAAATAGGTAAAACACTCACATATAAAATAATCTATAAAAAAGGTTTGTGCCTTAGTGTGATAGTGTGTTTACTGAAATATGTTATTTAATCGCCTTATATATATTTTTTTTGTTGTTTTTTTTTTTTTTTTTTCGAGACAGGGTTTCTCTGTGGCTTTGGAGCCTGTCCTGGAACTAACTCTGTAGACCAGGCTGGTCTTGAACTCACAGAGATCCGCCTGCCTCTGCCTCCCGAGTGCTGAGATTAAAGGCGTGTGCCACCACCGCCCGGCCTGCCTTATATATTTTTATTACATAAACAATTTATGAGCTAAATGACCTTGTGATGTATTTGGTATATTCCATGAACAAATACGATTCATATCACAAATTCTAATACACTAAGCTCTCAGTAATGTTAATATCTTTGAAGTCACTCTACAGTTTCCTGACCATTGAAGTAACGATTTCAAATGGCCCAAGATCTTTTATTATTTGCAATGTGCATGATTTATCATAGAAAAAGTTTCCTGTGGATGACTCTCAGGAGAGCATTTTTCACATCTTTGTTCCTCAAACTGTAGATCAGTGGGTTCAACATTGGAATGACAATAGTGTAGAACACAGAAGCCACCTGTGCCTGGGTGAGTGATGATGTGTTATCAGGTTGCAAATAGGTGAAAATCAAGGAACCATAGAAGACAGTGACCCCTGTGAGGTGGGAGGCGCAGGTAGAAAAGGCCTTCCACCTGCCAGCGGCTGACTGGATCCTCAGGATGGCTGAGATGATGATGAGGTACGTGGAAGCGATTATGAGCAGAGAACTGAGGAGTGTAAAACCAGCTAAAACAAAGATCACCATTTCTGTGCTAAAGGCATCTACACAGGACAGGGCTAAAAGAGCTGTGGTGTCACAGAAGAAATGATTGATGTAGGAATCACAGAACGGCAAACTGCTTATCACACAGATGGAGATCAGGGAATTTGTGAATCCAATCACATATGGTATCAGCCCCAGCCAGTTACATACCTTCTGGGACATGATCACAGAATATAGCAAGGGATTGCAGATTGCTACATAGCGATCATAGGCCATGGAACCCAAAAGGAAACACTCACTGCACACCAAACCAACAAAGAAGTACATTTGAACAAAGCAGCCTACAAAGGAAATTGATTTCTGTGTGGCCTGGAAATCGACTAGTGACTTTGGTGTTACCGTGGAGGAGTAGAATATGTCAATGAATGCTAAATTGCTGAGGAAAAAGTACATAGGCGTGCGAAGCTGAGAGTCAATCCTTATTAGCAGGATTAGCCCAATATTGCCCAAGACGGTGAAGAGATAGATGAAGAGGAAAATTAAGAACAGACTGACTTGCAATTCTGGATGATCTGAAAATCCACTGAATATGAAGAGTGTCACTTCTGTGAAATTATTCCCTGCCATTTTTGATAACTCAACTATTGATTTACCTTGAATAAACAGTAGGAAAATTTAAAGAAACATTCAAGTCAGAAGGTCCTAGGATCGGTGTTATCTTTGCCTCCAGCATTGAGATCAAAATGAATAGGTAATAAATGTTGAAAGATGTTATGGTTTTTGTTATTTTTAATATATTTTAATTCATTATTTGTATGTGTGTGTATCTAAATTCAGGTATCTGTAAAGTCCAGAAGGGAATGTTGGAAATGTGTGAATTGAATAGCTGTCTAATATGGGGGACGTTCACCAGTCTCCTCTGAAGGAGCAGAAGGTGCTCTTACCCTCTGAGCTCCATCTCTAGCCTTTGACTTATTTTAAAGCAAATGGAAAATTCTAATGGATATCCAAATGAAGGTTTATGTAGAGGCTTGAATGTTTTAATGCCTCATACCCATAATAGTTACAAGATACTCCTGCTAAATTTACTGTTTTCTATCAAACTCTATCACTGGGACAAAATTTTACCCCTAGCAATTTATTTATTGGAATCAATCATTCAATATATTTATTTATTACAGTCTTAGCCTACTTTTAAAAAGAAACTGTAATTCATGTACTTAATTATAATTTAATTTTTGATTAAGAAATTTTTAATGTTTAACTTACAACTTATGGACAAGATGATATTTTCTCAGACTCAGTACATTTCAGATAGCTTTCATGATGGAAAACTATAAACATCCAGCCCACATTTCATTTTTGTAAAAAATTTGTTCATGCTTCTCTATTTTCTGTCACTTATTTTTCCTGTTGATGATTTCAGAAGTGGCAGACTAGAATGTATAAATAACATAGTTCCAATTCTTTCACCTGAGAATGTTGAGAGCATGACTATATTCAGTTTACATTTACACATGACATCATGAAGTAACAAGTTCTTTGTTTCTTGAGTAGTTCCCAAAACAGTGATGAAAAATCTGAAAAAAAATATTTAAACCAAAACATTGTAAGATGATCTCATGCAAACAGGAGAAGCTTCTTTTTCAATTCACTGACAAATAAATAAGTAAAAGTGAAAGTCGCTTACCCAGTTAACGCCGATTTGTTTTTATATTTAACACACCATGCCAAAGGGTCTTGATTCCTATTATGCCTACCTAATCATTTAATAATGCGCCTCCTTATCACAAGTGTTCCTATATATTTATTTGCTTATTTAGTGTGAAGTTTTACAATGGCAGCATGTTTCTTGTCTGTCACTAAAATAATTCTCTTATACCTACTGAAACATGCAAATTTGTAAAAGGACAAAGCAATCTAGTGTGAAAAGAATAGGCATAATATAGCTATATCTAAAGATATACTTGCCCAAGAATCTCATGGAAAGATTATGAAGCTTACATACACTTGCCCAAGAAATCTATTTCTCTTTCTGCACCCGTTCATTTACTTTTATATCCATTACTTTTACCTCCTTGGCTGTCTGCGTTCTAGGACTCATCAATGCAGTTCTTTGGGTCTGTGATTACTGGTCTTCGTGTGATTATTTCACACAAAGTTATTTTCATCAATTGTGAGCCCTTACACATGCCATGATATTTATAACTGCTAGTGCCTTTGATAATATAATATTTCTAATTGTTCTATTTATTTACCTTTCCCTGATGAAGTAGAAATAAAAGCTAAATTAACTGTCATTTACTTTATATGACTTCCAGCAAATTAAAAGTTCTTAGTTTCCCTTAAACCTTTATTCATATTCAAAATGTTTTATTGTCAGCATATTTCTAAAAAAAATGTTGTAAAACAAAGGATAGCCTGCAGCAATCTGTACTATGGGGAGTTCTTATATACGGACCTTTTCAGATACTTAAGCTCACATAATAAAGGAGCTTTCAATTTGCCACATTTGATCTCCTGAGGCTTATGTTTTAATTGCACTCTAAGGTCTGAACCTAAATTGAAGAAAATATGTTCAGTGGAGACATTATTACACTAGATTTTGGTGTCACTCATCTGTGGCATTTAAAAGTCAGGACTGAGCGACACTGAAATGTCACAACTCTGTGCTTTTTTTTTCTTTACAATATGTTAATTATACTCAGAAATTAACCTTTTTGTTAACTTAAAAGTTTTTATATGGAAACTAAGCTGATAGAGATTATTAATTATTTAGAAAACATGAATATGTACTTGTTTCGATTGGTATGCATTAACTTTGGGAGTATGTCTTATCCTCTCTGATCCATGTTGTGTATGATTGTCCTATGACAACATAGACAAATACCTTGCTTTTTTATGAAAATTACATTTGATGATATATCATAGATGAAGATTTAGCACAATGTTGTGACTAACACAGATATTTAATGACTATCCACTTCAACCCTTAATCTGATTTGTTTGTGAAATATTTTATACACACACACATATGTATAAATATTTATTATACAGTTTTCTCCAAGTGTGATATTTACGATCAGGAGAATCACAGTTTCTGTCAATTATAAAAGAAAGCAATGCAAAGATTTAATAATAATTTACTTTTCAGCTATATAACCAAACATAGTATTCTAAGACTCAAAGCTATGACTTTCTACTGCATATCGCTATGAGTGAGTGGGGAAGTTTTTAATCTTACTGGTATTGCTCCAAATAGTTTCCTTAAAACCACAAATGCATTATCACATACAGAATGCCACATTGCACAGGGCTCAAAGCTTAATTCTTAATTTTCTTACTAAAGAATATATCTTCATATCTTTGCATAGTATTAATATCCCAATATTTAAAAACTGTTACAAGTATTCCTTTCATGAATTGGCTACTTAAACATCCTATAACCTATAACGTTTTGAAAACTATATACTCATGCATTTAGGAATACATACACACATGTAACAAAATTTTAAAAACTATGAATTTGAAACAGAGCAAGGTGGAGTCTAAGGGAGAATTTTGACGGAGGGGATGTATCAAGGTTTATTTTCGAGATAAGCCCATTAAACTTCTTAGGATTCAGAAAGATTCACTATGGCAGGTGAAAACTGGCTGAGGAAAGGGATCTGAGGGGTAGAACGAACTGACTGATTCGAGCACGTCCTAGGTGTTTCTGTATCTCTTGGGAGAAAAGGGGAACGAAAGGAAGAAGTGAAGAAATAGAGGCCTTTCTCAACAAAACTCTCAGTTTATAAAGGCATACAGACAAGTTAGCAATTCCACCGGAGGTAACATTCATATCAAGCATGCATTTGCACAAAGACACAGAAAACCAGTGGATCTGACAAGGAGTCACCTTATATCCCAGAGGGGGTGTGGCTGTGAAGCTTCCCAATGGCTGGGAGCACAGCCTTGGTATCCATGGTGACCTATAGGCTTGATGTATTAGTGTCTGGTTGGTTGAGTGAAAGGGGATCTCTTTGGGGGATTTTTCTTTTGACTCCAGCAGAGTGCCCAAGTGACAATTTTTCTCTCTGATGCTAGTTTTAGTGACTCAGGTTTTTTTCCTGTATAAACAGTTAATTTTCTGGGTTATGATCTTATGTTAACTGAAACCAAGGTGAAGGGTAAATACAGAATATTAGTAATTTGTTAAGTTAGAACAGAAGACCAGTAGATTACACCTTCCTGAGTTTGCTATTAGAGCAAATATACTCCCTCCTGTTTGGGGCTTCTTCCTCATCAGTGAGTACTGTCAATAAAGAAAGTTGTGGAAAACTAGTTTTATGTAGATTTGGTCTCTGAGAACAAAGGTTTGACTGCTCAAGTGCTTTCATGCCAGGGCTTCACTGTGTGGAAAAGGTACGCTGTTGCCCTCATAAAAAGTCAAGTTTATACACTGCTCGGATACTATAGAAGGAAGAAATGCCATGACTTCACAATATTTCTACAGAATTGACAATGACTATCCAAAAAACCGGTGTTCCCACAGTTCTGCAAAACGTGTTCCTCCATATGAAGTGTCCAAACTCCCGTGGATTAGTTCAATAGATCTGTCAACTGTTCATTTACTAAATAATACTTGTGCAATAAATACTTGTGGGCTCACCACATAAATGGAAGGGAGGATAAAATAATTATGTTATAATTTAAACAACAAAAGAAACAATTTAAAAGAAGATGAAAAGTTATTCTGTATCACCGATTTCTTCAATAAAGAAATACTAAATACCTTTTATATGATGGAGATTTTCTTATAAATACAGGGACAATAGAGTTGAACAAAATAAAGTAATTTTATCACAATAATAAGTATCCAGAAATGAAGATAGAGGTGGAAAACCTTGCACCTCCTCTAATGTTCAAGGAACATCAGATAAAATAGAATGAAAAGACAAGAGTAGGAAGACAGAGAAGATTACTACAGATTACTTTCTCCTGGATATGATATAGTGCTGCAATCATGCACACAGAGAAGAAGCGATAATCTGTGCAAAAATAGCACGAAATAGTTGGACAATAAATTTGGAAGAAGTTGAGAACAGTTGTAGGATTTTTGCAATAGAGTTAGTAATAGTGGTAGCCAATAAGTGAAAGTAATTAGGGAATGCATAAGATTACAATGAAGTCTATGCCTACATTAAACTGTTAAAGGTAAAAGGGGGGAATATATTGTTTACTAAATATTGAAATTTCGATTGTTCTAAATGAGTGATGGCATAAAAATATAAAATAAGTGCTATTTATTAATGTTAACTGGAAGAAGGCTTATTTATAAGCATAAAACATTGTGTCTTTGATTTTCATCTGTCAGACTTTTGTAATGTTTGACCTGTGTTCTGTGCTCACATCCTTTGACTTGAGTTGTTTCATCTGTAAAATTGTCTAGCCATGAGGATCTCTAATAAAGAAATATAAATACAGGTTACTTCTGCAATCAGTTCTTCTCAATTATGAATTTTTATATGATTTTTATTCTCCTCTTCAACTCTGTTCTTGAAGAAAAGTGACAATCCTATTTTAAAATAGCCAGTGCTGGAAAATGGAGTCAATCAATTATAGAGAATATTAGATGTTTCAGAACATCATTTAAGAATGAAATGTAGATACCAGTGACAGGAAATTACTGAAGAGAGGATTTCTGAGATTCTTCAAGGGGAATAAAACCTGTTTGACTGTTCTTAGCTATATTAAAGGCCGAGTTTGTGAAAACAGGAAAGGTGCTAATCCATTCTTTGTGGCATCTTCACTTAATGAAGGAGAGAAACTACCATGAGACCTTTCCATGTGAGGTTTTATTGTTGTTAGAGAACAAGAAAGACAAGCTCAAGTCTTGAATAAAACAAACACATTAGAATCATCCAATCGGCTTCTAGTGATGTACTAAATGTCCTTTTTTTTTTCACATACAAATTCCCTCTTCTGTCTTCCCTTCCACCATTAAACTAGGTATACAGATTTGTGTATAGCTGTGGACAAAGTGGATCTTTTATGAGTTTGAAATTAATGCAGAAATACATCTTCGTCTATGTCCCATCAGTAACCGTAGTGCAGTTCTTGGAGCTACTCACATATGTCTCCAAAGAACTTACAATCACCAGGGGCTGGGAAAAGCTGGGGAAGAAAGGGTTCCTGTGTTATTAGGAAAGGGCAATTTGCAATCTTGTTATATTATATACAATAGGGTAATGTATATAATAACATACATATGGCATGTGTGCCATGTACATATGTAATAAGAAAAACATGAGTATTTAGTTAATGCTAATAAAAGCATTAAATATTAAATTATTAAATATTAAGGTCTACCATGAACGCGTATTTGAAAAAAAAAACTGCTTTCAAAATTACTGACTTGCCCCTACTTGAAACCCTGTGGGAACTTAATGACATTTTAGTCTATAGAATCAAGAGGTGTATCTTAAACACCTGTCTGGAAATCCACATTACTGAGAAAACACTTTTCTTTTAATCATTCTTCTCATGGCTTCTTTGGTTTCTCTGTTTCTCATGCTATATATCAAGAGATTCAGTACTGGCAGCAAAAGTGTATAAAACACAGATATGATCTTTTCTATATCCCGTGGGAAGCTTGAGCTGGTTCCCATGTAAGTAGATATTACTGTTCCGTAGAAGAGCGTTACTACCGTTAGGTGGGAGGCACATGTAGATAAAGCCTTATAACTTCCCCTGGCAGAATGTATTTTCAGGACAGTAATAAGAATCCCTAGGTAGGAGCTAATTACTATCAAAAATGTAATTACAGAAGTAGCCCCAGAAAGAACAATGAATAAAATCTCACTGTGGCGGGTATCAGAGCAGGAGAGCTGAAAGAGCAATGGAATATCACAGAAATAGTGGTCAATGACATTGGGCCCACAGAAAGTCAGCTTGAGAAGGCTCCTCAAGTGGGTGAGTGAATTTGCACAGCCTAGCAGGTAAGAGGCAGACACCAGATAGATGCAAAATGGCGGGGTCATGAGACCTCTATAGTGAAGCGGACTGCAGATGGCAAGATACCTATCATAGGCCATTGCAGCCGGGAGGAAGCATTCTGCAGTCAGAAACAGGTTGACAAAGGAATACTGTAGGAGGCAGCCATGGTATGAAATCGTTTTTTGACCTAACAAGTAGTTTATCAGCATTTTGGGAAGAAAAACCGATGAATAGCAGAAATCCAAGAAAGCCAAATGGCCAAGGAAAAAGTACTTGGGGGAATGAAGGTGGGCAGTAGCTAAAATTATTAAGATAATCCACAAGTTGCCTACAACAGTAATGACATAGAGTAAGAAGAACAGCACAGAGAGTACAGTATTCAGTACAGGATCGTCTGTTAGTCCTAGGAGGATAAATTCAGTCGTCAAACTCAAATTTCTGTCAGCCATCGATATGATTCCTTTAGGGGGGATCTGCAAAGAACCAGAGGAAAAAAATAGATGACCAGAGGGCACAGTTTATAATCATGAAATCACCCTATTCACATCTTTTAAGAATGTCAAAATATTCATCATCAGCTATAATAATCCAAATTAAATTAAAATTAGTTAAGTGTGAAGTTAGCTTTTAAAAACATTAAATTGACTCTCATCAAGGAATTGAAATTAGCATTATGTGTCATAAGAAGGAAAACGTAGGGAAAATGCAATACTCTTTCGAAGACAGAGTAAGAATCAGGTCTTTAATTTTTTTTTCCCGGTAGAGAGTTCAGTCGATGGGTAATGGGTAAAAGAATATTCTAAATTTCCAGAATGAGAAAGATGAGCTTCACCTCCCAAGGGTTAATAACTACTGTGGGTGAATAAAAAAGCAAGCAATGAAAGTTTTATCAACATTAACCATGTAGTTTAGGACATCTAAAAATTGTTCTCTATCACATAAGTTAAAAGGTAAAATACAATATGGGTATATTAAATATAATGTGCATACATACATATTTCATAAATATAAGTAAGCATATACAATAACATCTAACTAATATAAAGTGAATAATAGAGGAAAATGAGACTGGAGCCTTTTCATTTATTATGGAAAAAGATACTATCATAATGAGATGAATTTCCTTCAATTAACTTTGTTTCATCTTATACAATATTAGAGTTTGAGACAGTAAATAGCCCTTCTCAGACTCTTTGCAAGGTTCATTCTTCAGTGTGGATTAGCCAAAGTCAGACATTTCTCACAATGTTTTGACTATTTTCTTTTGTCTTTTAATCCCTGAAGTCAAGGAGACAGATCTATTTTAGAAAGAATTTATATTCCTCTTACCCATTTGATGACCTATAGATCTCACTTTTAATTCACAAGAGTTACAAAAATGCATTAATTTGATTTCAAGATATAAAATCAAATAAATAATGTCATTTGTTGATTTGTAACATATTTAGTAACTGAGAAATTGATGATTATAGGAGGCTTTTAATGTACAAGTGTTTAGAATATATAATATGCCGGGGCACAAGAGTTTTCAGTAAGAAAATTTAGAGAACATGTCACATAAATATGATAGAAAATGTCATTTTAACTGAACATTCATAAATATGATTTTTCACAATTGTTGTAACTTAATTACCTGAAAGACATTTCCCTGACATTTCTGATAAGTTAAATGTAGGAGCTCAAATTCTCTCCAGCTATTTAAAACAAGGCAAATATTGCAAATTAGCATTGACTTTCTATGCTTCATTGATGATGCTACAAATTAAATGATGGTTTGTTTTCTATCAGAGTACTCAGATTTCTGTAATGAAGTAGATCTACCTACAAACTTATCTCAATTGGAAGTTGTTCATATAATCTAAAAACATCTGGAAAAATTGTCACACCTAACATAGGGTGCCAAAATATTTCTTACAGATATATGACTAATAAACACAGAAAATAAAGGAAAATAAAGACAAATTAAGTTTGTTCTGAGAAACTTCACAATGGCATTTTAGATTAATCTATTTTAAAAATAGCTATTGGTTTAATAATAGTTCTTAGCATTTTCCCTTAATGAGTTTTACTCTAAGAAAACTGAATTTATGATATGTCCTTTGTCTTATTAAATTCAGTGATTTTTAGCTGATATTTTAATTTATCTAATAGTAATATTTTGCCTAGATTGCTTTCTCTTTTGCTTAAAATAAGTTATATTTCAGTAAATTTTTATCTGAGTCTAAAACTTATTACGGCTAATGAAGGAAAAGTTTAGTTTATTGTTCCTTTACTCAGTGTAACAAACATCAACAGTTTATAGGAATCCTATAGATTTTCAAAGACTTCTTCAACTACTTTCTCTTTTTAATTTGCAAAAAGTAAAGCTATACAGCATGAAACACAACTATTTGAGGAAATGTAGAACATGACTAGAGTTTGGATGGGGAGTGATAATTGACTGGTACGTTTTCTTGACTCTGTTTCCTGAACTTATAATCAGAAGGACTAGAGTTGTGTGACCTTACATAATGTTATTTTCATGTGTTGGGGATATTGCTCATTTTGTAAACCTGTGTAGATACTAATAAAAGAAGCACTGTAATAAACAAGCAGGACACTTACCTGGCATGAAGAAACAGAATAGTTCTGTTTCTAAATTTCCTTACCATTGAGTTTATATTTGGCTTTTTCTCTTTGGAGGATAGAATCCCCAGGGCACTGCAAACACTGGGATTTATTAAAAAAATGTTTTAGGTGGCCCTGAGGAAGTTAAGGACTTTGCTATGTTTTCAAAGAATGTAACAGTACAAAGAAAAGCAGTAAAAAATATTTTCTGTTTTGAAATTATAGTATATTCACCAATTTTATTTGTACATATTACATATATATATATTCAATGTGAAAGCACAGAAGACATGAATACGATTTAATTTGAAGTGTGTCTGTGTAGTTATGTTCCTCTGTCTATTTTCATATATTTGGTACTGTGTGATATTGGTAATATAGCTAATTAGGACACTTAATCAACATTTTTTACATTGGAATACTGATTAGCCTGTATAATTGAATAATAGAATAAAAATATTTTAAAAGCTCATTGCAAGCTCAAATAATATTGTAAATATTATTAATTGAAAATCATGTGCATAAATAAGTCACTAGCATAAGTCCTTCAAAACCCAAATAAATAAATAAAGAAACTGTTTCCAAAGTGTCAGTAAACTTAGAATAATATCTTCAATATTTATAATAATTTAAATACACTAATATAAGGTGAATAATATAATCAGTTTTGCTAAAAAGATTATTTTTCTTTCAGGTAGGAGGTCAAAAAATATTTCTATTTACTAAATGCTTGTTATGCCCTTGGCACTCCTGATAGGGTCTTTAATCAACATAATATCATTTCATAATATTGTTTATTTATGGATTTAAATTGCATTATTTCTTCCTTCTCTTTCCTTACTTCAAAAACTTTGTATATACCCTACCCTCCACTCCTTCAAATTCATGGACTCTTTTCCCTCAGTGGTAATTGCTTGCATATGTAATTTTTTACATACATACATATTTGCAAATATAACCTGATGAGTCTATATAATTTTACCTGTATGTCTTCAAGGCTGATTATTTAGCACTGGACAAATGATTGATGTGCTCCTCCCTTGGAAACAGCATGTCTTGGAAGAGCACAACTCCCTCTCCAAGCTTTTTTCAATGTTTGTATCCCTTTGGATTTGAGACATCAATGGCATTTCTACAGCCAGTACGGCATGTCCATTATTATTATCCTTGTTCAGCTCATGTTTAAGCAGTCATGGTATGTTGTTGCAGGTCACTTGTTCGTTTCCCACTGCTCAGCCCAGAAATAAGCCTTTAGGTTTTACGTAGATGTACTTAGCACACTTTGGTGCACCAATTTGTTGTAAGGAAGTTGCTTGCTTGTTCCTGGCTGCTCAGCTCCAAAATACCACACCAAAACTGTATTAATTAAGTAACTGCTTGTCCCATTAGCTCTGCATTCTTATTGGCTAACTCTTACACATTAATTTAACCCATTTCTTTTTTTTTTAAGCTTAAACAAAATGTTTTATTATTAAAATAAAAACCTTTGTATAAAAGCATTAGAGAGCAAAAGCTGTATTTACACCGAATGATTCAAGGCCCAACGAGCATCACAAACAGAGCAGGACACAGCAACAGGAAAGGGGCGGGGGTGACTCACGGCATCTGCCCATAACTGGCAGGGGTAGCTCGCTAGAGTGGTTCAAAGCTACCCATCTCTAAGAGGTCACCACTCACTGTCACAAAACTGTTTAGAATCTAAGGGAAACCCTGGACACAACCCCCAAGGAATCCTCTTCAGGAAACTTCCGGAACCAAAGGAAGCTATTTAAGTTTCTGAAATCACAGCAAGATTTCAATCGGCCCATCACAGAGACTGGTTGTCTTCTCTTCCTAGAAGGCTTCTTCTACAGCAGTTTAAGTAATCATGGTACCACATTACCACAAACCTTTGGAGACTGTGCATAGATGGACCACTCTAACTTAGGGACGATTTTAGCAGCAACCGAGTCTCCACTGCCACAGGGTGGACGCTGAGCACAACACAAAGGAGTTCTGTTTTTCCAGAAAGTCATTCAATGCGCTACTCCACTTCCCAGCAATTACCTAATTTCCCACATTGTTTTCAGACCTTTGTTTGTGCCTTGGCGGTCTGATCCATTTCAAACGTCAGCCGACAGCACGCAAGGCGCTAAACCGCACGCATCGATTCCGTGTAAACAAGTGGAAGGACTGTTCTCTGCAATCTAGCAGAACCGTTGTTCCCAACACTACTGGACCCCTAAGTGCTTGGGTTTATTGGTATGTCCTGAGACGATTTCAACACCAATAAAACAAATCTGCTTTCGAAAACTGCCACTTTAAGAAGAACTCAAACTAAGTGGTGGCAAAGGACCATGGGAGTGGGGAGGCTGCAAGGTAGGGGCCAGGGCAAACTTTTGGGAACTACATGTAGCTGAAGTGTAACTAGAGGTCCCCGAGACAAGTGTGAATCCCACAAGATTAATCTGACTGAGTTCTAAGACCGACAGGCGCCCATCAACGACAGCGTCAAGAAGAGAGCCTTGAGAAGCCGAAAGCAGGCAGTGGATCTTCAGCCTTGCATTTCAAATTCCTGCTTCAGACTTTTCAAGTAAGCATGCACGTTCCCAAAGCCATGAAACTTGGCTAAATACACGAGGACTCCTGTGGCGCACCGTCCATCACGCTGGCGGCAGAAGCTGCAGTTGCAAATTCCTCGGCAGGGCGGGCAGTGCCAGTTCGGGTCCAGCAGAGCGTCCTTGACTTCTTCCCCATAGCGGTTTCGAAGGCAGGGCCCACAGAACTGGCCCCGGATGCCCCAGCAGTCTGGGTTCCTGCAGTTTGTTTTGGTGTCAATGGTTTTCTGGCGACACTGATGACATGTAGAACCCAGCGACCGGTTGTAGATCTTCTCCCGAGAGTTGCTGCAGATGTTCCTGATCTCTTCCTCGGTAACTTCTTCCACTGGACGGATTATATGCGGGAGGGTCATGGATCCAGGGCGACGGCTTCTGGGCATGTCGTCGTCATTCATGTAGCCATCCACGGACTTCCTCCTCCTCACTAGCATGTATTTATCCTCTTCCTCTTCTTCCTCCTCCTCCTCTGTGGGCAGAGCGCCCGAAGACCCCAGGATCCGGGACCTTGACCTGGTAAGAGGCCGGGCTCTCCGTTCAGGGTTCTTTCTGGAAGCCACGCCTGGGAATGTGCGTCTTCTAGGGGACTTTGAACCTTTGGATCCGTGACCAGAGAGGGAATGTCTTCCGGAGAATATGCCAGGGAAGCTTTCTAATTCTGACATCAGCTTTGCAAGCATTGCTTTGTTTTGCTTTATATTTAAAGCCCTCTTCTCCAGAAAGTTCATGCCGTCTTCTTCCTCAGAGTCAGAATGGGAATCGTTTGCAGAGTTCTCAGGGGGGTTTGAGGGGACGGCTTTTTTGTTGGCTGGCCCCCGCGGGTTTCGTGCTGGGAACTTCATGGCTACCCTGAGAGGTCCCGAGTGACGGCACTGACTTCGGGTCCTGCAGCCTTCCCTGTCCAACTGCAGTCTCATTCCATCCTGTATCTCACTCTCTGAAAAACCGCAAAATGATTCATCATCAGAGTCGGCATGGAAAATGCTGGCCAATTCGTTAGCGACATCTGGCCTTGGTTTTGTGTTTGCAAAATTATCAGATGCAAAGCTGTCACAACTGTCATCAGAGGAGGACGACGTTTCCATGGAAATCAGCTTCATATACCCGACGTTCTTTAAGTCCTTCACTTTGAGAGCCTTTTGCCGCGTGCGGCGAGCCTCCATGCTGGCGGCGGGTACCCAAGCACTCCGAGCGGGGTCAGCTCTTCGGGAGCCCACAAGCACTTGCAGGCGGAGCAGAGGGAGCTCCGGGGCAGAGGCAATTTAACCCATTTCTATTAAACTATGTAGGAACCTCTACTCCTCTCTTTTTCCGTTAGATAAATTGCATCTTGATTTTCATCTTTACCATCCTCCCATAAAAAAAATGACTTCATATAATTTACATTACAGATGACCCCAAATTATTAGAGAGATTGTATAAATTTTCATATAGAAAATATTAGGTATCAGATTTAACACATAAAATTTATAGGAATTAAGAGTAAGAATATATTTATACTATACTTCAAAAATTAGTGTAAGTTCTAATATAAAATATATTATTAAATTTAAAGACGTCAATGTTTAATTCAGGCAAAGGCATATTTGTTTTGATTTGGTTTTGAGAAACAATGTTTCCTGTAACCAAGATGTCCTAGAATGTAGAATTCATCTAAAGCAAACCTTAAATATTGACACAATCTACTTTTACTTCCTGCTAATGACTCACATCCTTCATCATAAACTGCTTCCTGAATGTTTGGGAGATTTTTAACTTACTCACTTGCTTTCAGAAATCCTTCAACACAGAGGAATTTCACACTGAGCTCTTCCTCTATGTCGAATTTCACATATGAAAGTGGACCCCAACCCCATGGGCAGGAGCTACTTATATCACTCCCACAGAGGCAAATGTGACCCGCAAACAAGTTCTTTCTCAAAACAATTCTAAATGAGATTTTCTATCAGATTTTATTCAAATATTCCCTTTCTACTTCTCGTAGATTTCCCCTAAATACCCAAACTCATGTTCTCTCTATCACATAATCCCCCAATCCAAAAAGTAGATAAAAAAATAAAAAATAAAAGAAAACCCAAAAACATACAAACAAAACAATAAAAACATTGAGACAAAAACATACCCAAAGAAATAAAAATCTTATAAAATAATTATTTTGTGATTTGTGAAGAAGTATCCATCTCTGAAGTGTGGCTGAGATATTCAGTGACACTTTATTGGAGAATAATTATTTTCTCTTTGACAGGATGGATTAATTACAAGTATTATCTTGAATGGAGGAGGAATATTCAAGGTATTTTAAGGATGCACATTTACTTTAAAGTACTATTATAAATTTCCAAGGAAAAAAATTTAAAAAATTAAAGTGCCTAAATTCTTGTAAGACAACATTTTGGTATTGGACTGTTATTTATATTGCTCAAAAAATGAATAAGCTGAGATGTATCTTAAATTTTATTTTTTTTTCGTTTATGGTATCCCTTCATGGTATCTATGAATATCTATATTTTACACACACACACACACATATATATGTCAGAAATAACATATTTACATGAATTTCAGTTTGTATGAAGGAATAAAAATGTTGTCAATTATATCATATAAATATCCTAGGTCAGAGCCTAGGGTTTATGTTAAACAACAAAATATGACCCATGCATTTACAGTATATTATTTAATGAGTTTTTAGCACTGTATAACAATGTTCAACTTAAAGCAATACTATAATTCAGTTATTTTAACTTTTACTGAATTTTTATAAACACCATTGCTTAAATCAATATCTTCTGTATCTTTGTCTTAAATCAACAAGAGAAAGGTTTCATCTCCATCACCCTTTTCACAGCATCCTTCACTTCCTTGTTCCTTAAACTGTAAATCAGTGGGTTCAACATTGGAATCACCAGGGTGTAAAATACAGACACCACCTTCTCTTGTTCTAAGGAGTACTGGGAGCTTGGCTGAATGTAACTGAAGCTGATGGAACCATAGAACAAAGTCACGGCCGTCAGATGGGAAGCACAGGTGGAGAAGGCTTTGCGTCTGCCTGCTGCGGAGCGGATCCTCAGGATAGCAGCAACAATGAAGATGTAGGAGATCATCACAGTCAAGAAGGTTATTATTGCAATGACTCCAGAGAAGATCAAAAGCAACAATTCATTAATGGAGGTGTCGGAACAAGACAGCTTCAGCAGGGGAGGAAGGTCACAGAAGAAGTGACTGATGATATTTGGCCCACAGAAAGACAGCTTCAATAAGCCAATTGTATGCGTAAGTGAATTAATTAAACCTCCTATGCATGAGCCCAAAACCAGCCCAATGCAAACCATTTTAGTCATGGACACGGTATATAGTAATGGGTTCACAATGGCTACATAGCGGTCATAAGCCATTGCAGCCAGCAAAAATCCCTCTGTGGTAAGCAGTGATACAAATAAAAAATATTGCAGGATGCATGCAGAGAATGAGATGGTCTCTCTTTCAGCAAAGAATTTCAGCAGCATTTTGGGGGCAAATACTGAAGAATACCATGCATCCACAAATGACAAACAGCTAAGGAAGTAATACATGGGCGTGTGGAGTTTAGGTGTTATGTAGATCAGAAAGAACATACCTACATTCCCTAACAAAGAGATGGCATAGATCAACAGGAACAATATGAAGAGGAACACCTTGAGTTCATCACGATCTGTCAATCCCAAAAGGATAAATTCAGTGACAAAGGTAAAGTTGACATCACCCATGAACTTGTGTGTCTTGGTACCTGTTAATGATGGACTCAGATAAATGGACCGTATCAGCAGAATATTAATATCTTAGGAATTCCAAACTAGCCACATTATCTGTAATATAGAATTCTCCCCTCTGGTACCCCTGCTTCTATAAATACTAAAGAATTTAATAAAAAGTTCATTTTTTGATGTTCTGTTATGTTGATTTTTGGTACTATTGTCCATGATTAGATAAAGAAAATGCTGGATTCTTAGGCAAATATATATTAAATTGCAATTCTTACATTTCACATAAAACTAAACAGCAGTCTTGCTAATGACAGTAAAAATCTTATTTATAAAGCATAAGAACTTTACTGGAAATATAATCTTTGTCTCCATTTTCATATTCCTCTTTTGTCATTTAATCAACATTAATAGCAGCAATGCAAAAATATATCAACATATAATCCATGTTAAAAACCTGAGATAATTTAGTCAGAATGAATCTCAGTGGTACAGCATTGCCTTCTGTGATTATGAACCAGCATATACACTAGTATAATACTGATAATTATATTTACTTTATGCCTTCAAATTTGGTCTTAACTCTCCAAGTGGGTGTGAGTGTGTGTATATGTGTGTGTGCACATGTTAGCAGTTATGTATGTGTGTATGTCTGTGTGTTGGCATGTGCACCTTCTGGAGCACAGGACATGACTCAATGATTCAGTAAACTTCCCTGAATCTTAGTATTTCTGAAAACTAGACAACTGACAGCATTGTCTAAAGAGTAATATTGAACAATGATGTCATCATGTATTCATTTGGGATTCTTTTCACTTATACTGTAATTAAAACTTAGAAAAAGAACCACAGTTTATAGGTATTAAATAATTTAAAGAAAATAATATCTTATCTATATTATCATATTTAAGTGATAGACATAAGAATCTATTTTTACATAACTATCTATTTTAAACTATAATTCTTATTTTATGATGTAAGTGACCTAACACAGATTTGACTTAATATATTTTTGAGTGTGTGTTTGTGTGTGTGTATAAGTATTGAAGAGTTGTAAATACTATTTGATGTTTATGTAGAAAAAGAAATGTACTTAAAACAAAAAAGTAGATAAGTGAATTTCAACTAGTCTTCCTTCTGTAATTTGGCGACTCAATCAGAATAAAATCTTAACGTTGAGTTTAATCATTAAGACAGTAGCTAAATTATATGATTGTTTATTTAATAATTAAATAAATGAAATTAGTTTACAAGTAAAAGAAAAAATATCCAACATCACAGCCCCTTTAAGAACCTAGTGGTCATCTTTGTACCATGTTTTTTCTAACATTCTTGCAAACAGAATTTAAAACACAACACTAAAGGTTCTTACTTTTAAAATGATGGGCAAATTCAGCAAATGACAAAAGTTGGAGGTAGCACTGGAGAAACTGAAGTCTATCCTTACATTTAGGAGACTCAAATTCACAGAAACCTTGAAAAGAGAATATGAGTGAGATTATTAAAATCATCACGGAAGACAAGTTGAGATGAGATGGTCTGTCTGTTATATATATGCCTTGGTTCAAATAAAACCTTCCCTGGAGTCAAACTCTGAAGGCAGTAATACACATTTTACTAACAGTTTCTCTGTGTTTCTCCAGGGATTTAAGGGGCTCATAGGAACTTAATGGCTTCCCAAAGGCATTCCATTTCCTGAATATTTTAATGAAAAAAGTATAGTCAAAAAGTAGACCATATAGTTTAGAAAAACATACCAACAAAAACAACACATATCTTTTCTTAGTACTTGACCATGCTTTCTAGAACAAGTGACTTTGATTTAAGTCACAAACAGAAAACAAGCAAATGAAGAGAAATACCAGTGGATCCTATGTTGTGAAGAAAAGAATGAGAAATAACAAAATCCATTTTTGTCTTAATGACATCGGATAACAGAAATCACATCAAGTAAAATCAATGCCACACCTTTAGTTGCTCAATGCTTTCTTCATCTATTGTGTATCAGCTTGTGCAGAAATTTCCAGTCATTTACTTCACCTTAGAGCATGTCTGCATGGAAATTTTTAGGAGTGTTTTAAGCTGCTCTCTACGCATATGTTTAAGTAAGAATTATCCTCAATTTTCAAATCTACAGATAATTTCCTCTAAAGCGTATGCCCTGATTTTCTAAAATAAAAACTAGTCCTGTGAGGTTTCTCATGCCTATAATCCCCAAAGCAGGCAGTAGGGATGTTGAGATAGAGAGATCCCCATTGTTCTGGAATACTTTAGGCTACTACTTAGTTCCAAGATCACCTGACCTGTAGAGTATTGCCACGCACCGTGGCCTTGGTCTGCGCTCTAAGCTAGACCCCAGTTAGTGAGCTTCGGGAAAGGAGGCTGGAGGTTGAGAATACTAATGCAGAGACAGACGGACACGCAGACCTTCAAACACTGGTACCAAAAGCCCCTCTTTAATAGCACCATGGAGGCTTAAATACACTGCAGTCAATGGCCAACAGGTGAAAATCCCATCCTCTGATCCTCTAAGCTAGGCACAGCTTCTAGTAACTTCAATTAGAAGGTTCTAGCAGGGTAGAACAGCTGAAAGCCAGGACTCAATTAGTCCCAACAGAGTAACATCTTGAAAATAACAAATAAAAGAAAGCAAACATCCCCATAAAACTGACAATGACTCCGTAATGGCTACACCAGGTTGCACTCCCACAAACAGTATGGGACAGCTTTCCTTTCCCATACCCTTGCCTGCATTTGTTGCCATTTAACAACTTACCCTTCCTAACTAGGGTAAGAGGGAGGAGGTATTTCTTAATTATTTGTCTTTATTTTCTTGAGAAGACTTTTGTTAATCCCATTGTCGATTTTTTAAATTGAGTTGTTTATTTTCTTGGTGCTTATTATTTTGAGTTCTTAGTACGTTCTACATAGAACTCCTTTGTAAAATGTATAGCTGCACATGCATTTTCTGCCTCTTTAGTTGGTTGATCATGTCTCTTACTACAAAAAGCTTTTTAGTTTAACAAGTTTCCATTTACTATTAGATATGGAGTGCTTTGTACAGACTGGCATTTTTGCTTCAGAGGAATTATGACCATTATCAAAATAAAAGAAAAGCTATAGTTCCCCAATTCTGTCTTTTCTTTTCAAGAAATATCATTTTCTGTCTCCAACCTCAAAGAACCCATGATGTGTTTACAAGTCTTTTGTTTGTGGCAATATAAATTTGTCTCACCTCCTGAGAATTGCTTCCCAGAGTTTACACAGAAAACCCAATCCTCAGAGGCTCAGATGTTATGCAAAACAGTGTACTTAACGTACATTTATTCTCTCCTCTTGCCAGACATTTTTCTGGATTATTAAGAAAGCCTAATACATGGAAAATGTGTGACAGTACTACAGAACTGCCATGTTAAAGATGTAATAACAGAAAATCTCGATATTTAAAAATAATTTTAATCCATATTTGGTCAAACCTCTTAATATATACATCACGGCACAAGATAGAGGACAAAGCATTATATTCCTTTATACCTGGATGCTTTCAATCCTATTCTTGTGTTTGGAGTTATCCATTGTTGACAGTTGTACCAGTCAGTAAGCAATTGTTCTATTCCTACTGACAGATAATTTACTCTATGGATTTTACACACGGTGACCAATCTGAAATTTTTGCAAGAGTGAGCAATTCACAGCAAAACCACCATAAGTTTTGTAGTATAAGTTTTAATGCATTAAGGAACTAGTTGTTTTGAAGGAATATTTAGAAATGGAGTTTTCTAACCTACTAACATTATACACTTCTCCACTAGGAAGCAACACCAATATCATTCAGCCATAATCTGTAATAGTCAGCTCTTTAAACACTTGACTACCATTATCCTACTCATCCATAAATACTTTTTAAATTAAAACATTTGTCTATATATATATATATATATATATATTCTTAACTTCAGATTATCATAGTTTGTAATTAACATACAGAAACATGGTTGATACTTATGCATATTACTACAATAATTCATTAGAAGCATATGCATATAGAGTGATGTTTACCATTAAACTGAGGATATAGCTAATGTTAGATTTGTGTTATAATTGCCAGGTCCTGGGTTTCATCTCCAGCATGTAAAAATAATGGTAGGAGAAAACCAGCAAGGGGAGAGACTAGGAGGAAGGAGGAGGCAGAATGAAAAAATATACTCAGAGCTCTTTAAAACTCAAAACCAGAGAATTGAGAATAAGCTCCAATTTTGTTACAGAAAGGCTATAGAAAAGGAACTTAAAAAAATTAAAAACAATTCCTAAAATATTTTGTGTTAATCATAAAAATGTAACTTTGAATAATTCCTCCACAAAGTTAGAACTACATTGTAAAAAAAGATTTTCATTATACACTAGGTGTAATAAATCATGGTACTTAGATAAAGATACTACATTGTAAGTAATTTTCAGAAATATTTGAATATGTTTTAGATATTATAAAGATTAAATATATAATAATATAAACATACACATGCTCACTACTGTCTAATAAATTGCTATAAATTGGTTTATGCAAATATATAGGTATTATATAAATATTGACCCACTCTTCAGCATGAGAAGACAATTGAACAATAAATTATATAGAGAATACAACATTGTTTTCTGTTTGGAAATGATACTGATATTCTACAGTAGGAAACAGTGAGATGTAAAAGAGAAATATAAGTTTACGTCAACCTTAGTGCCAGTTCCTAAATAACTTCTTAGTAAGTGAGTTCCAGGAAAGCAGGTAGAGAACATACTAGAAAAATTCATGTCTTTATACTTTAATGTTTTACTTACCTATTCTTCTTTATTATATACTATTTTTACTGTTATTTTTTATTCTTTCATATGTTACATCCTGATTGCAGTTTTCTCTCCCTCTACTTCTCTCACTCATCCACCAACACATACCTCCCTTCTTCCCCAAATTAATTTTTCTTAGTTTCTCTTCAGAAAAGAGCAGGCCTCCCAGTGATATCAAGCAAGCATGGTATAATGAGTTACAGTAATACTAGGCACATATACTCATTTCAACACTGGATGAGGTAACCCAATAGGAAGAAAGGGGTCCCACAGGAAGGTAAAGGAGTCAGAGACACTCCCACTCCCACTGTCAGGAATTCCACAAGATCAACAAGCTCTAAAACCATAATGTATCTGCAGAGGTCTACAAGCAGAGACCCATGCAGGCTCTGTGATTGTCACTTGAGTTTATGTGATCCCCCAAGAGCCATGCTTTGCTGATTCTCCTAGCTGTGCTCTCCAGATGTCCTTGACCCCTCTAGCTCCTACATCCTTCCTCATTCTCTGTACCTACCTCTTCTTGTGAAGACACTGTCAGTCATGCTTTCTGAAGAATTCTACACTACCCCAGATTATGTTCAAATTTTCTAACAATTTAAAAACTAAATGTAGTCAGCCAGTGGTGGTGTACACTTTTAATCCCAGCACTCAGGAGGCAGAGGCAGGTGGATCTCTGTGAGTTCCAGGCCAGCCTGGTCTATAATAACTAGTTCCTGGACAGCTCTAGCGCTGTGACACAGAGAAATTCTGCCTCCAAAACCCCTACCAAAATGTCAGCATTCATATGATACCTTCCTGATATATTCATTATGAACCCAGTATAAATGGTGTTTATTGTCATAATGAAAAAATTTTACTATTGACTTAATCTATAGAGTTTTTAGGATAAAATAACTCAGGAAAAAATAAATAGGTAAGCAAATGTAATTTATGATCTCCTATTTAATTTTTGTGAATATACACATTTCTTCTAAAGTCTAATAGATAACATAGATGTATGATCCTGCCTTGGAATTCCTTTCTTCACTGCATGGATCCATTTATAAATACAGAAGAGTAGGGATCTTTGCATGAATAAAACATAAGTATTAACTTCTCACATACTTTGAAATTCATTTTTTACATGGATGATTCAAGTAATCTTCAGTTTTTTTATAATTTGAGAAAAGTGATTCATTTGATTTTAAACTCTGATTAACTATATTAACATTTCTTGTATTCTGACATAATTGAGCTATAAAAATTCACTATTTTCCCTTTTCAAATGTATAATTTTACAGTTAGATTTGGATGGTCCGGTCACTGTCTTTTTGGGCATCTAAACCTATATGCTAACAAGAATCTGTCCTCTTTATTGGGTGCTCACCTTCAGCAATATCATAAGATGGGGAGTGAGTCATAAGAGAGAGGAAGAAAAAGGAGGGTGGGATAAGAGCCTTGTTTTAGCAAAACCTGCTTTCAGATGATATGAAATCCTGTGCACAGACATATCTCCTTCCATTTGTCCTGGTACCATAAAAGGATTGTCATCACCTTCTCATATTCTGCTGGCACACCTTCTAAGCCTCTCACTGCCTTTCATTACCATTGCATAAGCTCATGAACCATTGGGGCATAGAGCATATATTATGATGCAGCATAATAAATAGAAATGATTATGGCAATTTTACATTATGAAAGACTAAGTTGAGAGATGAGAACATTTGTGAGTACTTACAAAATCTTCATATTACAGAATAATTAACTTTTAATTCCAAAAAGTTAAGAAAAGCTATTGAATACAAGAAGAACACTTTCAGTAGTGTATAGACCTAGCTCTCCAACAAAACGACTCTATGGAATAGTGTTAGAGTGGACATAAATTCTGTGAATAGATATTTAGAGTACAAGTAAAGTTAACAGGTGTTTAAAGCAAAATGTCAGAGAAAATTTTTCTCAAAATTGTTGAAAAGGACAAGTTAATCAGGCTTGATTTTTATTAAAAGATTTATTTTAATTGTATAACTTTTAACTAGGTGCAATTCAGTTTCCTACATTGAATCATGGCCATATTCATTTCGAATTCCCCTTCCTAACTTCTCCAAAATACCCCCACTTTGTATCTTCTTTTTGCAGTTTCTACTGTTGTTTTAGAAAAGACTTTCTCCAAGGAGATACGTCCTGCTCCTTTGTCTCTTAAAAACAATTCTTTTTATAATTAATTAATTTATTTTTATTGAAAAAATTTTCTCCTCCTCCAGCCTCCCATTTCCCGCCCCCTCCTCCCACTCCTCTCCCCCTCCCCCCACTCCTTTCCCCCTCCCTCTCCAGTCTGAAGAGCAGTCAGGGTTCCCTGCCCTGTGGGAAGTCCAAGGTCCTCCCCCCTCCATCTAGGTGAAGGAAGGTGAGCATCCAAACAGGCTAGGCTCCCACAAGGCCAGTTCATGCAGTAGGATCAAAACCCAGTGCCATTCTTTATATACAAATTTAGGCTTTTTAATTTTTATGAAAAACAGATACACCTCAGTATTAAAAACATCCTGGAATTATTCTTAAGTAATTAATTTCAGGATTTGCCACAGATTATGGTACTCAGCAAAGATTGAATACCATCAAGTGAAGTCTGTATCTCTCCACTGTGGATGTGGGAATGCCAGTAAATCTATTGCAGAAGCCAGGTACAGGCCCTTGGTCTTGGTTAAAAGATAAGCTGACATTTCTCACCTTAGAGCTGTTTTGGTGTAACTCGAAACATTGTTATTCAGCCATTTAGCGTACTATAAAAATTGTATAAAAATTGGAAGATAATTATTTCTGCTTTTAGGGAGACTGTATAAACCCATATAAAAGATTCATGGACGTCTAGTCATTAGACACATTTAAAATTTTTCTGAGGCAATATAGTAATTCACAATTGAAATCACTAAAATATTTTGGTGTAAAATTTTATGTGATTCTTAAAAAAAAAGACTAATAATTTTACATGAAGTCAGTTTGAAGATTCACTTCAAGTTTGCAGAATCAGAGAAAAGACTGTGTTAAGAGTTGCTCCTCCCCCAACAAATGGACCTCTTGGCTGCTTTCTTCACATCCTTGTTCCTCAGGCTGTAAATCAGAGGGTTCAGCATGGGAATGATCAAGGTGTAAAACACAGCAGACACTTTTTCCTGTTCCATGGAGTACTGAGAGCTTGGCTGGATATAACTAAAAGCCACAGAACCATAAAATAATGTCACAGCTGTCAGGTGTGAGGCACAAGTAGAGAAGGCTTTGCGCCTCCCCTCTACTGAGCGAATTCTCAGAATGGCAATGAGAATGTGGCTATAGGACACAATGATAACAATAAAGGTGAAAATAGCAATCACTCCAGAGAAGATCAAAAGTAGCATCTCATTGATGTGTGAATCAGAGCAAGAAAGCTTCAGAAGAGGGGGGATGTCACAGAAGAAGTGATTCACAATGTTTGGGCCACAGAAGTCCAGTCTGAGCAGACCTATTGTGTGAGTCAGAGAATTAATGAGGCCACCCAAGTAACATGCCAGAACCATCTGCGTGCAGATGCGGTGGGTCATAATAACTGTATACATTAAGGGCTTGGTGATTGCCACATAGCGATCATAAGCCATCATAGACAGGAGGATGCCTTCTGTGGTTACATAAACTGCAAAAAAGAAGCTCTGCAGAACACAGGCAAAGAACGTACTAGATTTGTGTTCTGATAGGAAATTGACCAACATCTTAGGAGCAAAGACAGTAGAGTAGCAGATGTCGCAGAAAGAAAGGTTACTAAGGAAAAAGTACATAGGTGTATGAAGTTGAGCATTCAGCCAGATCAAAATAATCATACCCCAATTACCACCAAGAATGACAAGATAAATTACGCTGAAAATTAAGAAGAGGGGAACCTCCCAATTGGGATTTTCTGTTAAGCCAACCAGTATAAATTCCTTCACACGTGTATGATTCCAAATTGCCATTGTTCAGTAGTCTATATTTTCTTGTTACAAAATAATAGCATGAGACTTAAATGAATAATAGATAAATAGGAGGATTTCCTGAGAATCTGATATCCATTATGGTTTAAGACACTGAGAGGTTACCCTGTGATAGATGAAGCAATGAAAGAAATATCAATGGTAGTCCACATGTGTTCAATAAAGTCTATCCACGAAAACTTAAAAACTGCAACTTACATTAGGGTATTCCCTGCTATCAGGAAAGGATAAGAAATCTCTCCAATGTTAAAAATCTCTCAGAAGGTAGAGTTGAGATTTGAATTTAGAGGGTGGTGCAAAATCTCTGATTTCTTCTCTAATATTCATCATCCTTCTGCTCAGGGGAAATATAAGATTGCTAACATCTTGTGACAAGGAAAACTTCAATATTCTGTGGACAGGCATTTGAAAGTACTTTACTTCTAGTGACCCTAAAAACACCTACTTCATTCAATACCATACCCCCACCCTCCTTTCTAAATATCTCCCTTCAAATATGTTCTTACCTTCTGCCTGGATCTCCGATACATGGAATCAATGCCATTTTATACAGGGAATCTGAGTAAGTGTGTAAAGATGGATAAATATTTTCATCTGTTCTTTTTTAAGAATTATTAAGTACTATGAGTGTCATTTTACATAACAATTATTGCCTTCACATTTTTGTTCGATTTCTTTTTGCATTCTCTTAGCATTGTTCTCATTATTAAAAATCATAGAATAATTTACCACATTCAATGAAAATAGGAAAAAATGTAAGAAACACTAAAACCTTCAATTTTTGTCTATATATTTTCTTTATAAAAAGATGAGGTACAACTTCACAGAATTTCTTTTGAAATGATACGTATTTAATTTAATCATAGCTAAGTTAAAGATCAAAGAATTAAATTATACATATGCTTTTTTACATGGGTGCCAAATATTACTATTATTAATATTACTATTATGAGCCTGTATGTTTCTATTGAAATCAAAGATTACTTAAATCTACAACCTGACCTTTTCAAGTGAATGGTGTCCTGTTAAAAAAGCAAATGCATCTTGAGAATAATAAGCAAATCATAATAATTAGCATCTAAAAATTAAAGTATTACAGATAATAGAAGGGATGATTTTTATTATACTATAAATGGCATTAATTTCTTGTTCTTATTGCAGTTACTACAGCAATTTACTGAAAACTTGGTGGTGTAAAATAAATAGAATTCTTTCACTTACAGTTGGGAAATCAGAAGTGTGACACTATTTGAATTTCTGGGTGGAATCAACACAGGTGTGAGGTCACACTCCCACTAGAGGCTCTAAGAGAAGAAGCAATTTGTCACCTAATGCCCCATGTTGGATCTATAAAGCTTCTCTCACTAGTACCTGACCCTTTTTTTCTTAGGACAGCAATAGAGTGCTTTTGTCTTTCATCACTATGGACTTCCCCCTTTCTCTGTTGAAAGAACAAGTGAATTACATATAGTTTCTATTCTCATAATTCATAATAATATTTTCCTTTTAAGGTATTTCTCAGACTTGCATTTCAACAATCTGCTGTCTCATATGAGGTAGTATGTATTGATCCTAGAGAGTTAAGATTAAATAACACCAAGGATTGTGATTCGGTCAGTTATATGTGTAATATTCTATGAAAGACTCTCTATTAAAAAACTCTATAAAATCATCAAGTGATTCAAAGAGATATGTGGGTATGTAAAAAAGGAGTGTTTCAAGAAAAGAACGCAGCATATTCAAAACCTAAGGTAGATTTGTGGTTGATAGGAGGGCTTCTAAGTGTTCCCAAGTGAAAAGAAAAGCAAGAATGAATTCTAAGGGAGAAAAAAAATGCTGTTTCTGTGGCCACTGAAATGTGCTTGAAAACTCTCAGTAAGTTGGGCAAAATATTTGCCTAAGACATCACAGTATGTGAGCTTCATATTTCAGTCTGCCAAAGAACTGACCTTCCTCACACTTTCATTTTAGCTTTTTATGTTTGCATTGCTTGTACAAAAGAAATTTTGTAGAAAATGAATCTTGATATTTTTTATATCACTGCTCGAATCAGCTTGTCTATTGAATTTTATGGTACTGTAAATTCCCCTGTTTTTTTATGAAACATATTTGTATCTCATTTTATAGTCTGTTTAGCATTCAAAGATCATGTCATTTGAAAGGATCAATTATTTTTAAAAATATTTCTTTCTTTAATTTTTGATATTATAATGCAATTTGATTGTTTCCCCTTAACTTTTCTCCCTCCAAGCCCTCCTATAGCCTCATGCTTGCATTCTTTCAAATCCATGGCCTTCTTTGTGATTAGTTGTCATTATATTCACACAGGTGTAAGTATGCACAAATATATATTTTCCTAAAAGCATATATACAACCTACTCAATCTATATAAATGTACACTCCCTCTTTTGAAAAGCTATGCATTTTGACTGAAATATTACCTTAAAATAAAGATCTAAGATATTATAGTTTTTATAATATTCTCATTTAATACCAACCAAGGATATATATATATATATATATATATGAAATTGATTTGATTGTCTCTGATTTTTCAAAGTGGGCTTAAAAAGGTGATTTCACTGATCATCACGTGAATGAGAAGGAAGGGGGGAGGCAAGTGTGGTAGAAGTAAGTTTCAGTAACATTTATGGCTTTATCCACCAAGCACACAGGAGAAAGAGATAATGCAGAAAAGTATCACCTTCTGTCAGTATATGATTCACATCTATGATGTCAGAGTTTTAACTGGAATATAAGTCTATCTGGGGTTTAAATTTAGGGTTTTTTTCTGTAGTTACTATTGCCCTCCAGGTGTATATAAAGAATAGAGTTACAATCCTAACTACTGTGAGTATTCTTCCTAAAGACACCCAAATTTTATTTTGCTGCCTTCACATAATGAAGATGATGTATCATCACACCCTGTTCAAATGAATAGAATTTTTTCCAAGTCATTTCATGATTCCAGTAAATTAAATATAATTCTTGGTTGTCAAAGAACAATGAGAATAGTTATAACTTTTAAATGTCTGTTTTCATTAGAGATAAAAAGATACCCAAAAAGCATATCAAATGAGCTAATGATACCAAACATTTGCTACCTTCATACACATGGAAAGAGCTGTTCAAGAAAAGAAATACATTGCCTCAAAGATACCCATGACACAACAGAGACTCCACTCCTCACACTGTCTGAAAGGCCAGGATCCAGAGGCTGAATATCCCACACCAGGACAAATAAACCACAACTGGGAAAAAAAGTGAATGAAATAATTCCTCATGATATTCTGCTGTAATTGTAGAGAGGAACCACACATGATCATTCTCAGAGAGGTAATATCCAGCAGCTATTGGAGCCAGATGTAGAGATCCACAGTCAAAGATTTAAATTATTAAGTTAAATCTAAATTGTTTCAAGGTACTGTTATTTTATTAAATTTATGGAAAATCATATGCATCATATACCAATTGCAATTCTAAAATATTTTAATTTTTAAATTTGCAATTTTCAAAATATATTTGAGGTATATATGAATATAGTATTTAATAATAAATCCTATTTCTACTTACCATATGGAAGAAAAATTAATGTAATCATAAATTAAAGTTGTAAGTATTATATAAATAATATATTTGCCTATGAGATGTGGAAGATTTAAAAAATATACAACCCATAAATTAGAACATAATATTCTAATTTTTTTGATCATGATGTTTTACTTGAAAAATAAGTATTGAGTTTTCATTAGTGTTCAGGAAATAGCAAATATCAAATTTTTGAAGTGAAAACAGCCCCTCCTTACAGTCAACTTATCAAAGCTTGAATGAACAACCCATCTGCTGTAGAAGACCTGGCCTTCACAATTATTTAAGGACTTATTATTTGGAACAAGGTTGCTGATGGTATTTTCTATTCTACTGGGAACAGATTCTGTAGCTCTTTCTGTGTATGTAATTCTCGGTTGTCCACAGTGGAGTCATTAGCATCCTTCCTTTCTCTCGAAACTAAACAGAGAGCTTCCAGGCCTCCTAATGTCTGTTCAATGAAGCGTTCTTACATAAATGGATATAAAAAATGACCTCCTTCATAAATAATATTCTAATATCCGGGATTTGTCTCTAAATTCAAGCATCTTGCTAAAAATGTTCAATAAAGACCAGGAAGGCAGAATAGGTTGCAATTTTGTCATGAAATAAATCATTTTATTTTTATAAAAATTAAGAAAAGACAAGAACACAAATAGAAATTTCAATGTCTCACTGTCCTCAGGAAAAAAAACATGTCCTGTTTTATGAATATACATTTTATCTCACATAGTATGATTTAGTTATAATTCCCTCCCTTTTTTCCTCACAGTTCCTCCTCTTCTCCACTCATGTCCAGATCGACTGTGTTTCTGTCTCTCATCATAAATCATATGAGCTTCTAAGGGATAGTGATTAATATAATATAATGTAATATAATATATTGTAATAATACAATACAATTTGATAACACAAAACCTAACACATTTTAATTGAAAAAAAAAGCAGAAGGAAGAGTCCAAAAGAAGGGACAAGAATTAGAGACCCTATTGTTTGAAAACTCAGGACTACCATTAAAACATTAAACTTTATACCTATTTAGTGTGTGTGTGTGTGTGTGTGTTTGCGTGTGTGCCCACTGGTAAGCCCTGCAACAGAATAGTGTAGGTTCCAAGCATGCTTCCTTGGTCTAGCTGTGTTCATACGATCTTTGATCATGTTATTTTAAAAGGCAATTTTTTGTTGGCCTCAATCAATTCTGGTTACTGCAGTCTTCTGCCTTCTCTTCCACAGGAGTCTCTGGTCCCTGAGAAGAGGGATTTGATGAGCACATCTCATATTGGTATAAGTGTTCCAAAAAGTCTCATTCTTTTCATATTTTTTTGGTTGTGGGTCTCTATATTTGTTCTCATCTCTTTCAGGAGGAAGCATCCCTAAGAATGGCTGAGCAAGACATTCATTTATGAGTATACAAGATGTCATCAAGAGTCTTTTTTATTATTACCTTCTTTTAGTAGAACAGCAGTGTTTGGTTTTACTCTCAGCCTCTGGATTATCCTGTGGCAGGATCTTTTTCGGTTAGGCAGTGACAGCCATGGATTCCCTCTTTACTTAAAATCCCCATGTGGCAGTCAGACTGCTATATCTTGTTAAACTGAAAAAAAATCTCACTTTCTTCTTTACCGAACAAATTTCATTGAATATCACATTTAAATTTGCATGTCCCAGCCATTATCAAAATACAGGTAATTTTTAGAAGTTTGTTTAGTCAAAACCTGCATATATGAGCTTAAGTTTTGTGCAGATAGGTACCACACTTTAAAAATTATACAGAAACTGGTTGGGAGATAATCATTTCTGATTATATGAAGACTTTGTAAACCCAAGTGAAAGGATTTGTTAAAGCCATGGCATTATGGACATTTAAAGCATTCTCTGAGACAATAAAGTATTTGATAAATAAATTTTACTAAAAATATTTTCATCTATACTTCCCTCTGACTTTTACAAAAGACTCATAATTCTCGATGAAGTCAGTTTGAAGATTCATATCAAATTTGCAGTCAGGGAAAGGACAGAGTCAAAAGTTGCTCCTCCTCATCCAAATGGACCTCTTTGCTGCTTCCTTCACATCCTTGTTCCTCAGGCTGTAAATCAGAGGGTTCAGCATGGGAATGATCAAGGTGTAAAACACAGCAGACACTTTTTCCTGTTCCATGGAGTACTGAGAGCTTGGCTGGATATAACTAAAAGCCACAGAACCATAAAGTAATGTCACAGCTGTCAGGTGTGAGGCACAAGTAGAGAAGGCTTTGCGCCTCCCCTCTACTGAGCGAATTCTCAGAATAGCAATGAGAATGTGGCTATAGGACACAATGATAACAAGAAAGGTGAAAATAGCAATCACTCCAGAGAAGATCAAAAGCAGCATCTCATTGATGTGTGCATCAGAGCAAGAAAGCTTCAGAAGAGGAGGGACGTCACAGAAGAAGTGATTCACAATATTTGGGCCACAGAAGTCCAGTCTGAGCAGACCTATTGTGTGAATCAGAGAATTAATGAGGCCACCCAAGTAACATGCCAGAACCATCTGAGTGCAGATGCGGTGGGTCATAATAACTGTATACATTAAGGGCTTGGTGATTGCCACATAGCGATCATAAGCCATCATAGACAGGAGGATGACCTCTGTGGTTATATAAATTGCAAAAAAGAAACTCTGGAGTAAGCAGGCAAAGAATATACTAGTCTTTTGTTCTGCTAGGAAATTGACCAGCATCTTTGGAGCAATGACAGTAGAGTAGCAGATGTCGCACAAAGAAAGGTTACTAAGGAAGAAGTACATTGGAGTATGAAGTCTAACATTAAAACAGATCAACATAATCATCCCCCAATTACCCACAAGAATGATGATATAAACTAGGCTGAAAAACAAGAAGAGGGGAACCTCCCAGTTATGATTTTCCATTAAGCCGATCAGTATGAATTCCGTTACACCTGTATGATTCCACACTGCCATCATTCATCATCCATGTTTTCATCATTCTACAGCTCCTTCCTAACAACATACTATTATGAGCTTTAAATGAATAATAAATAAATAAAAAGATTTCTTCCAGGATCTGGTAGTCATCGTGGTGAGAGACACTTGGAGCTGACCCTATAATAGATGAAACAAAGAAAGAAAATTCAGCAGTAGCCCACATATGTGCAAAAAGTGTATACATGGTGACTCAAATTACTGAAGCTAAAATTAGTGTATTCCCTTTTATCATTTATCACAGAATAGGAAAGGATAAGACATCTCTTATGTCATAATGTTCTCAGTTTGTAGAATGGAGATTTTAATTTAGAGGTTTGTATACAACCTCTGTCTTATTCTATAATATCCATCAGCCTTCCGCTTAGGAAGAATATAAATTTGCTCTAATCTTGTGGCAAGGGAAATATCAACATTCTTTGGATAGCCATTTGAAAATATTTCATTTCCAGTTAACCTGAACACATGGGTTTCAATACATTGTCACCTCCACTTTTACAAATACCTCACCTAAAATATGTCCTGACTTTCTGTCTGGATCTCTGACTCATAAGATTAATGCCACCTTAAGATGGCATTAATATTGAGACCTGAGCCACGACAATATAGATCAGTGTTTTCATTTGTTCTTTGTCTTAAGAATAATGAACTATCTCAAGTGTTTTTATATATGACAATTCTTTCCTTCTCGTTTTTATTCAGATTTCATTTTGCATTCTGTGAGTGTTCTCTCAGTATTAAAAATAGTAAAGCAATCCATAAGACACTATGTAAAAAAGAAATGGCTTTTATGTAACACAAAAATTTGCAATTATCTATATGTTTTCTTTTTAGAAATATAAGGTATGACTTCACATAATTTCTTTTGCCTATTTTTGCATTGTATTATGCCATATTTAGTTACTCTCATTCAGAAGGCCTGCTCTTTTATGAAGGGAATTGGAGGAGCAGTGAATCTGGGGAAAAGGGGAAGTGGGAAAAGGAACTAATTCATTTTCAGTCCTGTAATTCTTAAGGTAAGCATCAGAAAAATAAATTCACCGTATATTTTCTCGCATCACTGATAAATATGTTTTATTTACTAATATGAACCATATTTTTTCTGTCTTTTTAACTCTTTTGTTTCTTAATGATATTTATTATTGATTTTTCTTAATTCTTCTGCCTTAGAATGCACCCAAACTTCAGCATCCTCTCCCTCTTACCCTTCTACCAGTTCCCTACCCTTCTTATCTGCTTCCCCAGATCCATTGTTCCTCCATAACTCTTCATAGAAGAGCAGGCCATCTGAATGATACCAACTGAACATGGCACAATACAATGCATTAGGAATAGGCATACACCCTAATATCAAGTCTGATAAGGCAACCCAGTAGGATAAAATGTGTCCCTTGAGCTGGTAAAAGAAAAAGAGACATACCCATCCCCATACTAGATAACCAACCACAGCATGTTGATGTGGGATTTCCCTCTGTATGCTGTGATTACCATTAATGAATAAAGAAAACAGGCTTGGCCTGTTGATAGGGCAGAACTTAGGTAGGCAAAGAAAACTAAACCGAAAAATGGAAGAAAGAAGTGTGGAGTCAGTACATCCCATGATCCTCTTTTTGGGTCTGGGTTACCTCACTCAGGATAGTGTTTTCTATTTCCATCCATTTACATGCAAAATTCGAGAAGTCATTGTTTTTTATGGCAGAGTAGTACTCTAATGTGTATATATTCCACACTTTCTTCATCCATTCTTCCATTGAAGGACATCTAGGTTGTTTCCAGGTTCTGGCTATTACAAATAATACTGCTATGAACATAGTTGAACAAATGCTTTTGTCATATGATAGGGCATCTCTTGGGTATATTCCCAAGAGTGGTATTGCTGGGTCCAGGGGTAGGTTGATCCCAAATTTCCTGAGAAACCGCCACACTGATTTCCAAAGTGGTTGCACAAGTTTGCATTCCCACCAGCAATGGATGATGGTACCCCTTTCTCCACAACCTTTCCAGCAAAGGCTATCATTGGTGTTTTTGATTTTAGCCATTCTGACAGGTATAAGATGATATCTCAAAGTTGTTTTGATTTGCATTTCCCTGATCGCTAAGGAGGTTGAGCATGACCTTAAGTATCTTTTGGCCATTTGAACTTCTGTTAAGAATTCTCTGTTCAGTTCAGTGCCCCATTTTTTAATTGGGTTAATTAGCATTTTAAAGTCTAGTTTCTTGAGTACTTTATATATTTTGGAGATCAGACCTTTGTCTGTTGCAGGGTTGGTGAAGATCTTCTCCCAGTCAGTAGGTTGCCTTTCTAGCCATAAATATAGGTCACTGAGTCTATAATGTGTGATCCTAAAGAAGCTAAATAAGAAGGTGAACCCAAAGAAAAACATATAGTTATTATCCCTGCTATGGGAAATAGACAAGATTGCTGGGCAAAAAATTGGGACCTTGGGGGTGGGGTGGAATGGGGGTAAGGGGAGATGGGGAGAGAAAAGTGAGAAGGGGAGGATGGGGGGAACTTGGGGAAACGGGATGATTGGGGATAAAACAAGGTTGGATAGAGGAGCAGGGAATCACATCACTTAATTAAGAGAACCACCTTAGGGTTGGTAAGAGACATGAACCTAGAGTGGGGTCCAGGTGCCAAGGGCAATGTCCCCAGTTAGTTCCTTGGGCAGCTGAGGATAGGGAACCTGAAATGACCCTATCCTATAGCCATACTGATGAATATCTTGCATATCACCATAGAACCTTCATCTAGCGATGGATGGAGATAGAGACAGAGACCCACACTGGAGCATCGGACTAAGCTCCCAAAGTCCCAATGAGGAGCGGAAGGAGGGAGAACATGGGCATGGAAGTCAGGACCACGAGAGGTGCACCCATCCACCGAGACAGTGGGGCTGATCTATTGGGAACTAACCAAGGCCGGCTGGACTGTGACTGAAAAAGCATGGGATAAAACCGGACTCTCTGAACATGGCGGACAATGAGGGCTGATGAGAAGCCAAGGACAATGGCATGGGGTTTTGTTCCTACTTCATGTTCTGGCTTTGTGGGAGCCTAGCCAGTTTGGACGTTCACCTTCCCAGACCTGGATGGAGGGGAGAAGACGCTGGACTTTCCACAGGGCAGGGAACCCTGACTGCTCTTAGGACTGGAGAGGGAAGGGGGAGAGGAGTGGGGGGAGGGAAATGGGAGGCTGGGAGGAAGCAGGGATTTTTTTTAATAAAAAATAAATAAATAAATAAATAAATAATTAAAAATTAAAAAAAAAGAAGTGTGGAGTCAGAGAGACGTGCTGAAACTTTGCTGGTAGGCCACGAACTCGCGGTGATATACAGATTAATAGAAATGGGTTAAATTAATTAAGAGTTAGCCAATAATAATGTAGAGATAATGGGCCAAGCAGTGATTTAATTAAGATAGACTCTGTGTGGTTATTTTGGTTGTGGGCAGCTGGGACGAACAAGCGGGCTTCCTGTAACATCGTGTAAGCAGCAGGGACCAGTACAGACCAATGCAGGCTCCTTGATTGCTGATTCGTTCTCCCTGAACCCTATTTGATTCTGTAGGTAAGAGTACCGGCCACACCTGTGGCCTCTCATCAAGTAGGGAGTCTCCACAGAGCTTGGGGCTGGTCGTCTCTCAGGCATGACTGCCTGACTGTGGACCTTCCACACTCTCTGGGTTCCCTCAGGAAAGCTCAATATTCAGTACACCAGACACCCACTTCCTAGTCATAGGTCATGACTGCCAAAAGTTAAGGTAGAACACCCATGGACCTCCCCCACTATCCTGGTTTCCTCAAGCAGACAACCCTTGCCCACCGAAGCCTGATGGAAGATCAGCCTATCCCTAGCCTCTTTCTGCTTCTAATCACCCATTCCAGCATTCAACACAGGTGAAACTTCTCTGCTGGATCATAGTCCACAGTGTCCACCAAATGCCTTCTCCCAACCCAGGAGAGACCTCATGATCAACCAAGGGCCACAGAGGTCAGAAGACCAAACAGGAATAAAAAAAGCACGAATAAAGCATCCATCTAAGAAAGACAAACCCAGGAACCGGCACTGAGACCTATAATCAACGCAAACTCAGATGCCAAAATGTCAGCATAAGAACAGTCAACAACAGCAAAAACAATAGAACACAACCTATGTTTCTTCTGAAAAGATGGAGTACTGAAATCGACAACTTCATATCTTCAAGCAGATGACGCCCTGATAGAGAATAAATATGTGTTGGTATAAGCAAGTACAAGGACTTGCATATAAAAATTAAACTAAGACAAAATAGAAAGAAATGGTAAGCGCTATATTATAAAAACACATTAATTTCCAACAGTTTGGAAATCAAAAGCATGACACATCTGATTTTCTGTTAGAATCTGCATAGCTATGAAGCCACACTCCTGTTGGAAGCCCTAAGAGAGAAAGCACTTTGTTGCCGTGTCCCCTTTTGAGCCTATAGTGCTTCTGTCATTAGCACCTGACCCTTTCTTCTAAACAGCAGTAAAATGTTTTTGTCTTCACTGTGCTTTCTTCCTTTTCCAGTTTGCAAAAACAATTTAAATATATATAAACCCTACTCTCATAACCCAATATATTGTCTCTTATGGTCTTTCTCTGACTTACATGTCAACAATCTCTTTTTCCATATGAGGTAGTATGTATGAATTCTAGACATGAAGATTTAAACAGCAATAGGAACTCTCAATGAAGGACTTTATATAAGGTCCACAGGTCCACTATGAGTATAAATAATCAAGTTATTTAATAAGATATGTAGGCGTTTAAAGAGTGTCCCAAGAAGAGAACATAGCATATGCAAAACCTAAAGTAGAATTGTGCATGATAGGTTTCTAAATGTTCCTAGATGAAGATGAAAAGGGGATGAATGCTGAGGACTAATAGATATTGTTTGTGTGGCCATTGAAATGTTGATAAAAAAAACTCTCAGTGAGGTGGGGAAACATTTGCACAACACATCACAGTATTTAAATTCTGTGTTTCAGTCTTGCAAAATATTTTCCTATTTTTATCATTTTTATTTTAGGAATTTACATTTGTACTGCTTGTATAAAAGCAATTTTTTCATAAAATTAATCTTGTTATTTTTTATATTGTCACTCTATTCAACTGTTGTATTGAATTTCATGACAATATAAATTCATCTGGTTTTAAAGGGACATGTGTGTATTTCATTAACTGCAGTATTTGCAATCTATTTAGCATAAAAGGAATTTTTTTGTCTCCTTTTCAAGAGCCTGCGAGACACTTGAAACTTCTAGAAAATTATTTGGTACCTCAGATTTACCAGATAGAACATAGGTAAGTCTGACACACTGTTCCATATTGGTGGATATTGCTATATCAGTTTGAAATGACCACATACAGGAACACCCACTTAATCCAGAAAATATATCTTAGTTCTGTCTATGTACAAGATCACTAGTCTTTGGAAGAAAAGTCAATCTGATTTCACTCTATCATAGGTAACAGGAAGTAGGCGTTTGAAAGCATCAATTATTTTTTAAAAATTTCTTTAATTTTGACATTATGATGTAATTCAATCATACCCCTTCCCTTTTCTCTCTCTGGACCATTCCATATCCTCATGCTTGTTTTCTTTCGATTTCATCCCCTCTCTTTTCTTGGATTGTCATTACACACAGACACAGACACACACACACACACACACATACATACATGCACAAATACATATATTCCTAAATACAAAATTACAATCTTTTCAATCTATATAAAATATATTTCCTCTTTTGAAAAACTATACATTTTACTAGAAATAATACCTCAAAAAAAAGGAGTCAACTCATTAGAGTTTGCATAAGATTCCCAATTAATACCGAGGATATATATTCAAAAGTGCTGACCAGTTTGATTGTCTCTGAGTTTTCAATTTGTGCTTAAAAAGAGGATTTCATTTGTATTCACATGGATGAGGAGAGGAAAGCAATGTGATGGAAATATGTTTATATTACATTTGTGGCATTATCTGCCCAGAACAAAGGAGAAGGGGGGAAATACAGAAATGCATCATCTTCTGTTATCATATGGTTCACATCTGTGATATTAGAGTTGTAGGAAGAATATGAATCCATCTAAAAATTAAATTCAGGGCTTTTCTGCACTTAATATTACCTTTTTGATGGAGATAAAAGGAAGATTTACAAAACTAATTGCTGTATTCTACCCTCAAAAATTTTCCTCTTAAAGACATATTTTAATTTTATTTTGAATTCTCAAATTAATGAGGCTGATGTATAGTCACAAATTAACCTGTTCAAATTAATAGGGGATTTTCCCTGTCATTTTATAGTTATAGGACAAAAATCAGAATGGATGGTCACCAATGAACAATAATACAGTGAGAATAGTTAAAAGTTTTAAATAATTTTTCTCCAGAGTTAAAAATGCAACTCAGCAAAAGCATATCAAATGTGCTAATGATTATTAATTTTTTCTATCTTTATGTACAGGGAAAGAGTTGTTCACACAAATAGACACATCACCTCAAAATAGACCCATGCCACAAAGAGGAACCTACCCCTGACACTCTCTGAAGGACCAGGAACCAGAATCTAGATAACTCAACAACTTAGGATAGAACCAAAGACACCTGTTAAAAAAAATTCAGTGTAATGATTTCTAATGAAATTCTGCTGTACTTGTAGGCAAGAGCCAAACTTAATTATCATCAGAAGGGTTGCATCTAGTAACTGGTGGAAACCGATGCTAAGATCCACAGTCAAGATTGGTGTAGCATGGAAAATCCTACAAATGAGGAAGAGGAAATATTTTAGGAGCCAGAGGGGTCAAGAACACAACAAGAAAACCCAAAAAATCAACTAATCTTGGTCCACAGAGGCTCGCAGAGAATGGACCACTAAACGGAGACCCTTTATGGGTCTGAGTTAGCCCACTCCACATGTTATTGTTGTGTAGCTTAGTCTCCTTGTGGGACTTCTAAGAGTCGCAATGGGGACTGTCTCTGACTCTTCTGCTGGCTTTTGGGTCCCTTTTCCTTCTACTGCATTGCATCTTCTAATCTTAATACTTGGTATGTGATGTTTGATTGATATCCCTGGGAGGTCTTCACTTTTCTGAATGGAAAGGAAGATTATGGATACTGAGTGGAAAGGGAGGTGTGAGAAAAAGGACTGTGGGGCCACCGAGGGTGGTTAACAGCGGTTGGAATGTTATACAGAGAGAAGAATAAAAATATTTTAGAAGATATTGAAATTAAATGTATACATATTTGTATTATTAACATATCATTCATGGTTTACACATGAATGAAAAGGAATGTTATTGTATATGAAATGTTGTTTTTATACATTCAAATTGTTGGAATTTATTCTTATAAATGTACTTATATTTTTAAACAATGCACATTTAGTTTATGGCCAAAACTTTAAAGTTAAATTAAGTAAAAATATCACACATTTATGTAATTATAAAATTTGCCATTGAGAATAAATCTACATTAACCCTATAAGCAACATCAATATCACAAAGTAAATGAGACAGAGCTACAAATTCTATCTCTTACCTTAAAATAAGTATGCCATGGAGGAGATTTGAGCTACTGTGGCAAAGAGTCTGAACTCTCTTATAATATATACTTACAACAAAACCTTGTATCAGGATGAAAAACAAATAGAAGAAAAATAGAAAAATTTAAAATATTTTTTGAAATGCTTAAAAAATATAGTCTAAATTGTTTAAAAGTATATTATTTTATTAAATTAATAGGAAATCATAGGTATTATATACTAATTACAATTATTAGTCTATTTCTTAAATTTGCATAAGGGTACACATACTTTTAAGATACTATATAAGATGGTATTAAACAATAGAAACTTACTTGTCCTTAACATATGTAAGAAAGTTTAATATAATTATAGTGTATATTTGTAAACATTATATCACTAATGTTCTAAATAATTCTCTTGTCTATGAAATATGGTGAATTAAGGATTCATAATCTTCAAATTATAACATAATATTCTAAATTGTTGACCATGATGTTACATTTGGATAACTGGCAATGAGCTTCCTTTAGTGTTCAATCTAAGCAGAAACAGCCCTTCATTACTTACAATTTGTCAAAGTTTGAATGAACCACACGTCTTCTGTAGAAAACCTAGCTTTCACAAGTCTTGAAGGACTTATTATAGGGAACAAGGGGGTTAATGGTAGTTTCTACTCTACTGGGGAAATAATCTGTAGCTCCTTCAATGTATGTAAGTCTCAGTTGTCCACAGTTGAGTCATTAGCATCCTTCTTGTCTCTTGAGTGTGAAAGTAATCAGAGAGCTGCCAAGCCTTCTTAATTCTGTCCAATGGATACAACTTTCATGATCGAAGCAGAGAAATAATATTGTTCTTAAATAAAATTTTAAAATCATCTGGGATTTTCTCTAAATTCAAGCATTTTACTAAAATGTTCATTAAAGATAAGAAATACAGTAGCAGGAATTGAGAAAAGGGAAACTTAAGTTCATTATTGTTCTTACAAAATTGCTCTAGCTATCCAGGTTTTTCCTCCCCAATTTTCATTCTTATTTTGACATTTAATGAAGTTTTTTATCAACATACTCTAAAATCTTTAATTGAAGCTTTTGAGAAATATTGCACTATAAAAATAAGAGTTACAGAAGTTTGAAAATGCATTGTAACTTATTATCATAAGCTAGTATTGTGGATTATCAAAGTCATATTTCAGATTTTACCTCCCTCATTAGCAAACCACTTATAATTTTCCACTGTGTTTTACATCTACATATATAAATAATAAATGACACTTTAAAGCAGAATAATAGTATAAATTGCAAGAAGAATTCAAAGCATCTCATAAATTACAACATACTAAAATCAGAATCACACATATGGAAAAGTTGCAGCAAAATGAAAAACAATTATTACATACTCAACAGCAAATTTCAGTCTTAACCTGTTTGAAAAATGGGGCCTTAAAATACTAAGATATTTGCTTTTAAAAAGTATAAAGTGTTTAGTGATTGGATCAGTTGGGAAAATATTTACTATGCAAGTTTGAGAAATTAAGTTTAATATCTAGAACCCATGGTTAAACATAGCCAGGCAAGGTGGCACACATTTAAATTGCAGCACTTTGAAGGCAGAGACTAGTGGTTTAGGGAGGTCACTCGTCATTACGTGTATAATACTCTCCAAATTCCATGCCCCTGTCTCAAAGAAATAGGGGAAGCTTGTGCTTAAAAAAAAAGTATATGAGGTTTTCATCTGTTGTCTACATGCATGTACATACATGTGAACAAGACAGCAACACAATCACTCTTATGCCTAGAGAAATATCAAAAACTCAAAAATATCAGATACTCTTATGGGAAATTTTCCTGCTTTGTCCAAACCTGCCTGGACTCTGTTAAATCTCAGTTTACTGTACTTGTCTAGAATGCTTGTCTTTTATATAATCACATTGGTGACTAGATAGTATGCCTTTTAAGGAGATGATCATTTAACATGTTTCTGTAAGCTTGACCAGTAAATAGAATCATAAATAGTTCAGTTTTTCAATGTTATGAAGAAGTTAAACACTACTGTCAAATATTAAATATCAATATTTTGAGGGGCTCCTGAAATGGACATTTTGAAAATGCAAAACATTAATGTCTTGCTTCTTCATGAGTCCAGAGAGATTTGGAATAATTCCATTGAAGAAGAAATCTCAACACCCCATAGTATAGACTTTGTTTTGTGGCTTTTAGTGGTAAATCTAATGGAGATTTATCATAAAAAGGAAATAACTGAGAATAATAAATTGCAAACTGTAAATTTTGAGGAGAAAAAAGCACCAGAAAGTGGAATAGAGATAAATTCCATATTCAAGGTTATAAACATATTAATAAAGGAAAAAATAAAGTGGTGACCTTGGGGCAAGATCCCACTTAAATTTCCACCACTTAAAAGGAACTAAAGAATATCTTAGAGCCAGGTGTATTGGTGCACAACCTTTAACCCCAACACTCAGAAGGTATAGGTTGGTAGAGCTCTTATTTGAGGCCAGCCTGATTTACAGAGCAAGGTCAAAGTCAGCCAAGGTTAGGCAGTGAGGAAAAATATAGAAAACAGAAAGTTGGTGAAGATATAAATGTAAATTTAAGTATAGCCTGGTCTATAGAGCAAGTTTCAGAGCATCCAAGCTTAGACCATGAAAGACAGAAAGCTGATAAAGATTTAACTGAGTGAGGAGGGTCATGTTCCAGCTCCAGCAAGCAGCAGACTTAGCAGCTTCTGCCATTTGGTGTTTCTGGGTTTAGAGTTAAAAATAGAAGAAAGATGCTATTGGAATAAAGCCACGGAGGCCAGGCATGTATCATGGGGGTCAATGATGAAGCTGTGAAGTTAAAGCCTGGATTGCCTTGAAGAACCCAACATATTAGAGATGCCAAAGTCATGAGATACCTACCAAATTGAGCTGTTAAAAGGGAGTGAAATCACCTCAAGGGAAAGAACAAAACTGAATGGTATAGAGACATTTGACATTAGACATAAAGATACAGAGTTTGGAATTTTCCCAGGTGTTTTTCGGTCTTGCTTTGTTACAGTATTTTCTCACTATGCTCTTTCCATATATTTTAGAACAGTAAAGCATAACCTGTGTCATTATATGTTGGGAGTATGTGAGCTGCTTTCTGATTTTTTTTTGTTTTTTTTTTTTCAGTTTTTTTATTGAGAAAATAAAAAAAAAGAAAAAAGTTTCCGCCTCCTCCCCCCTCCCCTTTCCCTCCCCCTCCTCCCACCCCTCTCTCCCTCCCCCCAGTCCTCTCCCCCCTCCCTCTCCAGACCAAAGAGCAGTCAGGGCTCCCTGCCCTGTGGAAAGTCCAAGGTCCTCCCCTGCTCCGCCCATGTCTAGGAAGGTGAGCATCCAAACTGGCTAGGCTCCCATAAAGCCCGAAATTGAAATAGGATCAAAACCGAGGGTCATTGTCCTTGGCTTCTCATCAGCCCCCCTTGTTCGTCATGTTCAGAGAGTCCTGTTTTATCCCATGCTTCTTCCGTCACAGTCCAGCTGGTCTTGGTGAGCTCCCAATAGATCAGCCACACTGTCTCAGTGGTTGGGTGCACCCCTCGTGGTCCTGACTTCCTTGCTCATGTTCTCCTTCCTTCCGCTCCTCAATGGGAACTTGGGAGCTCAGTCCGGTGCTCCAGTGTAGGTCTCTGTGACTATCTCCATCCATCCCCAGATGAAGGTTCTATGGTGATATGCAAGATATTCGTCAGCATTGCTGTAGGATAGGGTCATTTCAGGTTCCCTATCCTCAGCTGCCCAAGGAACTAACTGGGGACCTCGCCTTGGGCTCCTGGGAGCCACTCTAGGTTCAAGTCTCTTGCCAATCCTAAGGTGACTCCCTTAACTAAGAATTGTGCTTCCGTGCTCCCCTGTCCAACCTTCCTTTATCCCAATCATCCTGTTTCCCCAAGTTTCCCTCATCCTCCCCTTCTCACTTTTCTCTCCCCATCCCCCGATACTCCCATCCCACTCCACCCCCAAGATCCCAAAATTTCTCCCCAGCAATTTTGTCTACTTCCCATAGCCAAGAGGATAATTATATGTTTTTCCTTGGGTTCATCTTCCAATTTAGCATCTTTAGGTTCACCAATTATATACTTCGTGACCATTATTTATGGCTAGAAGCCAATTATGAGTGAGTACATCCCATGATCCTCTTTTTGGGTCTGGGTTACCTCACTCAGGATAGTGTTTTCTATTTCCATCCATTTGCATGCAAAAGTCGAGAAGTCATTGTTTTTTACCGCAGTGTAGTACATGATTTTGATTTTTATAAAGGAGTTAAAATTAAGAGCTCCCCATGTATCTCAGAAGAGCCTTTGCAACAGGTTTGACAATATTATAGACTATGTAACTTATTAAAATGTATTGAATGAATTTGGGTATAGGTCTTGAGGACCAGGGAGTAGAATGTGGTGATTTGAAATTAAATGACCCACAAAGGGAGTGGCACTATTAGGAGTTATGGCTTTTCTGGAGAAAGTATGTAACTTTGTGGGCAGCCTTTGCTCTTTTGTTCAAGCTTCCCTAAGTTCAGTCTACTTCTTGTTGCCTGCAAGATGTCACATTTTCAAATATTTCTCAAGCATCACCTCAGCCTGCATGCCAACATATTCTTCTCCACAATGATAATGGACTAAACCTCTGAAACTGCAATTGGGCCACTACAATTAAATGTTTCCTCATAAGAATTGCTGTAGTCATGGTGTCTCTTCACAGCATTAAAAACTCTGAAACACATAGTCATACATTTTTTTTTGTAATGAGAAATAGCCATATGTGTGATTATTCATTGATTTGTGGTCTATAGCTAATGGACTGACTAGATGGGCAGGGACTTAAACAGAACATGTTTGGAAAATTAGTGAGAAAGATATGGGAAGAAATATGTGGATCTATGTCAACAAATAAGCTATGGATATAAAAAATGCTTGTGTTTCATGTAATTTTCATCAAATGTAAATAAATGGAGAAGTATCACTTCAAATGAAGAATAAATATTTTTCAACGTCTTTGTACCTGGTCACATAGAGTAGTAAATTTATAATATTGTAAAAGTAAGGTATTCACTGAAATTTTTTAATAATGACAAACTATATCATTATAATCAATCAAGAATGGATATTTCTAAGTAACTTGAATTCTCATTCATTTAATGATCCCATTTCTTTCAAATAATTTTTTGATTGCATTTTTTACATCCTTGTTCCTGAAGCTGTAGATAATTGGATTCAACATAGGAAAGACAACAGTGTAAAACAGAGCAACGAGCTTATCAATGTCTGGGAAATAGCTGGTGGTGGGACGCAGGTACATAAAGAGGAGGGTTCCATAGAACAAGGTGACAGCCATGAGATGGGAAGCACAGGTGGAGAAGGTTTTGCCCCTGCCTCCTGAGGACTTGATGCTCAAAACCGTGATAAGGATGCAGAAGTAAGAGATAACGATGACCATGAAAGTACTCATCTGGATTGTGCCACACAAGGCAAAGAGCAGAAGCTCGTTAATGTGGGTGTCTGCACATGACAAAGCAAGCAGTGGTGGGATGTCACAGAAAAAGTGGTTGACAGTGTTGGAGCTACAGTACGGAAGCATAAATGTGAGGGATACATGTACCAGTGAGGTCATACTTCCACTAAAATATGCCAACATTACGAGGCTGAAACAGACCCTTCGGGACACCAGCGTAGAATAAAGCAGCGGCTTACAAATGGCTGCGTAGCGGTCATATGCCATTGCTGCCAGGATAAGACACTCCGCATCTGCAAAGCATGCGAAGAAAAACATCTGTACAGCACATCCATAGAAAGAGATGCTCTTCCTGGAAGCTAAGAAATTTACCAGCATTTTAGGAGTAATGGCTGTAGAATAGCTAATATCTAAGAAAGACAAATTGCTAAGAAAGTGATACATGGGGGTTTGAAGTCTTAAGTCAATTTTAACTAGAATTATTAGGCCCACATTGCCAACGACAGTCACTGTATACACTATGAAAAACACCAAGAACAGCGTGAACCTGAGTGGCAGATAATCTGTGAATCCGATAAATATGAACTCTGTTGGCCTGGTATAGTTTGTGTGCTGCATTTCCGTGGGCTTCTTGCTTTTCTCATCGGCAGTCGATGATATCCAGCAGTGTGAAGTGAGCTGGGTGATGAATGAACCGAGGTCCTTGTTTTCTCTTCTATGGAAGCAAGGAAAATTGAAAAGACAAAACTAAAAAAGAACATGTCTTTGTCTCTTTACTCTCTCATGCCTTCTCATTACCACTCGTCACTTACTTATGCATTTTGGGACTAATGAGAAGAGAATTAAATATATGTTGTTTGAAAGCAAAGGGAAGACTACATAAGCAGAAGAAAGAGATCAATGGAGGAGAATGATGGATAAGAGCAATGCATAGTGATATTATCTGTCATAATCAGACCTATGAGATTGCCTGTTAACTTAAAATTAATTAAATTAAATCAAATCATTTTTATGTCATTACATTATTTTTTATCATTACGTGTTTTAAATTGGAACTGAGAAGTTATTCTTGATTCCTGAAAGATATTACTTAGAAGATGGTGTCTCTTGAGGCACTAACCCTGCTATAGGTTTGCATTTTCTTCATTTTTTTTCTGTCAATTTTATGGTTTATTGGATAATAGTCAGATAGGGTACAAGAGGTTATTTCAGCTTTCTGCATTTGTTAAGGTTTTCTTTGTGTTCTAGCATGTGGTTTATTTTGGAGAATTTTTCATGTGCTGATGAAAAGTGTACATGCTCGGGTATTTAAGGTTTACCTACAGAATATTTTATCTAAATACCTAAGCATTTTCTTCATTTTAATGTGAGAATATTTGGGGTCATTTTTGAGATTGAGAAAATAATGAATGTTTTAAAATTTTTAGAATTAGCCAAAATTTGGGGGTCAAAAAATCTATATTTTGGTATATAGTCGAGTGAAGAAAATTATGGGGATGATATTGGTATGTAATAATTTAAATTTTCATAATCATAGAACATCTGTTATCAGGAATTAGACAACTTAATACAAAATATAGAATAAAAAAGTATGATGCACAAGCTGCCAGATTTGAATCTTTGCTACCTAATGTTTGTGTAGCATAAATAGCATCACTTAATCACCTGATATTAGAGGAAAACATAATTTGTTGGTCATGAAAAACATTGTATTAACATCTTACAAATAATATCTATCAGAATTTAAGAATAAAATAACATGTTTTATTTAAAGTTTACTTGTCTCGATATCTTGAAATATGAAAGACAATTTTTAACTTATTTTTGGTCTGGTTTTATGGACCTCTTTTGCTTTCTGATGATTTATCACTAGGGATTAGATGATAGAAAGATGGCTCTATACAACAACAGTATCCAACAGCACACAAAATATCTACATAGAATATTTTTTTAGAAAAATAAATAAAGCACACTGGAAGAACACATTTGTCTTTTCTTGGATATAAATTCACAAATATTCTTTCACAGATTCTTTCTTGAGCCACACAAGTTTATAACAGAGAAATATCTAAATAAAAAATTCTTAGGTTTACCAATAGTTTAATTGAAGGTAAAAGCAGACTACATTAAAAAAAGCTCTTGTTCCATGAAAAGCAACTAAGAGGATTCTCTGTCATTGTTATAATACCATAGATTATATCTATGGGTATAAATCATATATTATGCCATCTGAGAAATCAGCAGCTGTACCAATATTTGACTTGAAATCTTGTCTATTAGTGGAGTTCTGTAAACCCAGATACTGGAGATGTTGAATCAAGAAGAGAAAGTTATACAAAAATTTGTATTGTGAAAACAGTCTCATCAAATGTATCTGCTTATTTGGCTTGTAGTTGGTACAGCTCTTGTAAAATGATGATCATTTGGTAAAATAACAAAATAATTAAGAGTCTAGATACATTAACTTTTCTCCAGATAGGCTAGCATACATTATTTCTTTATTTCCTCATTAATGACAATGATACTTATTCTAGTTGTTGGAGCTACAATTTGAGGCTAATTAGATAAAGTATATTTTAGAATTTTAATTTTTTTAGAAACTTTTATGTTTGTCTAGAGCGTGCTATTGGAATTTTATAAAATAAGCCACATTTGTCAGAAAATATTTATTTATTTTTATTAGAAACAGCAGAACAACTTAACATACAATGAAAAATGAATAATTGAAAGTAATGTCACTGAATGAAAAAAAATATAGCCATTATAACATCAGCACACAATAAAGTAGCACTTTACCAAAAAAGCAATACTGCAGAGTAACTTTTTAGTCTATCAGTTATGAATATTTCTAATTCTAGGAACTATAGTTTGAGTAAAATTTCATATAACTCTTATTTACACATGTTAGTAGATCGTGATGATGCTGATGATGGTCCTGATGGAAGCAATAAATAACTAATAAAAATTATTAGCTATGGAGAGTACCATATATGTTTATATATCTCATATTATTTTGATTCCTTAATTGTCCTGAGACATGCTATTAAAGAATTTTTTTAGAATTGAACCTGAAATAAAAGAAAGAATTTATCCATGTTTATATGTTGAATGTTCACTTGTCTATTTATTCAAAATACTCAATGTTTATGATCACAAATTGTTTGACATAGCCATAGGATTTTTAGTGTAGGTTATACAATTAAGGAATATTATCTGCAATCAGAGAAATTTAGGAATAATCTAATACTTATTTTTAAACTACCATATAGAATGTTTGGTTTCTTTGAAAACAATCCCCAGTAAGGAACATATTCACTAATAATTTTTTTAATTGATTTTATTGCATGATACATTTTTCTCTGAACCCCTTCCTTCCCCCTCCCCTAACCATTACTTCTGTATTCCTTTTTAAAAAACATATTATGAAAGAATTTATTCCTCATTATATGATTATTATTGCTCACAGTTCCATCATGACCACTATATCAGAAAATACCTCATAGTGAAATGCCAAACCCTCCTACCTGATATTGATAACAGATACAAAATAATTGACCACACAATAATAGGACATAGCAGAAGGGTCAAAGAGAAAAGACTCAATAAAAAGCTTCTTGTAATGTCAATAATTTAATAAAAGTTTCAATAAAGAATAAAGTATTAAGAAATTTCTGTTTCATGGTAATTAATTATGGAGACTCTCTGCCATTGTTTCACAAGGTTCTAGAATGTGGGAAGTCAGCTCACTTCTTCTGTCAGTAAAGTAACTAAAAGATGGAGCAGTGTGTGTGTTATTGTCATAGGTGATGCTATCTTAGGTGTATCACGCTGTCTGCTGACACCTGTTGTCCCAACCACCGTGCAGCCTGACTCGCATATGGAATCAACAAAGGTGCATATTATCGAAAGCCCAAGCATTAGCTCTGTAACATTGGTCTTAGATATTTTGCTGCTATGTCAGAGATTAAAATACTTACCTCACCACCATCTAAGACTTTTAACAGTAGAACCTACTTTGATTTAGAGACAATATTTATCTCCAGATTTTGAAGATAAGTATTGTGAGAGATCACTATTTATCCTGCAGTCCATGACAAGTGGGACCTTATCCCAGGGTAATTGCCAGCCCCTATGGACAACTGTGTAGGCAATTACTTTTTGCAGAGATGTGGCTTAGCTGACATTTAGGAGTGACAACATGATTGACTGTTGAGTAAGAAATAATGTCACATTTGATTACAAACCCAAACAGCAAAAGCATTACTTGTTTGTATGGTTGCTGCCCCATGGCAATCTTCTCTTCTTTCTGTGAGTATTCACTGTGAATTCAGCTACTGCAAAACACTTTGATGTATGCAGTGGTATGAGGAAAATACAAGGAACAGATTCAGTAATATTTGAAAAGTTGCTGTTTAGGAGGCTGGATTGTTTTATCTGCTAGCTAAAAACTAAATATAAAAAGTCTTGATTATAGCCAGTAGCTGCAAAGAAAAATCTCGGACACAATAGACAGTCAACAGTTTAAAATTAGTTTTAGATCAGTTCCATTTCTGGAGTCATTGGGCTCTGAATTTTATATGCAAGGTGTTTTCATATGCGGTAACTTCCTTTCCACCTCAGAGGGTAAACAAGGGCAAAAGCCAGAGGTTGTATGTTGTTGGAGTCTCTTTAATAGCTTTGTCTATCAATTCAATAGAGATCATCTTATGTCTGTCTTTGGGACTTTGGTTTGGTAGCCTTTGGTTCTTGGAAGGAACACTGACAGGACAGATGAAAATGTTCAGCTAGATGGCCCCTTTCAAAGAAGATGCTATAAAATTTTTCAAATGAATGAGACAACCATCGGTTCTACCCATCTGTGACACCTAAAAACCACATCAATTACCAGCATGGCAGGAGAACCTTAAGTGTACAGTAATGACATGCGCACCTTGGTAGTAACCAGCACCTCTCTATTCGGATTTAAGAGTGCTCAGCCAGGGAATACAATTCCTTGTATTAACTATATAGTGTTAGTGAAATAATGGCTGTCGGAGGAGAATCTACAATCTCAAATTTACTAAATCAGCATAATACCTAATGACATTTTATAAGCATTTGTCCTTAATCCACAGACAAGCATAGTGTTCCTTCCTCATAAAAAAAAAACTCTTTCTGATACACATGCAAACAACTACAGAAAACCACAACTAATAAAAATGTATACTTGTGTGATCCAGTCCTTGAAGACATACACAAAACACTCTCCCACTGGTGGCTCAGGGAATACCCAGAGGAGATGACAGAAATATGAGGGCAGAAGTTTGGAGGTTTGCTTTGAGATGTGAGATATTAGAAGCTACACACGTAAGGTTTTACTAACGTTACCTCTCAAACCTGAACTGAACAAGGATGACCCATCAAACATCCCAATCTCTTGAGGGAAGGGTCGCTTGTTTGTCACTGCTGCCCAGAACCAAAAGATTCACACAGAAACTGTATTAATTAAAACACTGCTTTATCCATTAGCTCCAGCATCTTATTGGTTAACTCTTAGAACTCAATTTAAGCGATTTCTATTCATCTGTATATTGCCATGTGACAGTGGCTTATTGGCTAAAGTTCCCAGCATCTTTCTCCTAGGGTTCCGTTGCTTCTATCTGATTATGCCTTTCTTCCTCCCAGCATACAGCCTACATTTCCCTGTCTAGTTCTGTTCTTCCCTGCTGTAGTCTCAAATCCATTCTTTATTCATTAATCAATAAAAGCAACATATAGATGGAAGGACCTCCCACACCACCAAACTGGTCAGGAAAAGCTTCAAGATGACACAAAAGACTATGTAAAAGCCCCTGAGTAGGAAGCTAGAAGTAGAAAAGGATTATGGGGAGGTTGTTGAGAGAAAAAGAAAGGGGGGAGATGTAATTATAATTTCAAAAACTGAAATAAAGTTTTGGTGAGCTGGAGTATGTATCTCCCTTCTTTTTAATGATCAGTTTAGAAAAAGAAAAAAAAAGAACTCACTGGCCTACAACTGGGGATAAGCATGTAGCAGTCTGGCTTGCAGTTTGCCTCAACATGCTTGACTGGACAGCCAGCAGGCAAACCTTACTAGCGGTAAAATCCTTATTAAGGGAAAAAGATTGTCCAACCTATCTCTCAGGACAGGAGTGGTGTAGGAGGTCCTTCTGTCAATGAGTTCCTTTCATTGGTTAATTAATAAAGAAATTGCCTTAGAATAGTTGATAGGGCAGAACTTAAGTAGGCGGGGAAGACAAAACTGAATGCTGGGAGAAAGAAAGGCAGAGTAGGAGAGAGATGCCATGGAGCAGCCAGAGATGCTGGCAATTTTACTCGGAAAGGCACTGCCACGTGGCCATACACAGATTACTAGAAATGGGTTAAATTAAGACAAAATAATTAGCCAATAAGAAACTAGAACTATGAGCAAAGCAGTGATTTAATTAACACAGTTTCTGTGTGGTTATTTCAGGGCTAAGCTAAGCCAGGTGGCCAGGATAAACAAGGAGCCCCTCCCTGCAACACAGGAGGTTGGGCAGGAAGCTAAGGTAGATATATTTGTTATCTATCTGCACCTTTTTCCTAATTTGTATCCCTGTCAGGTATCTGTCTAACTCCTAGGCTTCTGGACCATTTCCTGGAATTTTACATTTGATTTGTCTGTGAAGCCCACAACAGACCTGTGCTATTGAGTAACTGGCCTGCAGGTACTTGAGAAGCCTAGAAGCATTAGTGGATGGGGTTAAGCTTGAGCCATTCCCAAAAGACCTGATTTTATTGCTTATATATCATCTAGAGAATCTTCATTTAATTTTTTCTTGTCTTTTAAGAGGTATACTTCCTGTAATCCCTCTACTACTATGATGTTCTACCTCTCTATGGAAACAGAAATACAGAGAAAAAGTCCGTCATATTTACCCTTATAAATCATGGGCCTTAAAAAATAACCCATGTCTTTAACTGATTTCTATCAGGTATTTAGTCAAAACAATTATAAAAATAATTACTGCAAATATTTTTGAACCTTTTTTGACTATAACTTAAAAGGAAAAAAAACACATTCAATATATGCTTTCAGTTCTTGACATTAAATTCATTTTGTATACAACTTAAGACATTTTTTAATTATTTATTTATTTATTAAAGATTTCTGTCTCCTCCCCGCCACTGCCTCCCATTTACCCCCCATCCCCCAATCAAGTCCCCCTCCCTCATCAGCCCAAAGAGCAGTCAGGGTTCCCTGCCCTGTGGGGAGTCCAAGGACCTCCCACCTCCTTCCAGGTCTAGTAAGGTGAACATCCAAACTGCCTAGGCTCCCACAAAGCCAGTATGTGCAGTAGAATCAAAACCCAGTACCATTTTTCTTGACTTCTCAGCAGTCCTCATTGTCCGCTATGTTCAGCGAGTCCGGTTTTATCCCATGCTTTTTCAGACCCAGTCCAGCTGGCCTTGGTGAGTTCTCGATAGAACATCCCCATTGTCTCAGTGTGTGGGTGCATTGTTTGTAATAGCCTGAACCTGGAAACAACCTAGATGCCCTTCAATGGAAGAATGGATGAAGAAAGTATGGAGTATATACATATTAGAGTACTACTCAGCAGTAAAAAACAATGACTTCTTGAATTTTGCTTGCAAATGGATGGAAATAGAAAACACTATCCTGAGTGAGGTAAGCCAGACCCAAAGAGAGGAATATGGGATGTACTCACTCATAATTGATTTCTAGCCATAAATAAAGGACATTGTGCCTATAATTCGTGATCCTAGAGAAACTTAAGACATTTTTGACATCAGTAACTCCTCTTTTTTGTTTGGTTTTGTATTTTCAAGACAGAGTTTCTCTGTGTAGTTTTGGTGCATGTCCTAGAACTAGCTCTTGTAGACCAGCCTGGCAATGAACTCAAAAAAAAATCCTTCTACCTCTGTCTCCCAAGACCTGGCATTAATGGTGTGTGCCACCACTGCCCAGCAGTAAATCCTCTTTTACGTTAACAAATTTTTGTTCCTTCAAGGAAGAATGGACCCTCAAAGTTACACAGCAAAATATCTTATACTTCAGACATTTTTTAAAATGGGATGATAAATATTAATACACAAGTTCTCTCTTTTTCTTTCTCTCTCTCTCTCTCTCTAATTGGAGCATTATGGAAGATCAGAAGTTGAAGGTCATCCTCAAGCTACATAGCGGGTTTAATACCAGCTGGCTCAAAAAATATTAATATATAGTAAATTCATTTTAATTTTTCATTGTAATTGCACATAAAATTCTGAATTTAATTTTTCTAGCTTTCTCTGAACCACTATTCACATAATGTATGACCTAACTACTAAATCAAATTCCTTTATCATTATAAATATTTAAGGAAGAAGCAGTGAATGAAAGCAACTGAATGATGGCCTCTGGGCATTCAAAAAAACAAGCCACAGTAAATTTGACTCTCCTCTATTTGTGAAAGCGTTGTCATTTCAGTTTTTCTGCCCCCAAGCTTTTGATGTTAACGCAATACTCTTTGATTGTTTAAATAATTATCTTAATAAATACCCAAAGTTTCTCATCAATGGAAATCTTCTAGTACAGTTTTTAAATTGAATTCAAAACTTATAGAAGCAATCATTATATGTAGGGTAAATATTATGAAGGATGAGTGTCCTGAGGGAATAGCGAACATACAGTGAAGCTATTTGGATGATTCAGAAACTTTTTACTGTAAGTTAATGAAGTCTACTGACAATTGTATAATTACTTTACTGTGCAGGGAAGGCAGGCAGCATTAGAATGTGTCTTAACTGTGTTATTTTCTACTGACTCTCAAGAGAATGCATAAGCCTTTACAGATATGTATTGAATCAGTGTATACTCATTCTTTTTCAGATAAAAATTTCAAATAGATGTTTTAGCCACAGAAATGACTGCTAATAGTACATGTTTTCTTTACATTATTAATCCCATGCATTTGCTTTATTGACACAAAGGAGCTTACTAGAGGGAAATATAAAGATGATTTAATTTTTAAGGAGTTTTTAAAGAGTCAAATCTGCTCATTCATTTTGAAATTGTAAATATTTTTTTCAATACTTATTATTTAATAGATCATGCAATTAACTTGGTCAACAATCATAAAAGTATGTGAACAGAAATACTTTATAGAAAATGGAAATTAATAAAAGACTAACTAGAAAACATTACACTGCTATGTACTATAACTATAATTAAGTATTTTAAGTAAGTGCCTTAAATATGATAAGAATCATGTTCAATCTTTAAAAAATTAACCATAGAGAATGGGGCAATTACATGCAGTAAAATCAAGGTCTTTGAAAATCTATGTCAAGAAAACTGTTCATGTCATCTTTATATGTAATTCAATCAGTAATAAAGATGCTGAAATTATTACATAGTGCTCCAAGTCATCTTCTTAAACATTGTTTTAACATATTTATTGTTTTTATTTCTTTCTTTCTCATTCTTTCCTTTCTATAATTGTTGAAATGCAGTCTTTCTCTCTCTCTCTCTCTCTCTCTCTTTCTTTCTTTCTTTCTTTCTTTCTTTCCTTCCTTCCTTTCTCTTTTCCTCCCTCCATCTCTCCCTCCCTCTCTCCCTTTGTCCCTCCCTCTCTCTCTCACTTCCTCTCTCTTTCTTCTTTTCGACATGGAGAACGAACATGGTGGCTTATATAAATGCTTTATGAATTTGTATTCATAACATCAGTGTCCCAGAGTTCCTGCTTTTTACTCATTCTCTTATTTTACATTTTATAACATTTAAAGTCATTTGATATTAGTACATGAGAGATTGTGTCTCACTGAACTTTAATTTTCATTTGTTTATGATCAGCAATGGTGAGCATTTTATCATATAATTACAACATATTTATCGTATTTGTCTTAATCAAATTAATGTCTACTCAGGGTTTTAATCTTTTCGATCAGCATTATTATTTTGAATCTTGTTGCTAAATAGTTGTGTGGATTCTCCAAATATATTGGTTATGTTTTATGTGCAGTTGACACAATCTAGAGCACCTTGGGAAAAAGAAGACATGGTTGAGAAAGACCATCCAACATATTAGTCTGGCAAATTTGTTCATTACTTACATTAGTAAATTATGGGGGAGCGCCCAGCTTACTGTGGGTGGTGCTACTTGTGGGCACACTTTTCTAGGGTGTGTAAAAATGCAAGGTGAGTATGAGGACTGAGCCCAAAGGCAGTATGCTTTCATAGCTTTTGATTCAATTCTTGCCTCAATATTCCTACCCTGATGTCCTTAAATTATGGAGTGTTATGCGGTCTATCAGCTGAAATAAACCCTCTCTTTCATAGCTGGTTTCTGAGAATAGTCTTTATCACAGCAAAATAAGCTCTTAAGACAGTTGTGATTTCTTCTCATATTTAAAGTTTGGACTTGTTTTCTTTTGACATTTTCTTTGGTTGATGCTTAAATTATTGGGCAGGAGCTATTGAATTTGAGATTCATACCAACTCATTTCTGCTTGTATTAACAAATTTTTGATATTGTATCTACATAGTAACCTACACGGTTATTACTCTATATCTATTTTTAATGATTTCATGTCTTAAGTGTATTCTTTTTTTTTTATTGTAAATAAATTTTTATTTAAGGGATTTGATTCCATTGCTCTCCATCCTGAGTCACATGGTTTCCAGATTTCTTTCACTCTATCTGATTGTACTCTTTAGCCCTTTTGTTCTCGTCTCTCCTTGAATTTAAGCCAGAACACTCATGACTAATTCAGTTTTTCACCGTAACAATTCTGGTGCCTTCTTCAAACCAATTTACTTTAGGAACCATTTAAAACCAGGCCTCTCACTTGTTGACACCCAGTGTGTTTGAAGAGTTCTGCTTACTCATTCCTAACATCATACTAATCATTGTGAAGGCATACCAGGGCCTGAAGTTTAAAAGAAAAGGTGATATATGCTTAAGTGTATTCTTAAAAAATAAAAGATTTTTCTGGGCGGTGGTGGTGCACACCATTAATCCCAGTACTCAGGAGGCAGAGGCAGGCAGATCTCTGTGAGTTCAAGGCCAGCCTGGTCTACAAGAGTTAGTTCAGGATATGCTCCAAAGCTACAAAGAAATCCTGTCTCAAAAATCAAACCAAAACAGAAAAAAAGATTTTTATTTGTAATACATATTATATATTACATCCACATACCCACAGCCACACATATGATTTTTAAGACTCAATGAGGAAAAACAGACTTTTGAAACCGGGTCTCATTATATAGCTCTGACTGTCCTGGAATGCTCTGTGTACACGAGACTGGCAATGAACTCACAGAGATGCCCCAGCTTCTCCCATTATAGTACTGATTGCCATCAAAATTGGCGTTAGGTAGTATTTCAAAGTAGTTTCAATGATATTCAAGTGTTGCTCATTTGTTGGTAGTCAAATTTCCTCATTGTTATTTATTTTTCCCCTTTTATTAAACGTAAAATATTTTCTCACATAATATAATTTGAAGACAAGTTTTCCTCTGTCTTTTCTTCCCAGTTTCTTCACACCTCCTTTTCCATCCAGATCTTGGACAAGCCAAGGCAACAGTAAGTAAAAGGGCCTGAAGAGAAGGCAATAGATCAGAGAACCACTGGTTTACATATTCAGGAGTCCCATAAAAGTACTAAACTCAAAGTTATCGTGTATATACACAGGATCTGGTGCAGACCTGGATAGGACCTGTCCATGCTGCTGTTTAGTCTGTGTGAGTTCATGTGCACTTTGCTCAGTTGTTTTAGAGGATTGTGTTCTCCTGGTCTTCTTCCTCCATTATGTCTTCCCCACCCCTCTTCCTTCTCTTCTTTAAGGTTCATTTATCTCTGAGGAGAGGTATTTGATAGTGACATCTGTGTGCTTCAAGGTCTCTCTCTTTCTGCATAAAGACTTACTGTGGGTCTCTGTATTTTATTTGCCTCTATTGTAGGAGAAAATCTTTCTGATGGTGGTTAAATAAGGCACTGAAACATGAGTATAGCAAAATATCATTAGACGTTATTTTATTTTATATTTTAAACCAATACTATTTAGTTGCCTTAGATCTATTAGTTATCTAGACTGGTTCTTTTTTAATTTATTTATTTATTTATTAAATATTTCTGTCTCTTCCCCGCCACCGCCTCCCATTTCCCTCCCTCTCTCCCAATCTAGTCCCCCTCCCTCGTCAGCCCAAAGAGCGATCAGGGATTCCTGAGCCTATAATTAGTGATCCTAGAGAATCTAGACTGATTCTTGGTCACTCAAGCAGTGTCAGGTGTGGGTTTTATCTCTTAGACTGGGCTGCAAGTCAAATCAGATACTGGTTGGTTACTCACACAAGGATAGTTCTATTATCCTAGCATATTTTGCTGATAGAACAGATTGTAGATCAAAGGTTTTATGGTTGGTTTTGTGTTTACTTTTCTCTTTTAATAGCCCCCAGAGTATGTTTCCATGCCATAGGAACTAGAATGTAGTCAGGAAGTTTCTATGTAAGCCCCATCTCATGCTCTCCATAGTGAAGGAGTTGTCTCAGTGCTGTTTTTAGCAATGAATGAATCCTTGTCAGTTTGTAGAGAGTAACCTACTGTCTTGGCAATAGCCTTGGTTGTTTGCGTATTTACATGGGAATACTTTAGACATCAGTTCAATTGTATTATGATGCATGGTTAATAGAAACTCAGAAACAGATATTAGGGTTCAACCTGAAGACCAGAAAAGCAGCCAGCCACTGACTCTTACCTCAACCTCAGTCTGAAAATGGTAACCCTGCCTCCAGTAATCTCAGAATGAGACTGTGGCTGAGAACTATCTCCTCCCATTTTAGAATTTTCTCAGGTTCTGGGATTAAGGGCGTACATCACTACCACCTGGTTTCTACAGAAGCCTAGTGTGGCTACTGGGATTAAAGGTGCCTGTTACTGCTGCCTAGTCTTTAAGGCAGGCCAGTATGGCTGTTTTACTTTTCTGATCTTCAAGCAAGCATTATTTATTAAAATAGAAATGAAATGTCACTGCAGTATTAAATTATTCCAGGTACTGGAAGCTTAGTTTGATGACAATTGATCACCAATAATAGCTCGTTCTTGGCCATTATTTCCAGACTTAACTGGGCTTGCCTTTGTGATTACAGGGAGTTTGCACTGCATCAGGCTTCCATTGTGCCGTGCAAATTCTCTTCAGTTCTAGCTACCCTGTTCCTCGCCCCCTCTAATCCCATCTTCCTGTCCACCTCTATCCCAATCCTCATGTTGTAGACCCCGCCTTCTCCCCACAGCTTTAATCCACTCATAACACCTATTTCGTTTCCCCCTCCCAGGGAGGTCCACCTTCCCCACTCCCTATTCCTTCTCCTATGCCTAGCCTCTCTGAGTTTCTATTGTAGCTCGATTATCATCTATTTAATGACTGATATATATCTGCAGGCTTTTTCAAAAATTTTGCTCAAAGGCCACCTTCAGGATATGTAAAAAAAAATTTATGAATGTGGCAAGGGTTAGACTTTTTTGTTTGAGAGTGAATAAGGAAATATATGCCTTCTGATGGTAAATTTCTTTTTACATTCATTTTGAATAATCTTTTTTTGAACAATTTCTTTGCACGGTTACATCTCTTTACATATATTGCATATCTCTCTTTACATGCGGATAGCTCTCTTCTACACAGCCATACATAGTTACATCTATGTTCACACTGTTATTTTCTCCACACATTCTCCACATATTCCCCACACAGCAACATACTTTACACAGCCACAACTCTCTCCACACAGTTACATTCTCCACACAGCCATATACTTTTTCTGCATTGCTGTGCATCTTATCTGCACAGGTCTCTCACCATTTAACCGTATATTTTTCTACAATGTATCCCTCATACGTATATAATTCTCTTTTTTTTAGTTGCTCCAATGTTTTATTGTGCACATATTTTTCAGACAAAAAAAGTGGTTTACAATCTCTGAGAACATTTAAAATAAATTGCTCTAAGAATTTCAGACCTATCCATTTAAAGTTTACAATATGCTTTAAAGTTCATCTACAAATTATTGCCAAATTAATACATGCATTTTTTAGCCTAATATTCCACACAAATCCCCTGGGTGCATTGGGGTCTGGATCTGCATTTCCCACAAGCCTGTGGCAACGCCTGTGTCTCATGATATAATGGCAACACTAGACCTAAGAAAGAACAGCCTGAGGTTAGAACCTAAGGCCCTGCCCAGTACAATCCTTTTGAGCAGCTGCACTCACTTATTGCACCCTTCTTCTGCGTAGAGAGAAAGGGAAATCAGTAGTGGATAGGAGAAAAGCCACCATAGGATTGAAAATAATAGCCACAAACTATTTAGGGGGTATTCTTGACTAAATTGGTTCAGATTAAATCAGACTGTGAGATGAAAGAAACCACAATCATTTCTCTGCCGTGAGGTCACTGAAACACAAACTCCACTTACACTCGATACCTGAAACAGTCCCTTCCCAGACCCTTTATGTTTTAGCCCAAATCCTTTACAAATAAGATTTCGCCTTGACAATGTTGATTTTTTTGTTTGTTTTTTTTTTATTTTTTTTTAATTTTTTATTGAGAAAAAGAAAAAAAAAAGTTTCCGCCTCCTCCCCCCTCCCATTTCCCTCCCCCTCGTCCCACCCTTTTCCCCCTCCCCCACTCGTCTCCCCCTCCCTCTCCAGTCCAAAGAGCAGTCAGGGTTCCCTGCCCTGTGGAAAGTCCAAGGCCTCCCCCGCTCCGTCCATGTCTAGGAAGGTGAACATCCAAAGTGGTTAGGCTCCCACAAAGCCCGAACTTGAAGTAGGATCAAAACCCAGGGCCATTGTCCTTGGCTTCTCATCAGCCCTCATTGTTCGCCATGTTCAGAGAGTCCTGTTTTATCCCATGCTTCTTCCGTCACAGTCCAGCTGGCCTTGGTGAGCTCCCAATAGATCAGCCACACTGTCTCGGTGGATGGGTGCACCTCTCGTGGTCCTGACTTCCTTGCTCATGTTCTCCCTTCTTCTGCTCCTCATTGGGAACTTGGGAGCTCAGTCCGGTGCTCCAGTGTGGGTCTCTGTGACTCTCTCCATCCATCCTTAGTTGCCATAAAAGAGTAAAACAAGTAATCAGGGAAAGGTGATTTTCTTTTGAGGGAGAAAACACATTTTCAGTAAAGATAGTGTAGGAACCATGATTTCCAACTAGAAACTGCCAAGGAATCACTTGTTGTTGCCTGAAAGAGTTCCTCAAGTCCAATGATAGAAATGATCAAATTAGGTTCTTCTGAGGATACTATATTTTATATTGTGACTTGGATCATATATTTGATATTTTGTGTTACTATAACAAAGTAGGAGATGAAAATACAGTTCCTCAGGCTGACGGCTTTCTTTGTTTTAAGATGGGGTTTTTCTTAGTTGTTGCTGCTTCTTCATATCACTCAGTGTATTATAAGCTTTTAACTCTAAACTTAGTATTTTTGCTGATTCACAATTTTTTACTCTCATAAAGTGAAGAACATGGGTAGGATGATAATGTGGGCTAAAATGAGAATGATAATCAGAAATAAGAAGTAAGCAATAAAGTCAACACCTACTGATCAGATTATCCAGATCAGACAGTTCATAGCCCATGCTATTCCTGTACTAAAATAACCACTTGAGCTTGATGTTTCCCCTTGAAGTAACAGCAAGTACCAAATATAACAGTGAGGGTATTGATACATTAGACAGTAAATTTAAGATAGAAAATTTGTTATAATTAGATACCTAATTTCCATTATAAATCACTCATTGTTAATTTATTTTATTAGTATGTTGTTGAAGCCAATGAGGAATCATCCCTGCAATAGTTTTGTAAATATATATCAAATGCTCACCTGTGTATAGAACTAATTATTTATTAGAACACAAAGCCAAGTAAGAATAGGAACTTGTTTTCTTCTAGAAAGTGTTTTTCATCTTTTTAAAATAAAAATTTAAAAAATGATTCATGATAGTCTATGTTCTCAAAACTTTCCACATGGTGCTAAGTTTCAATTCATTTATTCTCTGATATTTCAGGATATTAAGTACATAGTTATGATTTATTCCGACAAATTCTTTCATATTTAGATATGTATTGGTCTAACAGTAGTCCTAAGCTCTATAAGAATAACACCTATGCTATGTGGAATTTTATAAATTGCACCCTTATGATCCTTCATACAGAGATGACTGATATTAATTCATCGTCATCTACTCAGGACTATACAGGCAGCTACTCAGAAACATCAGGAAAAAAGAAACTTCAATTCTATTTGTGCAAGTTGTTTTTTTTTCAAATTTATTTTGCATGAGTGCTGTGTTGCACATAAATGAGAATATGTAATAATAATATGTATGGAAAATTATGTAAATATTGAGTGGTCTTGAGAAGCTTTCAAATGAAAAGAATTTGTATAGTTATGAAAATGAAGCATATACACAAATTCTCAGTGTTCAGGAAACCCAACAAGAGTTTGCAAGTCCAGACATTATAGATTACACTTTCCATCATTTTACATAAAGTTATACTCTATCGAAAATTTTTGAAGTCATTGATATTTACTCTTATGAATGTAGAAAGTGTGAGGAGGTTTAGAATTATTTAAAAAAATTCATACTCAAGGTTTTAGTCACTCCCAGAAATTCAGGATTAATAAAAATTAAACACTGAGTCAGATTTTAAATTATGGTATTGTTTGGGGAAAAGAGATGGATAAGAAAATTTGAAATTCTAAGAGCAAAAATCAGTAATATGGAATCAGGAATGTACAAAACTCAAGATTTCAGGAAGATTTAACTAAATGGCACAATTACTAATCCCAAGTAATTATTTTTATAGATCAAAGATGTTCAATGCCTACATCACTACACTAGATCCTATATTTTTGTTTTTTAGTCCTTTTAGCTTTTGTTTCCTTTCAATATACTGAACTTATACTTATTTTTCATATGTGACTTCTGCAAAATTGACATGATCTTGAGTTTTATATATTTCTCATTCCATATTATTGATCAGTAACTCATTTCTTTCTTCAAGGTAATAGCATTCCTCACTGTGTTACACATTGAAGGCAACTGTTTATAGCCAAAAAATAGACAGCCTGAACCATTGAGATCTTGTCTTGTTGCTCTGTGTCTTGCTCTTTTGGTTTGTGACAAACCATCATACTTTATTGTGAGTATGAAAAACAGGTTTTAAATATCCTTTTCTTGTATCCTATGAAAATTTAGGAAATGAGACTATATAGGCTTGCAAATAACTCAAGGAAATAAATAAAAAATGAATATCACTACTGGGTCTGTGGATTTGACACACAATTTGTCACAAATTTTTTGAATACCATGGAGTAAATGACTTATAGCCTTGATACCTGTCATCCATTGTAGGCGTAAGTCACGAACAATGCCACACCAGTTTATAATTATGATTAATAGGGTGGTATTTATTTAAAGGGGAAAAAACTTACAGATCACCATCCCAGACAACAGCCCTCTGTGCAACCAGGAAGGGAGTCTAGTCGCCAGCGGAACAGGAAGTGAAGAGAGCGAGCGGAGGGAAGTAGTCACTTTTTAAAGGGGGAGAGACCACGCCCCAATGGGCTGGTATCTCAGCAGCTATTGGTTGGAGGAGCGGAAGGACCTCCCGCAACAATCCATGGATGGATCCATATTAAAAACTCCCGAACAAAAGAACTGTTCCACATTATTAGAATTCATCTTAATTGGATTTTCTGATGTTCCCAATTTGCAAGAATTTCTTTTTGTGGTGTTTTTGATAATGTATTTAATTATTGTGATGAGCAATAGTTTTATCATCATAATTACTAGGACTGACCCTTCTCTGCAGACTCCCATGTATTTTTTCCTTGGAAATTTTTCTTTCTTAGAAATATGTTATGTGTCAGTCATTCTCCCCAGGTTATTAACCAGTCTCTACAGACAAGACAGAAGCATTTCCATTATAGCGTGTGCTACTCAAATGTATTTATTCCTTTGTTTAGGAGCCACTGAATGCCTTATTCTGACTGTTATGGCTTATGACAGGTATGTTTCCATTTGCAACCCATTACCCTATCCTGTCATCATGAACAATAGTTTCTGTATACAACTGGCAACTGGCTGTTGGGTATTTGGAGTTCCTGTGCATATAGGGTTTCCATATTGGATCTTCTCTCTACCATTTTGTGGATCAAATCAGTTGAATCATTTTTTCTGTGATGTACCTCCAGTAGTGAGCCTAGCTTGTGGGGACACTTTAATGCTAGAGGTAGTGATTTATGTGATTGCCCTTTTAGTGGTCACAATTCCTTTTATGTTGATACTGGTATCTTATGTAAAAATAATCTCAACTATTCTGAAGCTTCCATCCGCTACTGGGAGAGCCAAGGCCTTCTCTACATGTTCTTCCCACCTTATAATTGTAGCTTTATTCTTCGGATCATGTATCATCACATATTTGAGACCAAAGTCCAGCTACTCAGCAGTAACAGACAAATTCCTTTCTCTTTTCTATACAGTTTTGACCCCACTGTTTAATCCCATAATATACTGTTTGAGAAACAAAGATGTTATGATTGCATTGAAAAAGTTTCTTTTGAGACGTTTTATGTTATGATTTGCAAAACATGCTTGATTTTTTAAATGAATTTCTTATTTTCTGTAACTGTAATGTAAACATGTCATTGATTTACCTTATTCTCTTCTCCTTACCCACTCCATGTAACATTACCATTGCTCCATTACATTGTCATGGCCCCTTTAAAAAATTATTTTTACATAGAAATTCATGTACATAAAACACAAAAAATTCTTCTTTTTCATATAGTATTTGTGATTATTTTTCAACAACCTTGATTTTGAGTCATTCTGAAGGGTGCTCTTGTTTTTATGTTGTGCAAAATGAACTCAGTGTTTATTATCAAGCAATAGGTTAATTCCAAATTTTATTTCTTATTTATGTGCAAATAAAATTTCAAGAAAATTCTTCATTTCGAAAGTAACAATGGATTCCCCCTTCTCTGTCTCTTTCTCCTCTTCTCTCTCTCTCTCCCTCCCTCTCTCTCTGTCCCCCCCTTCACCATTCCTCCTCCATAACCCCCTGAATAAAACATTCAACCTCAAAAAAAAGTAACAATGGAGTTATTAAAGATTTTTTAGTTTTTTTATGATAGGATTCCAAAATAACTGCTCTATTTTCTATTTCATGAAAGTATCATGCAGATGTATGCTGTACTAGGTAGTTCAGTTTCAACTTGAGACAAACTAGAGGCAGTAAAGAGGAGGGAACCTCAGTTGAGGAAATGCCTCCATTGCTATGAGCAAAAGGATTATTTAGTAATTAGTCTCATTTCACATGGTCAAACCATCAGAGTGAGGAACTGTGAATGGAGGTTTAAATGCAGTGTATGGAATGTTGGTATTACTGTCTTGTGGGTAAAGCGACTGTTGCTGTAGTTTCTTCACCATAGCCTATTTTTTTATTAGTGAATTCAGTTCTAATGTCTTTTTTTATTAAATTTTTTTAATTAAAAATTTCTGCCTCCTCCCAGCCTCTCTTTTCCTCCTCCTCCCCCGACTCCCCAAGCCCCACTCCCCTTCCCCCTCCCTCTCCAGTCCAAAAAGCAGTCAGGTTTCTCTGCCCTGTGGAAAGTCCAAGGTCCTCCTCCCTCCATCCAGGTCCAGGAAGGTGAGGATCTAAACTGGCTAAGCTCCCACAAAGCCAGTACATGCAGTAGGGTCAAAACTCAGTGCCATTGTCCGTGGCTTCTCAGCAGCCCTCATTGTCCACCATATTCAGTGAGTCCGGTTTTATTCCATGTATTTTCAGTCCCAGTCCAGCTGGCCTTGGTGATCTCCTAATAGATCAGCCCCACCGTCTCAGTGGGTGGGTGCCCCCTTTGCGGTCTTGACTTCCTTGCTCGTGTTCTCCCTCCTTCTGTTCCTCATTTGGACCTTGGGAGCTCAGTCCAGTGCTCCAATGTGGGTCTCTGTCTCTATCTCCATCCATCGCCAGATGAAGGTTCTATGGTGATATGCAAGATATTCGTTAGTATGTCTATAGGATCGGGCCATTTCAGGCTCTCTCTCCTCAGCTGCCCAAGGACCTAGTTGGGTACATGTCTCTAAACCCCTGGGAACCTCTCTAAAGTCAAGGCTCTTGCCAACCCTAAAATGGCTCCCTTGATTAAGATATATACTTCCCTGCTTTCATATCCAACCTTCCATTATCCCAACCATCCCATTCCCCCAAGTTCTCCCATCCTCCCCTTCTCACTTTTCTCTCCCCATCTCCCCTTTCCCCCATCCCACCCCACCCCCCAGTTCCCAAATTTTTGCCCAGCAATCTTGACTACTTCCAATATCCAGGGGGATAGCCTATTTCTTTCTGCTACAAATTTGTGATTTAACTCCCACAGTTCATTACTATTTGATCATTTACTGGACACAATTATACCTATGAATTTGCTGATTACTGATTTCATCCTTTAGGTATTTGTGAAAACAGTCCCACTACCAAGTGTTTGCTCCTGTCTCCTATGTAAATGCAGGGATCAGCCTTCCTGCAATAATCTTTATTGACAGGCATTTGGTCAGTGTTTAGGGTCCTTATAAAATATCCCATTTAAGACATTCCCAGATATCTGAGGATATAGAATTACTGTGTGCCCAAATTTTCAGATTCACTTCTACTCAAATAGATAGAAAATATAGGCATTTACTGGTTTTACTTCACTTGTAGGTAAAGAAGCAATGATCTAAACGTAGGCTGTTTTAAATGATTCCTAACTCCTCATGCTCATCTTCACCTCAGTTTACTGATGACTTTTGTTCAGGAGATTTACTACTGTGTCTTAACCTCAAGAAAAACAATTGACCATCTACCCACAGCCCAGAGGAAGACAAACCTCCACTGGCACAAATCTGGTAATTTTGAGGCTTGGGTCTTTTCTTTGTTCCAATTGCTTGGAGTAAGAAAGTAAATGCTATAAACTTCAGATCCACAATGCCCTTAGATTTTGCAACATTGGGCAAAAGTGTTAATGGACAGTGGGCCATAAACTTCCTTGTCTCTGAGTTGGGCTGCCTGCAGGATTTTGTGGGTCTATGTAGATGGGTAAGAACAAAGAGAGTTAACAGAAGTTGGAGCAGAAGCATCCTAGAAATTAGCAGAGATAGGAAAACGAAGAAAAAAAGAAGAAGAAAAAAATGCAGCTGAGAAATAGAATTGTAATTAGAACTGAGACAGAGAATGAGAGCTAAGAAATTATAGACAGGGCAAGAATTAGAATAAAGAAAAAGAAAGAACAATAAAAAGACAAGGTTAGAAAGAACAGATTGTGTGTGGATTTTATTGGCTTATAGTAGCATCTTTTTTGAACCTTGAGGGTAAACTTTACTGGCACAAATTTTAAAGTTTTCAATATTCTATGAGATCTGGATCTAAAGCATTTTCTCAATTGGCGAGGAACCACATTATTGTGGGTGGTGCCATCCATGGGATTCTCATTGTCAGTTCTGTAAGAAAACAGACTAAATAAGCCACAGGAAACAATCCAGTACCAGCTGCCCTCCATGGCCTCTGCATTAGTTCCACCCTCCAGCTTCCTGCCTTATTTGAATTACTGCCATGACTACCTTTGGTGATGAACAGCATGATGGAAGTTTAGGCTGAATAAATCCTCTCCTCCACAATTTACTTTATGGACAGGTTTTTTAGTCACTGCAATAGAAATCCTAATTTTGACAAATGTTTACTCCATTATAATGTGGAAATGAGTTAGCAATTAATAGGTAAAACTCAACTATTAGTGCTGTAATGCATTTTGTTTAATAATTGCTTTATAATTATATAATTCTAAAAAAATTTCAACATCCATTGATGTGGAATTCTCCTCTGTATGCTGTGACTATGTTTAATTAATATTGATTAATAAAGAAGCTTTTTTGGCCAATGGCTTAGCAGATTAAAACCAGTTGAAAAACCCAAACACAGATAAAAACAGAAAATAGGCATAGTCAAGGAGATGCCATGCAGATGCTGAAGGACAAAGATGCCCGGATCCTTTCCTGTAAGCCACAGACTCATAGTGATACATAGATAAATAGAAAAGGAGTAATTTAAGATGTTAATAATTTGGCCAAAGAGTATTGCAATTAATATAGTTTCTGTATGATTTTTCAGGTCTGGGCACCTCGGAATTTCATGAGCAGTCTTGGTCTACATCCAGTTGACATTACGTATATTTCATGTTAAAGACATCTTACTCTCTGATGAGTAGCCTGCTGCCACACATGGATTTAAACAATCTTTTATCAGATGGACTTGGTGGTACACACATTCCATTTCATCATTCTAGAGGCAGAGACAAGTGGATCTTTGAGTTAATGGTCATCCTAGCATTCAGAACAAGTTCCAGGATACCCTGGGTTTCACAGAGAAACCCTGTCTTGAAACCCTCCCTCCAAAAACATCTTTTTCCTTAAAATATTCTTATCTTTTTTTTCTTTAATGCCCATAATCAATATATGTAGAAATATTTTTAATTGATTGCTTATATTTTGAAATGTGAAAAACATTGGCATTCCATGGAATTTTAGTTTTAACATATTTGTAAGATTTATCAAGAAATATCACTGGAAAACAGGGTTTTCAAATGTATCTCATTGGCTTTACAAGTTTTTTTCTGAGATGAAGACAACCCACCCTCTAGGCTAGTGATTTTCTAAATATTACAAACCTCCTTCAGGAGAGCACACTTTATTCAGGCAAGTTTTTGCATAGAATATCAGATCACACTAAAATAAATAATTGAATGAATAAATAAGTAGGTATAACCCTAATATGCTAATTATAGCAATGATCAATTCATTCTTTTTATTTTTTGAATGTTTAGCATCTCAATTTTAAATTTTCATTTTCTTTTTATTTCTTCAATGTTTTTAATCTATAGGTATACAATTTATTCTTCTAGAACACAAACATGGTAAACAGAGGCTAGAAAAAATCAGGAGACAAGAACTACAGGAGTGTTTGATAGGTGGTAGTAAGTTATAGCTTTGCAGAGCAGAGTGACTAGAGACAATGGTAGCATACTGTAAATTTCAAAAACTATATCCTAAATAAGTAAATGATTATATTTATCTTTTAACATATATATATATATATATACTACATGTATTGTATTAAAATATTATTAAATTTCCAAGAAATAGGTACACATTTTAGCTTATATGAGTTTTTATTTAATTATTTATGGAGTAGTGAGAATGGAGAAAAGCTCCTAAGTTTAAAGAGAGTAAAGGACAGCTGGGTATATTCCTATAATCCATGTTCCCTTTAGCTTAAATTGTGTCTCTGAGGCCATCCAGGAAAATATAAGTTTCCGGCTGGCCAGAGCTATATACTAACATCCTGTATATAATAGAATGTTGGTTTTAATAGATTCATGGAAACAGATCTCAATAGTGTTGAGAGCATCAAAATATAAAAAAAACTTATTTGCAGGACATTTCCTATTTTAATTATTTCGAAAAAAAAAGGACATTCGTGATTCTAGAGAAGCTAAATAAGAAGGTGAACCCAAAGAAAAACATATAGTTATCCCCTTGGATAATGGGAGTAGACAAGATTGCCAGGCAAATATTGGGAGCTCGGGGGTGGGGTGGGATGGGGGTAAGGGGAGATGGGGAGAGAAAAGTAAGAAGGGAAGGATGGGGAGAGCTTGGAGGAATGGGATGGTTGGGATGGAGGAAAGGTGGATACGGGAGCAGGGAAGTATATATCTTAATTAAGGGAGCCATTTTAGGGTTGGCAAGAGACTTGACTCTAGAGGAGTTCCCAGGTGTCCAAGGAGATGTCCCCAGCTAGTTCCTTGGACAGCTGAGGAGAGAAAGGCTGAAATGGGCCTATCCTATAGCCAAACTGTTGAATATCTTGCATATCACCATAGAACCTTCATCTCGAGATGGATGGAGATAGAGACAGAGACCCACATTGGAGCACTGGAATGAGCTCCAATGAGGAGCAGAAGGAGGGAGAACATGAGCAGGGAAGTCAGGACTGCGAGGGGTGCGTCCACCCACTGAGACAGTGGGGCTGATCTAATGGGAGTTCACCAAGGCCAGCTGGACTGGGACTGATGGAGCATGTAATCAAGCCGGACTCTCTGAACATGGCGGACAATGAGGGCTGACTGAGAAGCCAAGGACAATGACACTGGGTTTTGATCCTACTGCGTGTACTGGCTTTGTGGGAGCCTAGTCTGTTTGGAAGCTCACATTCCTAGACCTGGATGAAGAGGGAGCGGACCTTGGACTTCCCAAGGGGCAGGGAACCCTGACTGTGCTTTGGACTAGAGAGAAAGGAGGAAGGAGATGGGGGGAAGGGATGGGAAATGGGAGGAGGGGAGGAGGTGGAAATTTTTAATAAAATTTTTAACAAATTAAAAAAAATAAGTGTTCGTATTACCATCTCAATTCTAAGTAAGACATGGAAGAAATGAAAACCTGTGCTAAATGAAACATTTGTCAATGATTATACAAAATACCTCTGCCTTTAATTCCAGTACTAAGGCAGAAGCAGGTGAATCCCTGAGTTCAAGGCCAGTGCCTGTTCTACAGAGCAAATTCCAGGATTGCTGAGGCTACATGAGAAACAATGTCTTAAAAATAAAACAAAATAAATACAAAATACATGTGATGCTTTTGCAAATGATAACAACAAAGCATTATCCAATGAAAAAAATAGTAAAACAGAAAATGAAGTTTTGTTACTAAAAAAATCTTATAACTATATTATAACTGGTCAAATGAGTTAGGTATATAATATCCTTAAAAGGTGTGGAAATACCACTTTTATAGATTCAGTATAAATATATAGATGATATTAATATCAATATTATGTTTATGAAGAAAGGATAAAAAAATGAAGCTACTTTTATACACTCATTACTATTGTTGGTAGGGTCAATACAGACATATGACTTGGGTTGCTACCCTTAAAGTAATAATCAATAACTATACAAAATTGTCTCCAGCAGCTTTTCATATTTTATTAAAAGGTATATGAGAAAACATATCTTTTCACCAATATTTATATAAATAAACTATTTCTGTCACCAGATAAAAAATAATGTAAAAAATAATGTCACAATTCCTGTGGCAAGCACAAGGGAACTTTGTATACAGTAAGATAATGCCAAAGAGAAGTTCTCCCTGTGTAGTGATATCTCATTATATGTCAATAAATAAAGCTTGCCTAAAGATTACAGAGTAAAACAGTTCCACTGTTAATGGTAACATGAAATGGTAACACATACCTATAATCCCAGTAGCCACATCAGTTTACCAAATAACCAAAAGGTTCATAACTTTAATACCAAAAGTGCATGCCCTAAATCCCAGTCCTAGAGAAGATTTTATTGGTTTTTTTCTTTTTTTCTTTTTTTCGAGATAGGGTTTCTCCGTAGCTTTTGGTTCCTGTCCTGGAACTAGTTCTTCTAGACCAGGCTGACCTCGAACTCACAGAGATCCACCTGCCTCTGCCTCCCGAGTGCTGGGATTAAAGGCGTGCGCCACCACCGTCCGGCTAGAGAAGATTTTAAAATAGGATGCAGAACTCAGACAGTCTCAGTGTGAGATTCTTAAAGGCAGGATCACCATTTCCAGCCTGAGTTTGAGGTAAGAATCAGTGTTTGACTGTTTTGCTTTTCTGACTTTCAGTTTGATTCCCAAATTCTTTCTCTTTCTGAGTTTTATTAAACAAGCTTCATTTTGGTGCCCACATTTTGGGGCATGAATTTACAAAAAAAGCCATTTGCGTGAGATCCCCCAGCCAAAGCCAGAGCTGGGATTAGAATTCTAGCTCTAGGAACTGGATCCCAAACCTAACCATCTGGGTTCAGGAAAACTAGTGATCCCAGTTCCCATCTGCTCTGGCTTAACTTTCATGAAAAGATGGAAAATACTCAGAGAATCTGAATACTTTATGTTTTTGAGCTGTCTTTAAATTGTTTGACTGCTGAGAAGGAGCAACAACCATGATTGCTAGATCCAAAAAGTGATACTGTAAAAACCTATAGTCAGTAGTATAAAAGTATTCTGATATTTTGATAAGAGAAGAACATAAATTTGATTATATCAGTTTCCCATAAATTAATTATGAATAGTATCCTAAAATTAATTTGATGCACAGGAGAAATGTTCCCCAGGGGTTTGATGGTCCTTATTAAATAGCAATCCCTATTTGGTACCAAAATAATTATAGTGGAATCAGTGCAACTGCTTGAGGAAAGCAAGAGCATATAAAATACAAAAGATAAAATTTCCATTTACTTTCACTGCCGATTTCAAGTGGATGTGTAGAGGTAAGATCAAGTGCTTTCCTTACAATTCTAGGTTAAGATGATCTTAAAATACCACAGATTAAGTCTTACTCTGAAAATGATCTACCCAGGTCTCACATAACTCTACTCTTCTGTATAATTGGAAGAAATTAACGAATCTAATGGCACTTTCTAATGTTCTTTAACAGCGCATTATAAGTATTTAGATACTTCTTATCCTAGCATTGGGAGTCAATTTGTGGTAATTTAAGTTAGATATTTGTCAAATTGTATTAATTATGCTGTTGGTAAAAGAACTCATTGCATATATATTGAAAGTGAGCACAGAGAAATTTAATAATACAAGAGCATGAGATCATATGTATCTATCAATTTCTTATTTTAAATTTTAGTTTATTATATTTTTAATGACTCTTTGCTTGTAGGCCTGTGGGCCACATGAATGTCTTGTGTCTGTGGAGGTTAATAGATTATATCAGATTTCTTGAAGTTAACATTACAGATGCTAGTGAGTCACCTTGTGAGTTCTCAGAATGGAACCTAGGTCATCTGGAAGAGCAGTCTGTGGTATTAATGCTGATCCATAAATTCAGCTTCTTCAATCTTGTAATTTAAATTAATCACTGAATGAATCTAGAAGGCAAATGGAATGCTAGGATAGGAAATATCTAAATACTTACCATGTGGTATTAAAGAACAACTATTTAGAAAGTGTCATTAGATTTGTTCATTTCTTCCAATTATACAAAAGAAAAGCTAATCAATAAGAGAGATACATTTTATTTTGTCAGTTATTTTTGCTCATATTAATGTACATTGAACAATCACCAAGATGGTGAAAGATCCAGTTTTTACATAAATAATAAAGAAGAGAAGTTAGACAAAACATACATATTTTATCAGTGAATAACATAACAGAAAATCTGCCATGAAAATAGAAATAAGATAGTTTTAAAGTAAAATGTTAGATAGGAACCTTCTAGTGGTCATGTTTATAATAATTATCACAGTGAATGATTATACAAAGCAATACTATAAGAATTTTTTTTAAGATTAAAATGATTTTTAATCTTAGTCATATTTTACTATCTAAATTTTTTTTTATTATTATTTTTCCTTTTTTTTTTATTGAGAAAAAGAAAAAAGTTTCCGCCTCCCCCCAGCCTCCCATTTCCCTCCCCCTCCTCCCACCCTTCTCCCCCTCCCCCCTTTCCTCTCACCCTCCCTCTCCAGTCCAAAGATTAGTCAGGGTTCCCTTCCCTGTGGAAAGTCCAAGGTCCTCCCCCCTCCGTCCATGTCTAGGAAGGTGAACATCCAAACTGGCTAGGCTCCCACAAAGCCAGGACTTGAAGTAGGATCAAAACCCAGGGCCATTGTCCTTGGCTTCTCATCAGCCCCCATTGTTCGCCATGTTCAGAGAGTCCTGTTTTATCCCATGCTTCTTCCGTCACAGTCCAGCTGGCCTTGGTGAGCTCCCAATAGATCAGCCACACAGTCTCAGTGGTTGGGTGCACCCCTCGTGGTCCTGACTTCCTTGCTCATGTTCTCCCTCCTTCCGCTCCTCATTGGGAACTTGGGAGCTCAGTCCGGTGCTCCTGTGTGGGTCTCTGTGACTATCTCCATCCATCACCTGATGAAGGTTCTATGGTGATATGCAAGATAATCATCAGTATGGCTATAGGATAGAGTCATTTCAGGTTCCCTATCCTCAGCTGCCCAAGGAACTAACTGGGGACCTCGCCTTGGGCTCCTGGGAGCCACTCTAGGTTCAAGTCTCTTGCCAACCCTAAGGTGACTCCCTTAACTAAAAATTGTGCTTCCGTGCTCCCCTATCCAACCTTCCTTTATCCCAATCCTCCTGTTTCCCCAAGTTTCCCTCATCCTCCCCTTCTCACTTTTCTCTCCCCTTCCCCCGATACTCCCATCCCCCCCCCCCAAGATCCCAAAATTTCTCCCCGGCAATTTTGTCTACTTCCCTTAGTCAAGAGAATAATTATATGTTTTTCCTTGGGTTCACCTTCTAATTTAGCTTCTTTAGGTTCACCAATTATATACTCCGTGACCATTATTTATGGCTAGAAACCAATTATGAGTGAGTACATCCCATGTTCATCTTTTTGGGTCTGGGATACCTCACTCAGGATAGTGTTTTCTATTTCCATCCATTTGCATGCAAATTTCGAGAAGTCATTGTTTTTTACCACAGCGTAGTACTCTAATGTGTATATATTCCACACTTTCTTCATCCATTCTTCCATTGAAGGGCATCTAGGTTGTTTCCAGGTTCTGGCTATTACAAATAATGCTGCTATGAACCTAGTTGAACAGATGCTTTTGTCATGTGATAGGGCTTCTCTTGGGTATATTCCCAAGAGTGGTATTGCTGGGTCCAGGGGTAGGTTGATCCCGAATTTCCTGAGAAACCGAAACACTGATTTCCAAAGTGGTTGCAAAAGATTGCATTCCCACCAGCAATGTATGAGGGTACCCCTTCCTCCACAGCCTCTCCAGCAAAGGATATCATTGGTGTTTTTGATTTTAGCCATTCTCACAGGTGTAAGATGATATCTCAAAGTTGTTTTGATTTGCATCTCCCTAATCACTAAGGAGGTTGAGCATGACCTTAAGTGTCTTTTGGCCATTTGAACTTCTTCTGTTGAGAATTCTCTGTTCAGTTCAGTGCCCCATTTTTTAATTGGGTTAATTAGCATTTTGAAGTCTAGTTTCTTGAGTTCTCTATAAATTTTGGAGATCAGGCCTTTGTCTGTTGCAGGGTTGGTGAAGATCTTCTCCCAGTCAGTAGGTTGTCTTTCTGTCTTAGTGACAGTGTCTTTTGCTTTATTTGCTTCAAGAAAATTGACATTGGCAGATTTTTTTTCATTTCTCATTTTAATGTGATTTCTTTTTTCCTTGTTTTTCCTAATATCTATGGGTATGCATGCTTGCAGAGTTCAGGTTTTGATGTAAGGAATAATTCACAATTGCTTTTCTACTTAACTTGTTGACTTATGATGTCAGAGAATCCCAGAACTCAATGAGATGGCTAGTCTAGACACCAGCTTAGTGTAGACCCTGTCTGTCTTTAAATCGTGGAATCTTACTAGGGCTTTCCCAACCACTAGGCATTATCTTGCGTTTATGGAGTTGTGAACTCTGCTCTTCAAGGTAGCAAGCTCAAAACTGAAAGTTGCAACCATATAACCATGGGTTTAACTTTCTTTGTACTCAGTATAACAACCTGTGGAATTCACAAAGAAAGATATAAGAGTTAAAGAGGATCTTCAAATAAAATCTGTGGATTTAAAAACTTTGTATTGATAAAAATGAAGGAAAGGTAATTTACAAACACAAAAACAAAAAAGGTTGAAATAAATTCTCACTAATTAACTATTAACAATGGGCTACTTTACTGTACAACCCATAGCTCTATTTGCAAGGTTGAAGTGGCCCTCTGCAAACTGAGAGTCACTCTGCATGCTGAGGGTCAGCTTTTAGATATCCCCCAGTCACTCATGACCAGCAACTGACGTGATCTAAGTTATCGTTTAAATGAAAAAATGTATGTGACTTTTTGGTTGTGCATTGTCCCATACTCTTCCCTGCTATGCAAAACTGGCCATATTAGGAGACTAGAGAGCTTTGGTAAACACCATCAGGAATGCCAGAGAGTAACAATGGGCTAAATACAAACACTATTTTAACCGAAAAACCCTGTTAATACAAATTGTTTTTTTTTTAAAGTAATTTATATCTGAGTTTCATCTCAATTTGAAAAATTCTTTTGTTCATGTATGATGTTTGCTTCATCAGACAAAGGAGAGTTTGGAAACTGTCCATGGCTACAGCTACAAAAGCCCGTCTCTACCTGTGGTCACAGCTGTAGCTGATAAGCTTTGTGTACCCCAAGGAGATTTTTTTTCTTTTTCTGGAATAAAGTTTGCTTCTAGCTTAATAGAAAAACAAAGGAGAAGTACAAAGATATAATTTCCCTACAGTGTTCCTGTATTTATAATGTATGCATCTCAAAACCTTGTTGAAATATAGCTGAGTCTAGTAAAATAAATCTTATGTCATGGGCTTATTTTAACTACATACTTAGTGCTTTTTGAATGTTAAAAATTTTATGCTGTAGTTAAAAAGCAAAATTATCATAAATTATGTTTAAAAACACATAAATATATTCATTCATCTCATCCAGCCAACATAAGACATTTGTGGACTTGAAAAATAAATGCATCAAACATATGGAAATTGTTTTATCTACAGATGAAGAGCAAAGTAAACTAGAATATTCAAATATTACAATTAGAGAATTCATTCTCTTAGGATTTTCTGATGTTCCCTATCTCCATTGGATGCTTTTTGGTATATTTTTGCTCATGTATTTGACTACTCTTCTCTGCAATAGCATTATAATTCTAATAACAAGAATTGACCCTGCTCTACAGACCCCTATGTATTTTTTTCTTAGCAACTTCTCTTTTGTGGAAATCTGCTACGTAACAGTCACCATCCCGAGGATGCTCACGGATCTTTGTACACAGAAAGGCACTATTCCATTGTTTTCCTGTGCTTTACAACTCTGTCTTGTCATCATGTTTGGAGGAATGGAGTGCCTCCTACTTACAGTCATGGCCTATGACCGTTATGTGGCCATTTGTAATCCTCTGCACTATCCACTAATCATGAACAGTAAGATCTCTGTGCAGCTTGTGGCCGCTTGCTGGGTCAGTATCATTCCAGTTGTGACTGGGGAAACTTATCAAATTTTCTCTTTGCCTTATTGTGGCTCTAACAAAATTAATCACTATTTTTGTGACATCCCCCCTATACTTAAGCTTGCTTGTGGAGACACATTTGTGAACAATTTAGCAATCTATGTTGCTGCGGTGGAGTTTATCATGGTTCCATTTCTGTTGACCCTTGTCTCCTATGGCAAGATTATCTGCAACATTCTAAACCTGTCATCTGCTGGAGGGAGGTCTAAAGCCTTCTCCACCTGCTCATCGCATCTTATAGTTGTGGTATTGTTTTATGGAACAGCTATTATAACATATGTAATACCAAAATCAAATCAATCAGAAAGCATGGGGAAGCTTCTGTCTCTCTTCTACACTGTTTTCATTCCACTGTTGAATCCAATCATATATACACTGAGAAATAAGGACATCATGGTAGCATTGAAAAAATTACAAACTAAGTTATCAATATATAGGACCACATAAAATTACAAAAATGGATTTCTTATATGTTTTGCATGTATATGCAGCGCAGCAGAATTGTCAAATTCATTTCTGAATGTTCAACTATAATAATTAATATTATGTAAGTACTCATGTCAAGTGAAATTTGTTTGATGAAATTTGAAGTTCTGTACTTTTATTTCCTGACCACCCTGACCCGAATAATCAAACAGAAATTACATTAATTTCAACACTATTTGGCAAATGGCTCATCGTATCCCTGCATAGCTCTTATATCTTAAGATACCCCTATAATAGGAAACTGTGCATTATTTCCTGGCTGCCTATTCTCAAACAGATACACAAAAACTGTATTAATTACAACTTATCTTGGTTAATGGCCCAGGTGCATTTCTAGATAGCTCTCACCTCTTAAATTAGTCAATTTCTATTAATTTGTGTATTGCTATGAGGCTGGGGCTTTCTTGTAAGACTCTGGTGTCCTCCTTTCCTAGCTACGTGGCATCTCCCTGACTCCTCCTGCTTGCCTCCTTTTTCATTGCTTGGATTTCCTGCCTTACTATATTAGGACCTGCCATAGGCCAAAGCAGATTCTTTCTTAACCAAAGGTAATAAAACATATTCAGAGCATACAGAATGAGTCCCCACATCATAACCCATTTCTATTAATAAATGTATCACCACAAGGCTGTGGCTCGCTGGTAAAGTTCTGGCGTCCTTGGCCTTCATCAGCTACAGGGCATTTCCTTGATTCTGCCTACTTTCTATATATATCTGTGTTCAGATTTTCTGCCTGGCCTTATTCTGCTAAGCTATTGGCCAAAACAGCTTTATTCATCCACCAATAAAAACAAAATATATACAGAAGGATATCCCACTTCATATCACATTTTCTGTTTAATTAGAAATGAAAGCTTTAACTTTGACATAGTAAAATTACATATGCAAAACAGTAATTAAACAAGAATCAAAGTTACAATATTTAGTCCATTTACATTTGGCAAATTAAGTAAAACTCTATAATCTATCCTATTTTTGTGACTCTAAAGTTTTGTGTTTAATTTATCATAACTAAGAAAAACAAAAATTATAACTATCTGGTATTCAACTCCATCAATAATCCCAGAAGTGTATAATATTACCTAAACAAGAAGTATATTGTAAGCAACTTCCAATGTTCTAGAACTGACACAGACATCTCACTGCCTGGACAGTCACCCAAAGTTCTTTCGTAATTTTGGGGCATCCGTCTTCAGTCTATAGGTCCGTAATATCTGGCAAACTTTTCAGTGAAGCAGGAAACTTGAAGATTTGTTCTGCCTTGTACTGGAAAAGTTCATCAGTTGCTTTCTCCTGTGTTTAGCAGAGGATCTGACATTTTCTTCTGTGAAGCAGGAACTCTGAAGGACCATCACATTTTTTGGAAAGTTCAGCAGTCACTTTTCTATGGGTTCTATACGCCTAGTCTATACAGCATACCGTCATACAGTCTAGGCAGAACAGCTTCTTGCCCAAAGGGCTCGACTTGTTACCTTGAAGACAAATTCCATAATGAGTTTCTTCGATGTCCATCCACTTCTCTGAAATAATTGGTGCAGAGAGAAGAAGAAATGTCTCACTATTGAAAAAAAAAGTCTAAGTTCTTAAAATATTTTAAATGCTGTATTCTGTAGGTCTTTGAGATGTTTGAAGAATTTCTATCCATTTTAAATATCTCTCTATACATCTAGAAACCCTAACTAACATGACTGAGCATTTGATTATTATAGGTGACTATCTATTAATTGATAATTTTAATTATATATTACATTTTTAATGAGTTATAATAAACATAATACCTTAAACAAGAGTAGGTATTTGTATCAAGAGACCAACATCCATACTAATGTAAAGTGTTTATCTCTAAATAATATTCCCCTTCTTTGGCCACAATCTCGTATACTCCATTTCATATTCAAACATTTTTTCAACTGCAAGAAGTCAATTTCCTGCTGCCCTGTGCCCTCTGACAGGTCCCTCCTCCCTTCCTAATGTTGGCGGTGACCCTCAAGGTACAGAGACAGGGCATGCAGTGGGGTGAAGGATTGCTTGAATCCCACTTCCCCCCCAACTTGAGCACCCCTCCACCCTTGTGTGTGTACATCGCTGTCCCAACTCTTATCACTCACACTGGCCAGTCATGCTCTCCCTGAACTCCATGGGTGGGTTTCTAGGCCGGGCTCCCCTAATGGTTCTGCTGCCATCATCCTGGGGCCGGTTACAATGAGGCCATGGCTCCACGAGTGAACACAAGGCTCCAAGCACCAAGGCAGTGCTTTGTGCAAATCTGCAAGTGGCCTGAAGCTGCAGCACCCCACCAAGCCCCTGCCACCTCCCAAGGAGTGTTCCTCAATCCTGAGCGTTGTGCAGTCCCCTCTACCAACTTGGGGCTCCCAGTCAAATGGTCAGGAGGTCAGGCGGTGGGCACTCAGCGCCCATTGTTCCCCAAAGGCTTTGCCCGCTTCCAGGTTCTGGTACCACCGAGGCGGTCCGCCCTGCAGGGTCAGCCCGTTTCAGCTGTTCTGCTCTTGCTGCCTTTCTTCTAAAGAGGCATGCTGCTCTCTTTCCCTTTGCCCCATATTCAAGCTCTGTCCAGGTAGTGAGTAAGAGAAAGTGAAAGAAATCATCTGTACCATAGCCTTAGGTCACTAGAAACATGAGTAAAGACAAACACAAACATCACAAAAGACCGAGGGCACAGGTAGAGAGTTTGCTCCAGTAAAACAAGAGAAAAAATTTAAAAAACTGACAGATTGGCATTCTCAAGAGGAAAAAACCCTGCTGGCTCAACTCAATTATAACAAAACTGCCCAGATTTGAGGTGCTCTCTCATCCTCGATCAAATGAACCTTGGGGGATTCCTCATTAGGGTATTGGGACTCAACCCACATTCTCCCTCCACAGGGAGGTGAGATTCAAACCCATGGTCTCCCTCCAAAAGGAGATGAAACTTGAACCCATGATCTCCCTCCATGGCGTCCATAATGTCTTTTGGATCATCCGTGGTCCCAGCAACCCCCAACACCTCCGCTGGCGGGCTCAGCAACCCAATTGGGACTGTAACCAACTTTGCATCTGACTGTAGCCACTTTACATATTCTGTGTGCTTCAGGAAATGAAATGTCAAACATGAACCCAAAAACGAGGCAAAGACTAAGATAAACAAAGAAAGTTATGAGCTCATCAGAAACCTGTCGGGCTGTGGTCCGGTGGGTCTTCGGATATCCAGGATGAGCTCTCAAAGGGTATGCCATGTCACAGGACACCCAAACAAGACCACCACAGAACCAGTGTCCTATGCAGTCACACTGGGGTTTTCTGATTACAAGTTAGCTAACTCAGAATATAATCCAACACTCTGACACAGCGGGTGTGGGAGAACATCTCTCAGGGCTTCAGGGTAAGGGCTCTTAAAGGGAAAAACAGCAAGCAGGGTGGCACAAGCCTTGGCATTTTGGAGTTTTGTATAAGTATGCAATTTCTTACTTCTTTGGTTGGGAAATTTCAAACAGTGACTGTCAGCAGACAAGAATTTTAAAACAGCAGTTAATCAGATACCCACAAGGACATTTGAAGCAAGCAGTTGTTGTTTAGATACCCTGTTGGGTCACTTTGACCAGGAAAGGCAGTTTCTTGGAAATGTTTATGACTTTACTGGACTACATTCACTCCCCTAGTTATGTTCTGTCTAAAATGGAATTTCTCAAAATGGAATTTGTTCTGCCACCTAGAAAATCAGGTTCGGGTTTTCACACATACAGATGTACTTGGGAGTGGCTAGTACAAATCTGGTGAGCTCCTTATTGGAGAAAGTTAGTTAAGAAAGGAATTAAATAATCAGGAGTTTCTAGAGAGGATGGTTAGTGTGCTGTACTACACTTTTAGGTGATAGATAAAAGCTAAAATGTTTATTTTCAGTAAAATTATGAATAGGACATGAATTGTATTTTAAATCATTGTGCACTTTCTTCTTCTCTGAGCATGAACAGAATCAGGTAACCAAGCAACCTGTATAAACAGTCAGGTGGAAGCCATGACTCTTAATAAAATTAGCACAGACACCAGATGCTGCAGTTTCTATGGGCCTAGTCTGGAGTGAGACTTACTGCTCTAAGTGAAGAAGAGACCAATGCTCTAAATTATCAGTTCCAGGCTCTGCTGTTCTCAGCCGCTCTGACTGTGGGTGCTGTGGGTCTTTCTCTGGGTTGCAGTTAATTCTCTCCTCTGTCGTCCTTGAGGGTAAAACACAAGCCCTAAATTTCCCGAATTAAAGCACCTGTAGGCTGAGGTGAAAATAAGTGCAAGGAGTACAACCTGGGATTAAACCAGAGCAGCAGCTTGGGCAGGTATGATTCTATGTCCTTGAGTATCTGTGAAAATTTAAGTGGGATGCACCATGCCTGGACCCAAATGCCTGCTGATGAAGATAACTGCAGGAAGGCATAACTCTGTGATTATCTAGGAGAGGAGAAGAAGGCCTGGCAGTGGAAACTGTTTCCACAAGTAGTTCTGAACTGTGAACATTCATTTTCAAATATGTAACAAAAAGAGAGTTCAGCTACACTGAAAATTTTACAGCAAAGGACAGACACTTATTTACAAAGCAGTAATTCCAAAAAGCTTTGTTTTTTGGTTTAGCCTTTACCCGAACCCTGGATTCAGATAAGTCACTCATAAAAGCAATTACTGAGCAATTACTTTATAAAATTGTGGCTTGTAGCAGGATACCGGAGGACTAGAAATAAATCACAAATTTTCTGAAGGTGTTAGTAAGGATGCAATAGAATCCAAGGATAATAACTCCAGTGGTCTACATGAGATTAGTTGATCAGTCATAAAATATTCAAGAAGTGGAAGAGACTGAAAATCAGAAAGGAAATAAAAACACTAATAAAAGAATCCAGACTTTGGCAGCATAGATTTTTGCATAAAACTTTTTTTTAACTTAAAACAATCTTTTCCCATTTTATGTAACAATTCCATTTCCCACTTCCTTTCTTCCCCCTTTCCCACACCTTCTCCTTACCCAGGCCCCTATATACTATTCAGAGAGGGTAAGCTTTCTCATGGGGAGTCAATAGAGTATGGTATATCAATTGGAGGCAGGACCAAGGCCCTTTCCCCATATCTACATTGATGAATGCATTCCTCCAAAGAGAATGAGTTTCAAAATGCCAGTTCAAGCACTAGGGATGCATCCTGGTCCCACTGCCAATGATCCCACAGACTTCCTCTGCTACACAATTGTCATTCTCATTCTGTGGGCCTAGTTTGGTCCTATGTAGCTTCCCCTACTGTTGTGAACTCCCCTACCTCAGGTCAGGTGTTTCTGAGGGTATCCCCATCATGGTCTTGACCCCTTTGCTCTTATTAATACTCCTCCATTTCTTCAACTGTTTTCTGGGAGTATTACCCAGTGCTTAGTTGTGAATCTCTGCATTTGCTTACAATAATTTGATTTAAAGAATTCTTTTATTATAGTTAAGGTAGATTTCAATTTGATTACTTTGGAACGCTAGTTCAGGACCCCTAAGAGAGACATACATGGGTTACCCTGAGAAGGGGAAATAGACAAGATCTCCTGAGAATATCAAGAGTGTAGAGGGGGAGAAGAGAGGGCAGAAGGGGAAGGAAAATGGAGGAAGATTGGGGAGGAGAACATGAGGGAACTACATGTCCAAGATGAAGGAAGGACAGGGAGAAGAGCAAGGAAAGAGTTATCTTAATTGAGGGAGTAATTATGGGGCTAGCAAGAAAATTGGCACTAGGGAATCTGCAGGAATCAACAAGGATGACTCCAGTTAAGACCCTAAACAACAGTGGAGAGGGTACCTGAAATACAAAAGACTTCTTGATGAGCAAAAGAATTAACTTAAAAGCATGAGACTTCTTAAAAATTATATGTTGCATAATTCACATGGAATTTCCAGGGGCCACACCAATCATGCCCCTAGGGATTATACTGTCAGGTAACACATTGCCACAAAACTCTCCTAGAATACAGAGAGGAAAATTGTCTAATACAAATAATAATCCAGATGTTTTCATTGTCAAGTTGTTGATAAGCTGAGTACTCTAGGGAGTACAGAAAGGGACTTCAACTGGGAAGAACACATCAAACAGATGTCCAGCAACAAGTTGACAGTCATGAAAGCATATGTGCATGGAACATCTTATAGAAACAACAGACCATGCTGAGAATATATATAATATACAAATACATATATGCATGCAATGCCAATTATTATAAAAAAGAGGTCATAAATTTGAAGGGAATAAATGTGACATATATGGTGGCATTTGGAGGAAGAAGTGGGAAGGAAAAAAATAGAATTTCAAAATAAATGTTTATAAAATGGTCATATTTGGTAATTATGTATAGATTCTAAATTTGTTAAAATGATATTTGAATTTTACTAAAGAAAAAATTACTATGATCATGAAATTGATACTCATGATCTAATGTCTGATTAAGTGCTTCTTACCCTAAAAGGAAACTATATAATCTGTAGTAACTGAATCTGCTCCACAATAAACCACCTACCAAAACTTCCAGAAGAAAATAGAATGGACCTAAAGGAATTTGTTTTGGAATTTTCTAATATTTCTCAGGTCCAGTGATTTCTTTGCGGACTGTTCATTTTCAAATATTACACTATACTATGGGGCAACAGTACCACTGTGCTAATCACAGCAATACTCCTTACCATAGCTACTTTTTAGAGATATGTTATATATTAATTACTCTTCCTAGTATGGTCTTCAACCTTGAGACTTAGAGAAGAATCATCTCTTTCATTGGCTGTGCTGCACAAATGTACTTCACTCTTACTCTGTAGCCCACAGAGTGCTTTCCCTGACTGTGAAAATATATGACCATAATGTAGGCATTTGCAGTCTTCTCTACTATTCTGTAGTCAGAAGTCACACTCTGTGTATGTACTCCTAGCTTGTGGTTGCATCTTGGACCAGGGAAATTCCAATAAAGGTAGGGCGAGCATCACAAACTTTATATTATTTTGTTGGTGTGGGAAGTCCTTCACATATGTGTTGCTTTTGTTGCTTAATGAATAAAGATTCTGCCTTAGCCTGTGATAGGGGAGAATAGAACGAGGTGGGAAAACTACACTGAATGCTGGGAGAAAGAAAGCAGAGTCAAAGAGAAGCCATGTGGCCGCCAGAGGGAAGAGATGCAAGCTGCCAGTTTGAAACTTGCCAGTAGACCTTGAGCTTCATAGTAAAATATAAAACAGGCTCCAAAGCCACAGAGAAACCCTGTCTCGAAAAACCAAAAAAAAAAATAAATAAATAAAATATAAAATAATCGAAATGGGTTAATTCTAGATGTAAGAACTACCTAGTAATGAGCTTAAGCTATTAGTCAAAAAGTATTGCAAATAATAAAGTTTCTGTGTGAATATTTCAGAGTCTGGCTGGTCAGAAAAATGAACAAGTAGCCTCATTACAACATTGTGTTGTTCCTAATGAATCAACCACTTCTGTGATTCTCTTGCTAATTTACCCTGCTAGTGATGACATATTCATGAATGAGGTTGTAGTTTTCCTAGATGCAGTATTATTTTGCTTGGTTTAGTTTCTTTTACTATTTATATCCTATTACAAAATTCTGACAGAGTTATTATCTAAATGATTCACTAGAACATTATTGATCTGTAGCTGTTAACTATACTTTTACATGCCTATAATAAAATTTCAAGAATTATTTATTTTACAAAGATAGCTATTCAAAATTAAACTGTACCTGTAATGTTGAAACTGATTTGCCAATAGCTATATGTATGAAATATTTATCACAAATTTCAATTCATTCTATGTCACATTTTATCTAACTCTGTATAATATTTGTTATCAAAACATAACTTCTGATATGATAAATTGTCTAAGATAGAAAGTCATACTTTGCTATATAATTTATTGGAAATAATATCAATTATTTTCATGAATTAGTGACAGCAGTATTTGAAATGACACTAGCAGACTGACAATGAACCTGAAATAAAATAATAAATGCTCATATTCTTTTATATATTAGAGTTTTGTCTAAATATGACTTACCAAATGAATCACTTACCATAAAAAGTCCTAGGCTTTGTGCTATTAATTTATATCATGGGTTTAAAACCTTAACAATGACTTTGCACATCCAGGAAATTTGCTCATCATGTAGTGATTTCAAACCCCTTGAAAGACCCCAGCTTAGCTGCTGTAATGCCATTTTGCAAGGCTTTCACACAAACAAGTATAAGTTCAAGGTAAAGTCGGTACTCCTAGGCTGCCAAACAGGATATCTGTGGTCAGACATCAGGCCTAGGAGGAGAACAAAAAGTTCTGGGAAAAACTACATGTGCCCTAGATTGAGCCAAGTCAGCTATTATCAGATCTTCATGTCCCCAAGGAACTTGTCCCCAAGTGAACCCATCGCCTCGTTCGAACTGACCAATGGGATCCCTGTAACCATGCATCTGCTTCTGTATGCCTGCTTCTGCCGCCCGTTTCCATATAAAAGACCCCCTGCCCAGCCTGAGGGCGTGCAAGTCTTCCAAATAGACTCTGGTGCCCACAGGTACCTGTGCACCACTCAATAAAAAACCTCTTGCCATTGCAGCCAGTGGTCTCGGACTGTTCCTTGGGTTCAGGGGTCTCCTCCTGAGGGAGGGTCCTCTCTGAGGGTCTTTTACCCTAACTGTACTCACTTCGGTGCATATAGTTATTTTTCTGCTTTTTATTAAGTATAGAAGACAGAGTCATATGTATGTATACAAGTAATCCATATTGTGGGAAATAATGGTTATGTAAATAAATAATACTGAAATATAGCCATCCATTTTAACAATCAATAGAATAATTCTATGAACAGAGATAAATACTTTTCCAGTGAATGATGACAAAGCATGAATCACCTCAGATATATTTCTTGAGTCTAAGCAAAATATAGTAAATTAGTAAATGTGGACACAGGATTTACTTTTATTCTTTAAATATGTCTTTTGTACATATATGTGTGTGTGCATGTGTGTGTGTTTGTGTGTGTCTGTGTATGTGTATGCAACTGAGTGACTACATAGTTTTAAGAAGGAGCTAAAAGACTGAGAAACTAGATAAGCGGCAAAATTCTTCCGTTATATGAATCTGTCATTGAGATCTATTCAAAATACTTCAAAAAGAGGAAATAATTCTAATTATTATGGTTACCAGTTTATTATGTTTCTGCTGTCAGAACTTGCATTTCTTAATAACCGCACACAAAACATAAAGGTTAAGGGTATATAGGATCGATAGCCCAAGGCTATCATTCCCCTCATTTATTCATTTCATTATTACTTTAAACTCCCTGAGTAGCAAGAATTTTGTTTCATTCAGTTAAAAAGTAACATGGGAAAGGAATTTTTCCCTAGAGTAGTGAGGATCTCCCACTGAAATTTTAGTGTGTCTTCCTCCAATAGAATATATACTAGAAGATGCCCAGTCTAACACTAAACAAATTCTTAAACACAGTTCAACTAATTTCTTCATCAGTTCTGAAATTTATCAATCAATAAACGTAAGAATTCTATATGTTTAAGTCCAAAATGATACTCTTGAACTACTTTTGACAAATGTCAAATTTACTTGTGCTTTTATTTTTTTTTAATATCAACATTCTAGTAGAATCACACAAAGTAATGAAAAGAATTCAAGGACTTATCATTACTTCAGATGGACTTTTTGCTGTTTGATATTTGACATTAATTACATAAATGAAAATACATTTTGTAAAAGGAGGATGAGGAAAATTGTTATCATTGATATTGTTATCTTATGTGCTAATATGTATCATGTCATTTTATTTTTGGACAGATATGTTTAAATGTGTCTGTATTAAATCTGGATTTCCAACTGCATAGCAGATGATCAAAATGTTGATGAATATGATTGAAGTTTCTTGGTAACCTACTTTTACCCAAAGTGTTCCTAACTGTTTATGATAAATTAATCTAGAAAAATTAACATATTTCCTTTGGGCTTTAAAGAGGTGAACATTTTATTTCCCATCTTCAATTTTATTCATACATTTTTTCATAAAATTAAAAGTGTTAGGTGTACTCTAATTGATTTTAAGTGTTCCTGTTAATATCACAGCACTAGGTACATTAGCAGAAATCAGTGTTTCAAAAAGATGCAAGTTAAATTAAGGTAAGGTACATGAATCCAATATGCCCAAACCTACCTGAGATGCCTACTGATTTTCTCCTTCCTACTGTAATTTCTCACTTCTAATGGTATCCAAAAATATTTTCAAATTGTTAGAAACATAATAGCAGACATGTTATGGTCCATTTGAAGACATTTATGCAACGTTTATACTAAGGAAATAGGTCAGGTTAGAGTGTTTTTTGACATGCATGAATCCCTGCGTTAGAGCAGAACAACAAACAAATAAAAAAATATGAGAATTTAAGAACATCTTGAATCATACAATTGCATTAACTTTTTATTTTTTGTAGTTTTAAATGTTAAAACTCATAAAGGTGAGTAAAATTGCTTGTTCTTTTAAGGTGTAAAAGTGAGACTTCCTCAACTAAAACCAAATGAAATATCAGAGAAATTTAATAAAGCAAGAAATAAAATTCTAGAGATGTCGAGTAAGTGGGTCTGTTCATCCGGCTATTTTTTTCTTTTGAATATCTTCACAATTTTGTTTAGTCCAACGTAAATATGTGTTCTATTACTTAAAGAGCAATGAGAGGCGAAAACTGTAAGAAGGGGCACACTGTGGGAAGAAAAAGGTGATATTTTATATGTGGCATTGTCTGATGGAAGCAGTTTTTGAGGAAAATGTTTGTCTGAACAAACTCAGAAAACACAATACTTTCTAGTCCTTAACGAAATGGATGAATTTTTTTAACATTGTATTCTATAATCAGGTATGTGTTCAATTAGGTGGTTGAATAAATCTTCATGTGAATTTTATTATTTAGTGTAGAAAAATGGAAACTTTTTCATAGTTAACACAAGCTTTCTAGCTTATACATATGCTTTAGAACTGACATCTTGGAAAACCACACACACATAAGTCTTTAAATATAACTGGTGGTCTGCCTTCTATTTGCTGTGAATTTCACCTTTATTTTTGAGTTAATAATGATTCATTTAGAAATTATTCAACGAATCCTTAAAATGTATGTTGTTTCCATCATCCTCCCCTTCTCACTTTTCTCTCCCCATCCCCCGATACTCCCATCCCACCCCACCCCCAAGGTCCCAAATTTTCTCCCCTCAATTTTGTCTACTTCCCGTATCCAAGAGGATAATTATATGTTTTTCTTTGGGTTCACCTTCTTATTTAGCTTCTTTAGGTTCACCACTATATACTCCGTGACCGTTATTTATGGCTAGAAACCAATTATGAGTGAGTACATCCCATGTTCCTCTTTTTGGGTCTGGGATACCTCACTCAGGATAGTGTTTTCTATTTCCATCCATTTGCATGCAAAATTCGAGAAGTCATTGTTTTTTACCGCAGTGTAGTACTCTAATGTGTATATATTCCACACTTTCTTCATCCATTCTTCCATTGAAGGGCATCTAGGTTGTTTCCAGGTTCTGGCTATTACAAATAATACTGCTATGAACATAGTTGAACAAATGCTTTTGTCATGTGATAGGGCATCTCTTGGGTATATTCCCAAGAGTGGTATTGCTGGGTCCAGGGGTAGGTTGATCCCGAATTTCCTGAGAAACTTGGGGAAACAGGATGATTGGGATAAAGGAAGGTTGGATAGGGGAGCACGGAAGCTCAGTTCTTAGTTAAGGGAGCCACCTTAGGGTTGGCAAGAGACTTGAACCTAGAGTGGCTCCCAGGAGCCCAAGGCGAGGTCCCCAGTTAGTTCCTTGGGCAGCTGAGGATAGGGAACTTGAAATGACCCTATCCTACAGCAATGCTGACGAATATCTTGCATATCACCATAGAACCTTCATCTGGTGATGGATGGAGATAGTCACAGAGACCCACACTGGAGCACCGGACTGAGCTCCCAAGTTCCCAATGAGGAGCGGAAGGAGGGAGAACATGAGCAAGGAAGTCAGCACCACGAGGGGTGCACCCAACCACTGAGACAGTGTGGCTGATCTATTGGGAGCTCACCAAGGCCAGCTGGACTGAGACGGAAGAAGCAAGGGATAAAACCAGACTCTCTGAACATGGCGAACAATGGGTGCTGATGAGAAGCCAAGGACAATGGCCCGGGGTTTTGATCCTACTTCAAGTTCGGGCTTTGTGGGAGCCTAGCCACCTTGGATGTTCACCTTCCTAGACATGGACAGAGGGGGGAGAGCCTTGGACTTTCCACAGGACAGGGAACCCTGACTGCTCTTTGGACTGGAGAGGGAGGGGGAGAGGAGCGGGGGGAGGGGGAGAAGGGTGGGACGAGGGGGAGGGAAATGGGAGGCCGGGAGGAGGCGGGAACTTTTTTTTTCTTTTCTTTTTCTCAATAAAAAAAAAGGGAAAAAAAAAGGAAAAAAAAATAAATAAATAAATAAGGGCTGGAGAGATGGCTCAGTGGTTAAGAGCACAGGCTGCTCTTCCAGAGGTCCTGAGTTCAATTCCCAGCAACCACATGGTGGCTAAAAAAAAAAAAAATGTATGTTGTGAGCTATTTCTGTAAGAGTAGATGAAATAAGAGCTATTCCAATGAACTCATCTACTGAATACGTGACTGAATATAAATTATGGAATATATATAAAAATATGGAATATCATGTATATATGATACCAGATGAAATTATAATATTTCCCTGGTGACAAAAATGAGATGATTATGATAAATAAGAACTTAATAATAAGTGCATCAGTGAACCCTTGGACTAATACAATGCAGAAGACAGAATGAAACAAAGGAGAGCAAAATATTAAGGACAATAATGAAGATTTCAAAGATTTGGGAACAGCTCAAAGAAAAGTGCAGTAGATACCCTTTCTGCAACATCTCTACTTTCAGAGTATACAAGTGCACACCCTTCTTAGCTCTTCCTTTGGCCATCAAGGTCACTGACAATTTTTCTGCCTCCTGAATTAATCTATACAAGAAGATAAGCCTGAAAATTAGATTATCCACCTTAAATATTCTTAAAATCTGAATTAAAGTGTTGAATGCCAATTTTTAATGGACTTGAAAATTAAAGATAAGCATAGCATTACTTATTAGTAGCACCTCACTATGCATGGTAGTTTGTTAATAATTATTTAACAATGAAAGGTTTTGTGCCAGAATACGAAGTTAAGAATGTTTGAGAAAATCAGTTTTAGATAATAAATATATTCTTGCCTAAATTCTTTTAAAAAAACTTTAAAGAATATTAGAGCAGCTGAGGTTCACACAAGATAAAATCCCAGCACCTAGAGGCAGAAGAGAACATGAACTCCCACTCCTAACCTAAAAACTATTTGCAATTGATACCTGCTGGGAAATGGAAAACGTGTGTTCTCTAATAAAGTGTCTCTGGGTATACAAACAGCACATCTTGCTCAGGAGGACTTGGAAGAGACAGCATAAACTTTGTTTTTTGTTTTTTTTTTTTTTAGTTTTAGTTTTGATGGTCTTTTGTTTTGCTTGAAAATTATTGTCTTATTTTTTGGTTTGGTTTGATTTTTATTGTTTGGAGAGAAAGAGTAACAGAGATAAAGAACATAGAGTTGGAGATTAGGGATGTGGAAAGGATCTGGAGGGTGTGGGCAAAACGAAAAACATAATAAAACATACGTAAAACAATAATTTAAAATAAAAAAATAAATCTTTATTAAACTGTAAAACATTAAGTGTGAAAATTACACATATAAAAATAAAATATTAGGCAAGAAGAAAAATATAAATGGAAGGAATAGAATTGTTGCATAAAGGAGGATCAATTTGGAGTTCTGCTACTGAGTAATAATGACATACCTTATTATTATTAACTAGAACATACACTGACATCTAGCCAGGATATTAAAAAGGAAAAGAAAAATACTAATGAGCACATTTAAGAGTTTGAGTATTATGCTATTTTCATTGTACAGAAATACTCTGTGAATTTGAGGCCAGACTGGTCTAGAAGAGCTATTTTAAGACAGGCTCCAAAGAAACACAGAAAATCCCTTTCTCAAAAATAAAAAAAAAGTAGACAATTACGAGGAAATCATTTTAATTTTACTTGAATTATCCCCGCAGATGGAACACACAGGGAACAAGCCAGAGGATAATTCCACTACAGTGACACAGTTTCTCTTTCTGGGATTTTCTGAGCTTCCCAACCTACAAGGATTTCTGTTTTGGATGTTCTCCATAATGTACATGATTATCATAATAGAAAATAGCTTAATAATTGTCATAGCCAGAATTGATCCTGCACTACAAAAGCCCATGTATTTTTTTCTGGCCAATTTTTCATTTCTAGAAATCTGTTATGTATCTGTCACTCTTCCTAGGATTCTGTACAATCTTTGGACTCAAGACAGAAAAATTTGTCGTCTGGCCTGTGCCGTCCAAATGTTTTTCTTCACAATTCTGGCAGCTACTGAGTGTTTCCTACTGGCTGTGATGTCCTATGATCGCTATGTGGCCATCTGCAACCCTCTGAACTATCCGCTGGTCATGAACCCAACAAAGTGTACTTAAATGGCCATTGGCTCTTGGCTTGGTGGCATCCCAATCCAGATAGGACAAACTTGTGGAATATTCTCTCAACATTTCTTTCATTCTAATAGAATAAACCACTTCTTTTGTGATATTCCACCAGTTCTCAAGCTGGCCTGTGGGAATACTTCAATGTGTAAGATGGCTGTCCATGTAGTGTTTATGATGTTTGTTGCCTTCCCTTTTATAATGATACTTGGATCTTATAGCAAAATCATTGCCACCATTGTGAAGTTGCCAACAGCCACAGGACAGGCAAAAGCCTTCTCCACGTGTTCTTCCCATTTGGTGGTAGTTGTTTTGTTTTTTGGATCAGGAACCATTAACTACTTTAGGCCAAAATCCACTAATTCTGCAGGAACTGATGAGCCCTCTGGTCTACACAACTGTGACTCCCATGTTTAACCCCCTGATATACAGCCTTAGGAACAAGGATGTGATTGCAGCTCTGAGACGAGTTTTACTTAAAATGAAGAGCCACAGGGTTATATACAAGTGAATGAACAGCTTCTTCAACACTTATCAGAAATATTCCAAATGTTTAAATTCCTTTTACATGTCCACTGTGTTTATGTTATAATGTGATCTACTTTTTAAATTTAATGTATTTAATTAAAATATAATTACATAATTTTCCATTTCCTGCCCCTCTCTCTAAACTCTCCCATGCTCCTTCCTCCTGTCCATTCCATGTTACCTATCCAAAATGATGAATTCTTTTTCTTTGATTATTATTGGTATGTGATTAGATAGCTGATTATAGATGTATAGATATTTAAATGATAGATGATGTATAAGTTGACAAATATAAAGATACATAAATATATAAATGACTGACAGATGATAGATAGATGATAGATAGGTAGATAGATAGATAGATAGATAGATAGATAGATGATAGATAGTTATATAGATATAAACAAATACATTAAGACAACATTTTTAGTCTTTCTGTGTTGTTTGTGTATATATGATCAAGTATCATTTCTTTATTGCAAATGAAGGCTATTGTTGGAGGAGGATGCTTGTTGGTTCTCCACCACTTAGCCCTGAAATATTCACACAGACACACATACACAGAAGAACCTTCCACACCAGGCTATTAAAGAAAACAACTGAATATAACGTCAAAAACAATGGGTTATGAAAAGTCCAGCACCAAATTATACATCCTCAGCTCATCTCCTGCATATAAGACTCAGGAAACGTGACAAAAGAGTAGAAGGGGATTATAAAAGTCAGAAGACAAGGATTCCAGCTGTGATACCAGAAACGGTGGCTTAAGTGAGACTTGAACAATGATAATATCAATAAGTATACTTTTAAAAATCTTTTGAGTCTCTGTGAATATCTCCATCCATCACCACACTGGAGCACCGGACTGAGCTCCCAAGGTCCCATTGAGGAGCGGAAGGAGGGAGAACATGAGCAAGGAAGTCAGGACCACGAGGGGTGCACCCAACCACTGAGACAGTGTGGCTGATCTATTGGGAGCTCACCAAGGCCAGATGGACTGAGACGGAAGAAGCATGGGATAAAACCGAACTCTCTGATCATGGCGAACAATGGGGGCTGATGAGAAGCCAAGGACAATGGCCCTGGGTTTTGATCCTACTTCAAGTTCTGGCTTTGTGGGAGCCTAGCCAGTTTGGATGTTCACCTTCCTAGACATGGACGGAGGGGGGAGGACCTTGGACTTTCCACAGGGCAGGGAACCCTGACTGCTCTTTGGACTGGAGAGGGAGGGGGGAGAGGAGTGGGGGAGGGGGAGAAGGGTGGGAGGAGGGGGAGGGAAATGGGAGGCGGGGAGGAGGGGGAAACTTTTTTTCTTTTTCTCAATAAAATATTAAAAAAATCTTTTGAACTATCATAAAATGGTTTATATCATAAAATATACTTTAAAATACATCCTCATCTATAAATTTCCATTATATTCAAATTGTTGTTCCCATCATATTTTCATAAATGGTTGTAATTAAAGTTCTTAAAGTTTTTTTAAACAAGAGATTATGTAAATATTATGTGTAAAATTGCTCAGTGGTAGTGTGCTAGGTTTTCATAGCAGTCATCTTTGGTTTTTGATTTTGCTATTGCTTTCATTTTTTATTGTAGCATTGAAAACCAACAAACAAAACAAGAGCATCTACATACTGCCTATACTTATTTGTTAACCATAGTATCTTTTAATCTATATTATACATAAATATGAAAGCATGTTTATTCACTTAGGATATGTTGATTATGGTGACGAAAGATGAGATATTTTAGTATTTTACTGTTTAATATGGAGTTTTATATATGGAAAATGAAATTTTTTAATATTTCTGATATCATAATGAAATTCTGAGTATTTGCAAGTATATCACATCTTATTATACTCAATTTTTCTCTAGCTATTAAGCTTGGAATCTTAACAACAACCTTTAAAACCCTAACCCTTTAAAACATAAATGGAAGCTAACTTCCTAATTGCATTGAATATGATTCATTAACTTTAAAGGTGCAATCCTTAATATGAAAATGATTATAGATGAAATTGATTTGAAAACATCTCTATGACATGTTGACTTCAGTTGGTTTGGATGAATAGCAGTTTATCTGGGTCACATAACAGTTCTCATTTTAGCTTTGGAATATCTTTCAAACTGAGGTTTATACACATACCAGTAATATCACAAGTTTCCCCATTGTCCCTATCTGCCCTAAAATTTTATTTATCAATTGTATTCATTTAAATAATATAATTGAAATAATATTAAATCCATTTCTGCCCTTCCTTTTCTCCTTTCTGTTTTATCCCATTACTCTCCTTTAAATCTATATGAAGCACTTCACTCTTACTATATATTCATTGGCACTTTTTCTTTTATTATTATTGTTTTACAGACACACATTCATATGTGAATGCCTACAAGCAAATACAAATGTGTACAAATGCACAATTATATATAAATACAGCATGCTGTGTTTTTATTTATTTGTATATATGTGATTGTAAAGCTGACCACACTACAATAAAACAACCAAAAAGGGGCTAATCGCTAGGAAAGCCTAGTTTTCCTTCTACCAGTAGAAAATATTTACCTGTGTTCTTTTTCTTTTTGCCTAAGACTAGAACCCTAGGAAATTTCCCTCTTCCCATGTTAACATGTCCATTGCTTTTACCTTTATTATGCTCTTGTTTATGCAACCATTTCTAGAAGAGATTGTCTTACAGCAACCTTATTCATAATTCTGGTTCTAACAATCCCTTAGCACCATTTTCCATGAAGTTCTTAGAGTCATAGATGCAGGATATATTAGCCCTTGGGTCTGAGATCTCCACCATTTTTGATCTCTGCGGTTTTCTGTAGTTTCCATTTGCAGTAAAGAGAGTCTCCTTTGATGAGGATTTGTAGCTATACTTACTAATGGGCATAAGATAAGATTTTGAATGTAGTAAGAAATTATGCTAATCTGAATAGTTGTAATAGTAGATTCTTTTCTAAGCTGGGCATGTTTCCTGGAGTAGACATGAGTCTTTTCCTATTAAAGAGCTCCCAAGTCTGATTAATCAGCAATTGTATCTGATTAACCCGTGAATACCACTTAATTTACCTTTGTGCATATCTTGACATACTGGTAATTGTTATGGTTTATAGATGTTGCAGCTGGTTAGGACAGCTAATTGTTTCTATCCTTTGAAAGTTTGCAAAGTGTTTTCTAGAACCTTTGAAATTAGAACTCAAGAGAGAAGCTGGCAGGCCAGATTCAGCTCAGATTATCATATCAATGTCCGAATTACTGTTTACCTTTCGACAAAAGATGCAAATTAAAAAAAAGGATGCAACCAAAGATTGACTCAGATAATAAATGGAAAAAAGACATGTCAAATTTGCTTAATTCCAATTACATAGTGGCATAAATGTAAGGAAAAACAAAACGACTTTCAGCTATACCAGTATGTTAATAACAACTAGGATTTAAACACATTAATGCAAACTGTATAAGTCAAATTTAGCCCATTAATACATAGTCTTCCATCATTGGGAAGGATGTCAACATGTAGACAGGATGAAATTGCATAGTTCTTAATCACAATTTCTCTAATCTTAATCTGAACATCGGTAAATTAATGACAGATTCTCAGTCATTTAACATTTTCTTCCATTTATTTTGTGAATGTGAATTTATGTCTGTTTATATGGGGTCTTTAAGTTTTTTTCAATTTTCTTTATGAATTGGGAATGAAAAGGGGCAATAATTGATAAAGAATTCATTAAGTGATAAGGTAGATGTCTAAATGGCTGAGACATCTAAATTTATACTTGCCCATCATGGTAGTTCAGCTAGACAATAAATTCAGAGTTTTTTTTTTCTCCCAGTTGCTGTAAATTTGTAACTAGATTTTGATGAGCTATTGTTACTTGAAATTCTATTTCCTGATTCAAATAGTTAATAATGGAACATGGGCAGCTGTATTTATTTATTTAGTTTTGATTTTTTGTGTACTTTTGTCAATTAGAATTAAATGTGTCTATTCTTGGCACAATATTTTTGAATGAAAGACATATTGAAGATGTCAAAATGTTATTAGATTTGTGGTGTGAAAAAGTACATTTCAGTGTATTCTAAAATAGTACATACTTTTAATCATGGTAAAATATCTTGCATATATAAAATGCAGAAACACTTATGAATGTGTCAGAAACAACAGACTTCAGCACTAAGAACACATATGCAGGTTGATCACAGAAAAAACATTTTTTGTAATCAAGTGGTCTGTTACCCTAAATAACTGCTGAAAAGTGATTCAGTAGCTGAGTGTGTATTTTCCATCAGGAGGCTTTAGTTTCAATCTTAAGCATTACAAAAAGTATAGTTACTAATTTCTCATATTTTTATTTCTAGTGTTTCCTAATAATAACAGAAACAAATACTGACTATGACTATATATATATGATTTTAATTTAATTTGTGGTACTTGTTTTACTAAATTCATGACTGACATTTTAAAGAAGGGTGCTGTTTACAATTAGAAATTACCAAGGAAAGGAGTTGTCCCCAGGGTAGAGAACATTCCTTGTTATGTCGAAGAGTGTATTGTGACAGGAGAATATATTTCAGAAGAGTTTGACCTCTGTTGCAAATGAAGGTAAACTCTTGAGCTTAGAAAAAGAAACTTCCTCATCATTTTGCTCTTGTATGTCAATAAATCAAGGTAAGAATTGTAACTTACCTAATTCCAAAGATCATAGACTACAATTGACTGAAAAAACATTGTACTTTTATTTTGATATTTTACTATCAGCATTTAAATAAAACTACACAAAGTAATTAATAGAAAAATTGAATTATTTATTTCTGGTTTAGTTTCAAACACCATTTCATTTCAGCTTGGTTTTGCACTATTTTTCTGTCCATTGATGATATATTGATGAAATATGACTCGAGAAAGCATCATATGCATTTTTTAACATGGAAGATTGGTACAATAAGGATCATGGTCATCAACATTAACACAGTATTGCTAAGGTGTATTAGTTTACCATCTTCTGTCGGGTATATATTTAAATGTATCTATGAGAAGACATCAAGGGAGAATATATCCAAAAGATACACCTATCTACAATATAGAATAAAAATATCAAAGGAAGATCACTGATATTACCTTGAAAGCTACAATTTCAAAATATCTCATGAAGACAGAATGTTAAGATCTATTTGTAATTAATCTAAAAATATTAATAGAATCACTGCATACATTTATTTGGTTCAATAGAATTTTATCATAGGAAAGTTCTTCAAAAATAATGCACATTTATATATATTAAAATAATATTTAATTTTTTAGATTATTTTATATTATCATATAAATAACTTAAAGACAAAAATCACAAGCTCCTCACAATAATAGCAAAAAAGCCTCTACTTTTATTTTCAATTTCTAAATTTTATTATTTAAACACAAGACAATGTATATTAAAAGTTTTAAGTAATGCCACAGTATCTGCATCAAAGAAAATCATTGCTTCAAAAGCAATAACAGTTAGTATTTATAAAGGATTTAAATAAAAACCAATACCTGTAGTTAGTTTGAAATTTCTACTAAACTTCTTTCTTAGTATGAACTTGAGAATCGGAAGAATTGCAAATAACACACCTGTACATACATAAGATGGAGAGAAAGACAAGGACAGAAATGTTAAATGATTTGAGAAAGCTTTTTTATTTATTAGCAATTTGTGTGTATAACTTGCCTAGAGGAGTTGAAGGAATACCTTAGGGGAGAGAGGTCACCTAGCATTCATGAAGCTATGTCTGAGATGGTTGTATCACAAACAAATGAAACTGCAGAGTAAGTCCCATTTAAAAATCTATGATTACTGCGTCTTTTGATTTACATTTAGTATTCAATAATTTCAACAATGTAGAAAATATAAATTATGATTGCATAGATTTTACACCACACTTCCAAAATTTTGTATGTAAAAGAGAATCTCATCAAATCATGTATACAATTTATTATGTACTTTGCAATGAAATTGTATATAGTTTGGATTATTGGGATAAAGGGGATTTAGAAAACCACATGGAAAGATGAATAAATTTTTCTATTTATAATTTTAAGTGTATAAGGGATATTTAATTTAAATGAAATTGATTTGTATTAATAATAAAAAGCAATTTTGGAAGAATATTAAGGAGACAACTAGAAATGAAATAATTAATTCAGAATTTGTCACATTACATATTTAGATAAACATTTAAAATATTATAAGTTATTGTGCAATTAAAAAGAATATGTATTATATATCTAGTAGAGAGCTGAGAGTGCAGCACCATTTACCTCAAAGGTACATTTAATAACAAAGAGTATATGTCATTGCAATTTCTGATTTAATAAGGTATAAATATACATATTTTAAGCAGAACTTAAAATACGCAAATAAGAGGCAAAGCTGAGGATAAGGAAGTGTACTTCTTGTTGGATCATCCTCACAGATGATACACACAAATATCATGGAAGAGGATAATACTTCCACAGTGACACAGTTTCTCCTCCTCGGATTCTCTGAGCTTCCCAACCTCCAGGGCCTTCTATTTGGAATGTTCTCTATAATGTATGTAATTATCCTATTTGGAAATAGCTTCATAATTGTGATAACCAGAATCGATCCTGCACTACACAATCCCATGTATTTTTTCCTGTCAAATTTCTCTTTTCTGGAAATCTGTTATGTTTCAGTCACTCTCCCTAGGGTTCTGTATAGCATTTGGACCCAGGACAGAAGCATTTCTCTTTTGGCCTGTGCCACACAAATGTGTTTCTTCCTAATGCTGGCAGCTACAGACAGTATTCTCCTGGCTGTGATGTCTTATGACCGCTATGTGGCCATCTGCAACCCTCTGCACTATCCTCTCGTCATGAACCAGACAAAATGCACACAGCTGGCAGTGGGCTCCTGGCTTGGTGGCATGCCTTTCCAGCTAGGGCAAACCTGTCAGATATTCTCTCTACATTTCTGCAATGCTAACCGGATTGATCACTTCTTCTGTGACATACCCCCTGTACTCAAGCTGGCCTGTGGAGATACTTCTGTTAACGAGTTGTATGCCTATGCAGTGGTTATCTTGCTAGCTACAATCCCTTTTTTATTAATATTAACATCATACAGCAAAATTATTGCAACCATCCTTAGGTTGCCAACTGCTCAAGGACGGGCAAAAGCCTTCTCCACATGTTCCTCACATCTGGTGGTAGTGATTTTGTTTTATGGATCTGCATCTATTACCTACTTAATGCCAAAGTCATCACATTCTGCATTATGTGACAAACTCCTCTCTCTTTTTTACACAGTTGTGACCCCCATGTTCAACCCCATGATATACAGCCTTAGGAACAAAGAAGTGATTGCAGCTCTGAAAAGATTATTTCTTAGAGCGTAGTGCAATGGACTTATGTACAGTGATTGGATGCAACCACAGTTCTCACATAGACTGTTACATCTTTATTTAAACTTTGGGATGTTAATTACTGTTTTGACTGATCTTTGTTACTTTTGAAAGTTAGTATAACATTATTTGCAAAAAAAATGCACTAACCAAATTGTTATATTGTCAATGTTTTATGAAAAGCGTAACATTTTAATTAAATTTGTTCTATGACTTTTTCTAGATATGTGAAGAACATTCCTTATTCATCTCAAAACTCAATTTCTCCATCCAAATCCTTTCCCATATGTGTGTCTTTTGTTTTCTTTCATGAACCATGAAATTTAACTGAGTCCCTGTGTGACCACATGTTTGAAGGTATTATGCATAACCAAATGCAGACACTGACTCCTGCTCTCTCTGGATCTAGTAGTAGGTAGAATTGTAGATATTATAGAATTTGAGTTAGAGGTGTCCTGACGATTTCTGAATTTGGAATATATATTTTACTTCTTCACATCCCTACACACACAAAATGGTATATATTACTTGTATTTGTAAATGCTACTATTTTATAAAAGGTATTTTCATATAAATCCATAATATACTTTCAGTAGTTGCCTCCTATTAAAGTCCTTCCTCACCTGTCTTCTTGGCTTCTCTATTTCTTTTTAACAATAGTATATTACATACATGAGTTATAATACATATCATTATAGATATAATATAGAACCCAGAAATGACAGAAAACAAGAAACAAGGAATCTTTCATTAATGGCATAAATAAACTCATATATTTCTGAGAAAGTATTAAGTTTATCATTTTTTTCAGTTGTATAGATTTTCTCTAAAGGAGGCTGTAGTGATATTTCATTTGTAAGCACTTAAATGAACATCAATGTGCCAGTACCTATGTGATCTGTTGATATAGAATCATTAGTTCATTACTTTAAAGTGCTATAGCTTGACCATACGGATGACTTATTTTTAGTTTGAAAAACAAATCTTTAATGCTCCTTTCCATAGAGGCTAACCCTTTAAGCATTCTACAAAAGTATAAAATAGTCCTCTCTTTTTTTTTGCCTTGCTTTCATAAATTTTTGGTATTTCTTTCCTTTATTTTGATTTTCTCTTTATTAGCATTTCTGTGTACCTGTGTGAGTTTATGTCCATTACAGGAGGCCAGGGCCACAGGAAGATAGAAAAGGCTGTTATATCCTTTGGAACTTTAATTTTTCTTTATTTCTAAACTACCACTCCAGTTATTTTATTTATTTTCCTAATGACTAAAATTTACAGGGTCAATATACAATCTAAGTGTAGTTTGGTCCATTTTTCCTTGATGTCCCAAGAGGCAGAACATTTTACTCTATGTGCAGTGAATATCTGCTTATCATCATTTGTAAGATGTCTATTTTAGTAGATGGTTCATATTTTGTGTAATTTAAATTATTTTCTCTTTAATTGTTAATATATATATACATTAATTCTATGCCATATCTTGTTTAGCAAAGGTATCTTATATTCTGTAAATATCTCCTTAGTTGACTGTTTCATTGCTGTATAGATATTTTTTTTTCTTTTTTTTTTTTCCTTGTTAAGCCATTGGGCTATGTTTTATTTTTTTTTCTTTTTTTTTTATTTATTTATTAAAGACTTTTGTCTCTTCCCCACCGCCGCCTCCCCTTTCCCTCCCCCTCCCCCAATCAAGTTCCCCTCCCTCTTCAGCACAAAGAGCAAACAGGGTTCCCTGTCCTGTGGGAAGTCCAGGGACCACCCACCTCCATCCAGGTCTAGTAAGGTGAGCATCCAAACTGCCTAGGCTCCCACAAAGCCAATACGTGCAGTAGGATCAAAACCCATTGCCATTGTTCTTGAGGTCTCAGTAGTCCTCATTGTCCACTATGTTCAGCGAGACCAGTTTTAACCCAGGCTTTTTCAGACCCAGGCCAGCTGGCCTTGGTGAGATCCCGATAGAACATCCCCATTGTCTCAGTGTGTGGGTGCACCCCTCGTGGTCCTGAGTTCCTTGCTCGTGCTCTCTCTCCTTCTGCTTTGGACTTTGAGGAGAACCCAAAGAAAAACATATAGGCATCCTCCTGAACATTAACCTTCATCAGGCGATGAAAAGAGACAGAGACAGAGACCCACCGGACTGTATAGATATTTTTTATTTAATGAAATAATTTTGGTCATTTTTAATAGGGTGCTGGTGTGGAAATTGTACCACTTTCTTAGTCTGTTGTATCTTATAAGTTCTTGGGCATCATTCTTAGGTCTAGTATCTGATAGTATTTTAGTACCCCATGGACCATATAATCTCAACTTACCCCAAAAAATTCATAGGGTGTCACTGCTCGTGGTGGCCCAGGTTATACTAGTTAGAGTATCAGAATTCAATTCTTCAAATATTTGTGTTTCAAAGTTTTAATCTTGTTTTAGCATTTAGTAGAAGCATTTCTAAATGTGTGAAGATTGCCTTTTTTTTAAAAAAAAGAGATGTGACTAAATCAATGCTATGCCATTTCATGGATGCCACGTTAACATAGATTAACTACAATGAAACTATGTACTGAAACCTCCTACACCATATGTAATTAACACTCCATCTTCAAAAATATCAAATCTTTCCTGACAAGTCCCATATGTTTCTAATTTTATATTCTCTAGGAGTATTTACAACTCATTATTACTATACTGCAGAGGGTGGGGAAAATTATAGGTTTTGTTCTATCTTCATAGGCTACTTAGAATATACACCCCCATGGAAGAGGCTTGGGAATGAGGGTATTGTATGCATATGCATTGATATAATTTGGTCAACATATAAAATATGAGTCTTTTGTAGTTGAATAGGAGTCAAAACACTTAAGTTATGCAAATTTCAAAGATTTAAAAGCATTGCAAAAATAATTGCTAATATATCAATAACATGGCAAGGATTCGTATGATCCACCAATATAATTAGGACTTTAAAATGTGACATGCAATATTTTAAAGACAATTCTTAATATAAAACATACTTATTACTTCCTATATGATTTTCTGGCATGATCATCCATTAGGAAAAAAGATACTTGCTTATAAAAATAAGATATTTATGTTGTTAACTTTCAATTATTTTATGAGAAGTTTTGCATCTATGCTTCTCAGGTAAATTGATCTATAGTTTTTACTTGATTTTATTTTTAAGAAGAACAAAGATTTATTACCACAGTAATAGTAACATCACAGAGTGAATTTGGAAGTGCCTCTGATCTTAATTTTACAGAACACTTTGAGTAGTAACAGTATTAGATTGCTTTATTAGATTTTTTTAAAGTATCAATCAAAATTTCCACTCACTCTCCTACTCCCATTCCTTACACCCTCCTCCCACAGCATCCCCCTCTAATCCTAAGAGAGGGTAGGCACTTTGGTTTGTGGAAGGTTCAAGGCCCTCCCTACTACATCTAGGCTGAGCATTGTATACATTCAAAGAGAATAGGATCCCCAAAAGCCAGTACATGCAGTAAAAATAAATCCCAATTCCACTGTCAGTGGCCCCTCAGTCTGCCCAAGCCAAACAACTGTCAAACACATTCAGAGGTACTAGTTTGGTCCTACGGTTTTCCCTTCCCAGTCCAGCTGGAGGAGGTGAGCTCCCATTAGCTCAGGTAAGCTGTTTCAGTGGATGGTCTTGAATTCTTTGCTCATATTCTCATTCCTTCTACTCTTCAACTGGACCTTGGGAGCTCAGTCCAGTGCTCCAATGTGGGTCTCTGCCTCTGTTTCTATCTGCTGTTGGATGAAGGTTCTATGGTGATATTTAAGATAATCGTCAGTCTGATGACAGGGCAAGACCAGTTCGGGCACTTTCTGCTCTATTGCTTAGGGTCGTAGCTGGGGTCATCCTTGTGGATTCCTGGAAAGTTTCCTAGAGTCAGGTTTCTTTCTTTTTTTTTATTGAAAGAAAAAAAAAAAGAAATTCCCACCTCCTCCCAGCCTCCCATTTCCCTCCCCCTCCTCCTACTCTTCTCCTCCTCTCCCTATTCCTCTCCCCCTCCCGCTCCAGTCCAAAGAGCAGTCAGGGTTCCCTGCCCTGTGGAAAGTCCAAGGTCCTCCCTGCTCCATCCAAGTCTAGGAAAGTAAGCATCCAAACTGGCTAGGCTCCCACAAAGCCAGAACATGAAGTAGGATCAAAACCCAGTGCCATTGTCTTTGGCTTCTCATCAGCCCTCATTGTCCTCCATGTTCAAAGAGTCCGGTTTTAGCCCATGCTTTTTCAGTCACAGTCCAGCTGGCCTTGATGAGCTCCCAATAGATCGGCCCCACTGTCTCGGTGGATGGGTGCACCCCTCGTGGTCCTGACTTCCTTGCTCATGTTCTCCCTCCTTCTGCTCTTCATTGGGACCTTGGGAGCTCAGTCCGATGCTCCAGTCTCTGTCTCTATCTCCATCCATTGCCAGATGAAGGTTCTATGGTGATATGCAAGATATTCATCAGTATGGCTATAGGATAGGGTCATTTCAGGTTCCCTATCCTCAGCTGCACAAGGAGCTAACTGGGGACATCGCCCTAGGCACCTGGGAGCCCCTCTAGGTTCGAGTCTCTTGCCAACCCCAAGATGGCTCCCTTAATTAAGTTACGTGATTCCCTGCTCTTCTATCCAACCTTCCTTTCTCCCAATCACCCTGTTTCCCCAAGTTCCCCCCATTCTCCCCTTCTTACTTTTCTCTCACCATCTCCCGTTACCCCCATCCCACCCCACCCCCAAGTTCCCAATTTTTTGCCCGGCAATCTTGTCTAATTCCCATACCCAGGATAACAACTATATGTTTTTCTTTGGGTTCACCTTCTTATTTAGCTTCTTTAGGATCACAGATTATAGACCCAATGACCATTATTTGTGGCTAGAAACCAATTATGAGTGAGTACATCCCATGTTCCTCTTTTGGGGTCTGGGATAACTCACTCAGGATAGTGTTTTCTATTTCCATCCATTTGCATGCAAAATTTGAAAAGTCATTGTTTTTTACCGCTCTAACGTATATATATTCCACACTTTCTTCATCCATTCTTCTATTGAAGGGCATCTAGGTTGTTTCCAGGTCCTGGCTATAACAAATAATGCTGCTATGAACATAGTTGAACAAATGCTTTTGTCATATGATAGGGTATCTCTTGGGTATATTCCCAAGAGTGGTATTGCTGGGTCCAGGGGTAGGTTGATCCCGAATTTCCTGAGAAATCGCCACAGTGATTCCCAAAGTGGTTGCACAAGATTGCATTCCCACCAGCAATGGATGAGGGTACCTCTTCCTCCACAACCTCTCCAGCAAAGGCTATCATTGGTGTTTTTGATTTTAGCCATTCTGACAGGTGTAAGATGATATCTCAAAGTCGTTTTGATTTGCAATTCCCTGATTGTTAAGGAGGTAGAGCATGATCGTAAGTGTCTTTTGGCCATTTGAACTTCTTCTGTTGAGAATTCTCTGTTCAGTTCCGTGCCCCATTTTTTAATTGGGTTAATTAGCATTTTAAAGTCTAGTTTCTTGAGTTCTTTATATATTTTGGAGATCAGACCTTTGTCTGTTGCAGGGTTGGTGAAGATCTTCTCCCAGTCAGTAGGTTGCCTTTTTGTCTTAGTGACAGTGTCCTTTGCTTTACAGAAGCTTCTCAGTTTCAGGAGATCCCATTTATTCAATGTTGCTTTTAATGTCTGTGCTGCTGGGGTTATACATAGGAAGCAATCTCCTGTGCCCTTCTGTTGTAGTGTACTTCCCACTTTCTCTTCTATCAGGTTCAGTGTGTTCAGATTGATATTGAGGTCTTTGATCCATTTGGACTTGAGTTTTGTGCATGGTGATAGATATGGGTCTATTTTCATTCTTCTAAAGGTTGACATTCAGTTGTGCCAGCACCATTTGTTGAAGATGCTTTCTTTCTTCCATTGTATGCTTTTAGCTCCTTTATCAAAAATGAGGTGTTCATAGGTTTGTGGGTTAAAATTCAGGTCTTCTATACGATTCCATTGGTCGACTTCTCTGTTTTTATGCCAATACCACACTGTTTTCATTATTGTAGCTCTGTAATAGAGTTTGAAGTCAGGGATTGTAATGCCTCCAGAAGTTCCTTTATTGTATAGGATTGTTTTGGCTACCCTGGGTTTTTTTGTTTTTCCATATAAAGTTGATTATTGTCCTCTCAAGATCTGTGAAGAATTTTGATGGGACCTTGATGGGGATTGCACTGAATCTATAAATTGCCTTTGGTAGAATTACCATTTTTACTATGATGATCCTCCCAATCCAAGAGCAAGGGAGATCCTTCCATTTTCTGGTATCCTCTTCAATTTCTTTCTTCAATGCCTTAAAGTTCTTGTCAAATAGATCTTTCACTTCCTTGGTTAGAGTTACCCCAAGATATTTTATGCTGTTTGTGGCTATCGTGAAAGGTGATTCTTCTCTGATTTCCCTCTCTGCTTCCATATCCTTTGTGTATAGGAGGGCGACTGATTTTTTGGAGTTGATCTTGTATCCTGCCACATTACTAAAGGTGTTTATCAGATGTAGGAGTTCCTTGGTGGAGTTTTGGGGGTCACTTATGTACACTATCATATCATCTGCAAATAACTAAAGTTTAACTTCTTCCTTTCCAATTCGAATCCCCTTGATCTCCTTATGCTGTCTTATCACTATTGCTAAAACTTCAAGCACTATATTGAAGAGTGGACAGCCCTGTCGTGTTCCTGATTTTAGTGGGATGGCTTTGAGTTTCTCTCCGTTTAATTTGATGTTAGCTGTCGGTTTGCTGTAAATAGCTTTTATTATATTTAGGTATGACCCTTGTATTCCTAATCTCTACAAGACTTTTATCATAAAGGGATGTTGAATTTGGTCAAATGCTTTTTCAGCATCTAATGAATTGATCATATGTTTTTTTTTTCAGTTTATTTATATGATGGATTACATTGATAGATTTTCGTATGTTGAACCAGCCCTGCATCTCTGGGATAAAGCCTACTTGAACATAATGGATAATTTTTCTAATGTGTTCTTGGATTCGGTTTGCCAGTATTTTATGAGGATTTTTGCGTAGATGTTCATGAGCGGGATTGGCCTGTAATTCTCTTTCCTGGTTGAGTCTTTGTGTGGTTTTGGTATCAGAGTAACTGTAGCTTCATAAAAGGAATTTGGCAATGACTCTTCTGTTTCTATATTGTGAAATACATTAAGGAGTATGGGTATTAGGTCTTCTTGGAAGTTCTGGTAGAATTCCGCATTGAAACCATCTGGTCCTGGGCTTTTTTTGGTAGGGAAGTTTTTGATAACAGCTTCTAATTCTTCGCGACAACAGGTCTATTTAGATTGTTCACTTGGTCCTGGTTTAACTTTGGTATATGGTATTTATCCAAAAAAGTGTCCATTTCTTTTACATTTTCCAGTTTTGTGGCATACAGGCTTTTGTAGTAAGATCTAATGATTCTCTGAATTTCCTCTGTGTCTGTGGTTATGTCCCCCTTTTCATTTCTGATCTTATTAATTTGCAAATTCTCTCTCTGCCGTTTGATTAGTTTGGATAGGGGTTTATCAATCTTGTTGATTTTCTCCAGGAACCAGCTTTTTGTTTCATTGATTCTTTGGATTGTTTTCTGTGTTTCTATTTTATTGATTTCAGGCCTCAGTTTGATTATTTCCAGTCTTCTACTCCTCCTAGGTGAGTCTGCTTCTTTTCTCCAAAGCTTTCAGGTGGGCTGTTAAGTCTCCAATGTGTGCTTTCTCCGTTTTCTTTAAGTGGGCACTTAGTGCTATGAGCTTTCCTCTTAGGACTGCTTTCATAGTGTCCCATAGGTTTGAGTATGTTGTTTCTTTATTTTCATTGAATTCAAGGAAGACTTTAATTTCTTTCTTTATTTCTTCTTTGATCCAGGTGTGGTTCAGTAGTTGACTGTTCAGTTTCCATGAGTTTGTAGGCTTTCTGGGGGTACCATTGTTGTTGAATTCTAACTTTAATCCATGGTGATTTGATAAGACACAGGTGGTTATGAATATTTTTTATAACTGTGGAGGTTTGCTTTGTTACAGAGTATGTGGTCAATTTTCGAGAAGGTTCCATGAGCTGCAGAGAAGAAGGTATATTCTTTCCTATTTGGGTGGAATGTTCTATAGATGTCTGTTAAGTCCATTTGATTCATTACCTCCATTAATTCTCCTATTTCTCTATTAGGTCTCTCTGATTGTCCTGTCCATTGGTTAGAGAGGAGTGTTGAAGTCTCCTACTATTAGTGTGTGCGGTTTGATGGCTGCCTTAATTTTTAGTAATGTTTCTTTTACGTAAGTGAGTGCTTTTATATTAGGGGCATAGATATTCAGGATTGAGACTTCATCCTGATGAATTGTTCCTGTCATGAGCATAAAATGTCCCTCTCCATCTCTTCTGATTGATTTAAGTTTGAAGTCAACTTTGTTAGAAATTAGTATGGCCACACCTTCTTGTTTCTTAGGTCCATTTGCTTGATAAGCCTTTTCCCAGCCCTTTACTCTGAGTAGTTGCCTGTCTTTGTGGTTGAGGTGTGTTTCTTGTAAACAGCAGAATGTTGGATCCTGTTTTCGTATCCAATCTCGTAGCCTGTGCCTTTTTATAAGTGAGTTGAGTCCATTGACATTAAGTGATATTAATGACCAGTGGTTGTTAACTCCGGTCACTTTTTTAGTAGTAGAGTTTGTGTGTTTCCCTTCTTTGAGTTGTGCTGGTGAAGGGTCTCTAGATAGAGTCAGGTTTCTTGCTAACCGTATAATGGCTTCCTCAATTAAGATATCTCTTTCCTTTCTCTCATATCTGTCCTTCCTCCATCTTGATTATCCTATTCCTTCAAGTGCTCCTCCAATCTTCCCCTTCTTTCCTTCTCTTCACTTTTTCCCCTTCCTCCTATCACCCCATCCCCATGCTCCCAATTTTGTCAGGCGATCTTGTCTGTTTCCAATTTCCAGGTGGGTCTATATATGTTTTTCTTTGGGTTCACCTTATTATTATAGCTTCTCTAAGATCATGAACTATAGGCTCAATTTACTTTATTCATAACTAGTATCCACTTGTGAGTGAGAACATACCATATTCATTTTTTTGGTCTGGATTGCCTCACTCAGGATAGTATTTTCTAATTCCATCCATTTTCATGCAAACTTCAAGATGTAATTGTTTTTTTACCACTGAGTAGTACTCTAATGTGCAAATGTAACACACTCTCTTTATCCATTCTTCAGTTTAGTGACATCTGGGTTGTTTCCAGGTTGTGGCTATTTATAAATAATGTTGCTATGAACATAGTTGAACAAATACTTTTGTAGTATGATTGGGCATCTTTTGGGTATATTCCCAAGAGTTGTATTGCTGGATCCTGAGGTAGGTTGACTCCCAATTTTCTGAGAAACCGCCACACTGATTTCTAAAGTGGTTGCACAAGTTTGCATTCCCACCAGCAATGGATGAGTGTTTCCCTTACTCCGTATCCTCTCCAGCATAAACTATCTTTGGTGTTTTTGATCTTAGCCATTCGGACAGATGTAAGATGGTATCTCAGAGTTGTTTTTATTTGTATTTTCCTGATAGCTAAGGAAGTTGAACATTTCCTTAATTATCTTTTGTGCATTGAAACAGTAGTACACCTGATTAGTCTTTAAATTTAATATTGTTGGTAGGTTTAACAAGTGCATTGATTTCTTTGTCTCATTATTGGTGTATTTTTAATATCCTATTTACTTGATATTTGGGATTTTCTAAGTTTTAGAATTTTTAAAATTTTATATCTGTAAAGTCACTAAACAAAACTCTGTAGAACATCTTCTCATGGTCTTGTGCATGTCAGTTGAATCTATTGTACTATACATTTTTCATCTTTAGTTTTGTTAATTTTTCTCTTTTGATGATGTAGGATTGAAATATCTGATTGCCAGTAAATTTGCTGGCAGGTGTTTTACTTAGGGCACATTAGACGAAATCTTCATGACAGAGATCCATGGTGATTTAGACCTTTATTTCTAGTGACAAGTTGTGGTTTACCTCCAGTACTCAGTAAGAGAATCCCAGGAGAAATGTTATTGATGGTTGTCACACAAGTTTAGGTTAGTGATATTTCTCAAGTTCTAAATACTACTACATCGGAGTACTAAGCTGTTTTTCTCATGAAATTCAAGAAGACATGGAAAAAATTACATGGTATAGGCACTTGGTAAATATTTCAGAAAGTGCTCATTACATTGAAGCAAGTATACTTCCATCATATGCTAACGTTAATTACAAGCACTTGTGTTTAATTACCAGGCCAAGGTTAAGGATACTGCTGGAGATAAATTAAACCACACCTATGTTGGAGGGGAACACAGCAAGACTGAGACTGTTACATTTTTATTGAGAGCAATCATACTTTTTACATCCTTATCTGAAACAGAATATAGTAATGGCTAGCATCAATAACCAGGATACAATGAATTTTAAAAGGTATGTATGGTACTCAAGATTAATGTCTAAGACCAATTTTCTTATCATGCATCCAAGATTTCTTCACTTCTAAAGAAAAATAGAAGGAAATGTTGAGTACTTCACTGCCAGAGGGAGTTCCTTGCCTTCTCAGGAAGTGAAAAAGCTCATAGTGCCCAGGAGCCATAGTCAGGATTCTTAAAATCATATGACTTGTGCCTCTCGTATCGGCTAGGCCAGGCCAACTTTATGATTCCCAACCATTAGCAATCTGTTTTACTGTGTGCATGTAATATATATGAGATGAATTCAATGAAATACAGACTGTCTCTTGATCTGTAATTTAGTATCAAAAATGGAAGTATTATATTTATCTGTGTTAATATTGAAATTGCAAATCTGAGCAGTATTAATATTTTAAAAATTAAAAAAAAATAAAAAATGAAAATTATCCCAGCCATTAAATGAATTATGTTTTTAAAATTGAGAACTATTTAGGACAGAGTAGAAAGCGGTTTAGAATCAATGAAGCATGAGAGTTTTAAAATATTAACATTTGTTAGCAAAATGTGCTAAATGCCTTCTTCTTCCACATTTAAAATTCTCTTCAGTTGTTCATGGCATTGATTTTGTGGCTTCAGAAGTATTTGTTTCTGGAGTGTCTGCTAGATTGCTAGAGCATAACAATGTGATGGGAAGGTGGTTCATCTTCATTCCTCTGGACAGTGTAAATTCTTCCCATGGAAATGACAACAAACAACATAACACAGCTAAGAAATCAAACAGAAAAACAATGTGAATGCTCACATTTCAGAAATAATATGAAACTGTAATATTTATTCTTCTGGAGTTAGTGAATAATTTGAATGTATTTGGGGAAAAATTCTGTGGAGATGACACAAAAAAATCTAGTGTGTGATACACAATAGTAATTTGTAATGTGGACACTTGCCAAATTAATTGCAAACTTGGGCACCTAGGTATTAATTTAGGTGTCACAATTGAGAATAGTTATCCCCACTGGAAGGAAGTATTTTCCCTATAACTGACCTAGGGTGTTTAGAAGACAACTAAGGCTCTGATTTCAATGTCTTATAACTCCTGTTTATATATATTAAAAACAAAGTATTTCAATGAGAAAGAACAACTTTAACTAAACCAAAAAGGTAACCTGATAATATGTCCTCATTTCTCTCTGCAATATGAGTTTAAGGATCATGATTTACTAATTCATATTAATCATCTGAAAGAAATGAAGTTTAATATATTGAACTTAAAGTTTTATTGCTTTGTATTCCTGGAATTTTTTACTGTATGATTTAATTGATAAAATAATATTGTAACCCACTGAAAATTTATTTCTTTACATTTATCTATCATTATAAAAATATTAAGAAGGATAATGAAAGAGTGTTGTTTTGATTATAATGAAAGCAAATTGTGTTGTGTTGCTAATAAAGGGAAATCTACTAAGGTAACAGCTTTCCTAGAAATACTTTCCCTGTATTAAAGATTCTCCTGGAAGACGGAAAAACAGGCAGCAATTGTTTCTTCTACGTTACAAGTGTCATGATTGCTGAACAGTAGCTGATTTGATTATTACAATTTGTGTCTTTATATTGGACATGACTCCCAATAAAAATCCTGACAGAATTTATATATAGTATGATGACTAAATGTGCTTAATATGGTAAAAGTTGTTTTACTTTTCATGAAATTAATTTAGATAAAAGGAAAATATACAGAATTTTACTCAAATAAATAAATAATAAAAAGCAATTGTATATTTTATGCAATACCACATATTTTAATCTGATTGGTAAAAATTAGTAAGATATTTTGATATCTTGATTCACATGAATTAGCCAACTCTAGTGATAAGCTGTACCATTACTTTACTTTGAAATCAAGTATCAGATGAAGTAGTAGAGAAGAATCTTGTATGTATCTGTAATACAATGGATCATGTTACATTGTTGGGCATGCAGAACAGACATGAACACAGACTAGAAGGGATTTTCCAGAATCTAGACAACATGATTGATAACTAGGTTAGGGTTTTGGTTTTTTTCTGAATACTGTTAAATATTTGACTTCAGAGAAATAGGCTGTGGTACTTTCCTGATTACTATCTCTGCATGTTTTCTACCATAAAAGGCACATTTTTATATATGCATATAATTTTTCTTTTCTTGGATTAGGACACAACATCTCCTATTACGATAGCATTGGCTTATTTTCCAGCCTTATTTCCTTCATAAAATCTGGTGAAGTCCTTTCATTAACAAATAGACACCAAATAAAATGAATAGACACAAGGAATTAAGAAATTTAAAAAAAAATTAAAAATATGACAAAAAGAAAAATCTCTAAAATTTTCAAAAAATAACATGATTGTTTAACTAACAACATCTGTTAATGGGAGAATGTTTTGTTTTATGAGACATTTTACTTTTAAAACCAGGATTGCCTTGATATCACACCAATACCCTTGCCTTCAAAGCCTAAGAACTTGGATTATGGATGTGCATTACAACGGCTTATTTTTCACAAACATTTTGATTCTCATTTTTTTCCTGTACAATAAACAGTGGGGAGATAAACAACTTATTTTTATTACATGAAATGATGAAATATAAATAATAAACCATTTGACCTATTTTTATGAATGCAATTCATGATAATTCTCACAAGTAACAAGTGACTTCCACGAAATCTGTAAATACACTGTTTTCCATATTTAAAGGGTATCTAAATATGTATTTCATCATGTCAAAATATGTATTTCATCATGTCAAAAATAAAAGGAAATAGTTGAAGGCATTTAAGCTTGGCTTTTATAGGACCCTGAGCTAGAACATAGTATTAGAAACAATAGATTGGAGGAATGAATACACAGAGTTGCATGGTTATGTAAAGAACAGTCAGAGTTGAAGTTTGGTTAAATAGCTCAATAATAAGGGAAGTTGCTGCCTGAATTCAATTCCTTGGTTACACATGCAAGAAAAAAAAAATCAAATGCCAAAAGAAATCCTATGACCTCTGCTTGTGGGTTGTGGAATTTGTACAAAACCCTCCTCAGGCTACAAATACAAAAAGAGAGGTAGAGAAAGATGGAGAGACAGAGAGATAGAGAGGGACTGAATGAGAAAGGGATAGGAGAGAGAGGTGGTGAGGAGAGGGGACATGAAGGGGGAAAAGAGAAGGAGAGAGACAAACATAATAAAAATTATAAATAGCCAATCTGAAATTAAGTAATTCTTAATATCTGCATAATATGAAGGGAATTTAAATATATCAAATATGAGAAGTTAAAAAGGAATTTTAATTCAAATTTAAAATAATAGGCTTTATGTGGTGTTTATCTTTCTGGGTCTGCATTCTCTTATACAATGTAAAATTTTCTAGTTCCATCCATTTTCTAGAAAACTTCATGATTACTTTTTTCTTTACAGCACAATATAACTTCATAGTGTACACATGCCAAATTTTCTTCATTAATTTATCATTGAGGAAAACTTAGTTTTATTTTCCATCTTCTGGCTATTGTGAATAAAGTGACAATAAACACAGCTGAGCAAGTGTCTGTGGAGCAGGCTCCCAGATCTTTGTCTATGTGCCAAAGCTATACCAAATGATAAATCGTTATTTGTTTATTTATTGAGACTAAAATGTTTATTCCTTCTCTTTCCTACATAATACCCTACTTCTTAGCCTGCTTTTGAAATAATTGTTTACACATTGTCATTGCTGAAAGCTGGATATTATTTAATAAAAGCATAAAGATAAATATTTTTATTTAATCATTTTATTTGTTATTAAAATAGGTATTGTCATAACAAAGTAACAATAGTCAGTCATTTTCTACACTACAAGTGAAAGAAAAAATTTTTTAAAGGAATATCAGCCTCAATGTTTTACATATATAAAGAGAAATAGTAATTCCATTCACAGGAAAAGTAACTGGAAATTCTCATCCGGTCATTGGCAAATGAGGCAAAACCTTGAGTCCTGTTTAGCTTAGACTACATGCAAGGTTAAAAATTCATGAGTGAAGTTAATAATAATAAAGCCTCAAAGATGTCAAAGTTACTTTTAAAATTCAAAGATAAATAATATTCTGAAAGTTTTAAAGTTTTTAAAAGTCAGGAACTAGCTTAAACAAATTCTGAGGCTATGATATACCAAGGGAGGATAGAGAAATGTCTCTATAGTGTAACATGAAGATCAAGTATGTGCATATTATCTTTGTGCTATGGCAAGTGAATAATATCATACACCTGCATGGATTTCATTGATATAATTAGAATATATATCTAACATGACAAATACATTGAGAAGACCTTATTGATAAAACTGGTTACATTTTGATTCATTCCTTCTATTTTCAAAGCACAGAAACTCCAACTGCAAGATTCAGAAAAATAGAAGTTATAAAGACCAAAACATAAATTCCTTCTTATTTGAAAAGAGGAAAATGAAATTCAACCTGGTGAACCTACAAAGAGCAAACAAACTAAAAATCATTGAAACAAATCTTACTCTACCTATGGAATTTGTTCTCTTGGGATTTTCTGATATTCCCAAATTGCACTGGTTTCTCTTTGGAATCTTCCTATCCATCTACATAATTATTCTGTTGGGAAATGGAATCATCATTCTAATCACAAGGGTTGAGCCCACTCTGCAAACCCCCATGTATTTTTTCATCAGCAATTTTTCTTTCCTGGAAATCTGTTATGTATCTGTCACTCTTCCTAGGATGCTTATGGATCTTTTTACAATGAGAGGAAATATTTCTTTTTTTGCCTGTGCTACACAAATGTGCCTATTCCTTATACTGGGGGCCACAGAGTGCTTCCTCCTTGCTGTGATGGCCTACGATCGTTATGTGGCCATTTGCAACCCTCTACACTATCCTGTTATCATGAGTCACAAGGTGTGTACCCAACTAGTGGTTGGTTCCTGGATCATTGGGATTCCCATTCAGGTGGGGCAGACATATCAGATTTTGTCTCTTCCCTTCTGTGAATCTAACCAAATCAATCACTTCTTTTGTGACATACCTCCCTTGCTCAAATTGGCATGTGGAAACATCTTTGTGAATGAGATTGTGGTCTTTATATTTGCTGTCTTGATTGTCACTGTTCCCTTCATGTTGATCCTTGCATCTTACAGCAGGATCATCTCAACCATTCTGAAACTATCATCAAACACAGGGAGGACCAAAGCCTTTTCCACATGTTCTTCACACCTTATAGTTGTGTTTTTATTCTATGGATCAGCTAGCATCACCTATTTAAAACCTAAGTCTAATAAGAATGAGGGGACAGACAAACTCCTTTCTCTGTTTTACACCATTTTGACTCCAATGTTTAATCCCCTAATATACAGCCTGAGGAACAAAGATGTCACAGGGGCACTGAGAAAATTATTTACCAGATTGGTAGCAGTGTGAGAAAAATAATGTCCGTTAAAATATTTATATATATTTTATACATTTAATTAGAGCATAATTTCATTTTGTAAACAAATTAATGAAATGGTTTACTCTAAATGAACTCTATGTTTCATACTGATGTGCAAGCTCTTTAGCCATGTTCTGATGTTAAACATCAGTGTTTATCCTTGCTTTATATGGATGAACAGAAGCTTGTAAGACAACTAGAAATGATTGTGCTTTGCCTATTGCAAAACATCACCAGTAAAATCTCTTTCCTTGTGTTCTTATGACTCTTTTTTCCTGCCCTTGGGACCTTTTTCCTCTACTGGTTTTCTACATCCGGTCTTGACAAAAGGGTATGTGCCTAGTCTCATTGTAACTCTTTATGCAGTGTTATGTTTATAGCCACAGGAGGCCTTCTCTTTTCTGAGTGGAAAAGGTTGAAGGGTGAATCTGGGTGAGAGAAGTGTGGAAGAGAGTGGGAAGACTGGAAGGGAGGATAAACTGTAATAGGGATGTATGATGTAATAATAAAAATAAAACTAATTTTCCTTTGTTCTCCATACAGTTATTTACAGTCTATGCAATGTTCAAAATTACGAACAAATTTCATCATTAGGACATAGTTTTTTTAAAAGTAGACACCTTTCTAACAAAGGAAAATACCCACGGTAGGGATCCAGAGAATAATAAATTATGCCAAAAGAAGTCACTGTTTGCAAGAACATAGGAATAAAATAGGTAATCAGATTTCCTGAGAAACCGCCACACTGCTTTCCATAGTGGTTGCACAAGTTTGCATTCCCACCAGCAATGGATGAATGTACCCCTTACTCCACATCCTCTCCAGCAAAGGCTATCATTGTTGTTTTTGATTTTAGCCATTCTGACAGGTGTAAGATGGTATCTCAAAGTTGTTTTGTTTTGCATTTCCATGATTGCTAAGGAGGCTGAGCATGCCCTTAAGTGTCTTTTGGCCATTTGAACTTCTGTTGAGAATTCTCTGTTCCCATTTTTTAATTGGGTTAATTAGCATTTTAAAGTCTAGTTTCTTGAGTTCTTTATATATTTATATATTTTGGAGATCAGACCTTTGTCTGTTGCGCGGTTGGTGAAGATCTCCTCCCAGTCAGTGGGTTGCCTTTTTGTCTTAGTAACAGTATCCTTTGCTTTACAGAAGCTTCTCAGTTTCAGGAGGTCCCATTTATTCAATGTTGCCCTTAATATCTGTGTTGCTGGGGTTATATGTAGGAAGTGGTCTCCTGTGCCTATATGTTGTAGAGTACTTCCCACTTTCTCTTCTATCAGGTTCAGTGTGTTCAGACTGATATTGAGCTGTCATTAGGTTTTATCCAAAATACTTAAAAAGTATAAAAACTCTAATTACTGTGCTAACCACTTTATTATGCTTTCTTCTGTCAGATTTTGTATTTCTTAATAACTGCACACATAACAGAAAGACTAGTTCTAAAGCCCATAGGATTTTTTTCCTGATTTAATCAACTTATTAATATTTAAATTCCCTGAGTAGCAAGAAAAATTTTGTTTTGTTCAATTAAAAAGTAACATGGGAAAGATATTTATTCCCAGAGAAACTGCAGTGTGTTTTTCACCAATATAATATATACCAATCTCTGACAAAAACAGAATTCAGAAGCACAGTTTAACTAATTTCTTCATCAGTTTCTGAAGTTTTAATTAATAAAGGTAAGAACGCTAACCTCCTGTTACCCAAAGTGTTCCTGACTGTTAAGAGATAATATTAATGAAAAAATTAATCTGTAAACATTAACATATTTCCTTTGGGCTTTAAAGAAATAATGTTTTTATTTCTCATCTTCAATATTATTCACATACCTTTTCAGAGAAATAGAATAGTTGGTGAACTCTGATTAATATTAAATGTTACTTTTAATATCACAGCAACAGCTACAGTAACAGAAGTCAGTATTTCATAAAGAATGCCAATTAAATAAAGATAAAGTTCATGAATCGAATATTCCTAGAATTACCTGAAATGACTATTGGTTTTTTACTTCTTACTGTAAATACTCATTTTTAAAGGTTCCCAAAAATGTTGTCCAATTGTGAGAAACATAAAAGTAGGCATGGTGAAACATTTGAAGAAATTGGTGCCAAGACTGTATTAAGGACACATGTCAGGGGTAAAGTGCTTGGCATACATGAATTTCCAAGTTAGAGAAGAACCAAAAACAAACAAAAAAGGAGAATGTAAGAATGTCTTGAATCATACAATTTCATTCTCTTTTCCTTTCTATACAGTTTTAAATGTAGAAATTCATAAATGTGAGTAAAATTATTTGTTCTTTAAACAGTGTAAAAGTGAAACTCCTTCATCCAAAACCTTTCAAGAAGAATCAGAGATGTTTAATACATAAAAATAAAAGAATTCTAGAGATATAGAGGGAATCTGTTCATGGTGTTTTCTTTTTCCTTAAAAAGCTCTAAACCTAGTTTAGTTCAATGTAGATATTCATTATATTGCATCAACAGTAAGCAATGATGGATAAAAGTGTAAGAAGAAGCACATGAAGTTAAAAGAAAACAAGGCAGTGTACTCTACTTATGCTATTTTTAAGGAAACATTTTCTGAGAGAAATATTTGGCTAAACAAATTAAGAAAACCTAATACTTCCTACTCTTCAATTGAATGAATAATTTTTAACATCATTGTGTCTACAATTAGTCATATATTGAAATAAATGATTGATTAAATGTTTTCATGAATTTATCATGTGTAGAAAAATGAAAATTTTGTGTTATACATATGTGATTGTAACATCATACCTTCATAATGTGAACTATTACCCACTAGTTTCTGTTCATGAAATTTTCAGTTAATTCATTTCACATCCTAATAATTGCTTTTAGTCCATTAATATTTAATATGACAAACTTCAAAATGAAAAATAAATTATAACTTTCCCTTCCCGTCATCTTCATATTTAACACAAGCTTTCTAGCTTATATATATCTTTTAGGATTAACATCTTGGGACACCAACCACACATAAATCTTTAAATATTCCTGATGGTCAGCCTCCTATTTGCTGTGATTTTATCTTTTCTCTTTGAATTAAAAATGATTAGTTTAGATATTAATCAACAAATGCTGAAAATAAATCATGTTGTGAGTGATTTCTCTAAGAGGAGGTGAAAATGCTATTCAATGTATTCATGTATGAATCTTCTGAAAATATGACCAAATGCATATTTACATTCTCTTTCTCTGTCTCTCTGTTTCTGTCCCTGTCTCTCTCATTTTTTTCTCTCCCCCCCCACACACACATACACACACATACATATATGACACCAAGTGAAATTATAATACATGCCTAAAGACAAAATGACAAATTATGATAAAATAAGACATGCATGCATGAACCCTGACAAACGAAAACAATACAGTGGACAGAATGAAACTAATGAGACTAAAAGGATAAGGATAACCAGCGACTATTTCAATGATTTGGGATTAGCACAATGATCTGCAGTTGATACCCTTTATATAGCAGATCTACATTCAGATATCGAAATGTCCACCTTCCTTATAGCTTCTTTTGACCCTCAATGCCAATGAAACGTTTTCTGTCTCAAGAGTTATTACATAGAGGAAGACCACTCTTTACATTATTTTCTGCATCCTTATCTCACAGTTGGATGCCACACCATACTTAAAATCTGAGTAAAAGGTATAAATATTGATTTTTATGGACTTTACAATGAAATGTAAGCATGGGCTCACACATTAATAATACCTAATTATACATAGTAGCTAGTTAATAATTATTTAGCAATGAATGACTGTGCTGAAATAAAGAAGTAAAGAAGATTTGAGAAAAAAAACCTTTAGATAATAAATATGTCCTTGCCTAAATGTATAACAAATGTTTAGAGGATAGTTCCTCATGTAGAGCAACACAGGTTCACAACAGACAAAATCCAGCACTTAGAAATAGAAGGGACCATAAAGTCCCACCACTAAAGGAACAACTATTTGTAGTTGATACCTGGCAGAGAATGGAAAGTTTGTATTTTCTAATGGAATGCCACTGTGTCTACCTATAACTCACCATGCTCAGGATGATTTGCAAGACAAAACATCATGTTTTGTTTTAATTTTGGTGGACTTTTACTTTGTTTTGGATGAATATTATTGTCTTATTTTTTTGTTATCTTTTTCATGGAGAGAGAGAGAGAAAGTAAAAGAGACAAAGAAAGAACATAAATTTGGATGGTAGGGAGGTGGAAAGGATCTGGAAGAATGTGGGCAAAAGGAGAATGAAAAACACATTGCATGAAAAGATAATTTAAAATAACAAAATAAATTTTATTAAACTAATTAAATCATTAAGTGTGATAATTACATATACAAAAATAAAGTATTAGTTAAGAATAAAAATATAAACATAAAGATAAGAATCATTGCATAAAGGAGAATTAATTTGGAGTTCTGCCTCTGAGTACATGAGAATTAAAAGTAGCATGTCTTATTGTATATTATAACTAATATACACATTAGCATCTAATCAAAAAGCAAAAGTGAAAATAAAAATAAAAATTCTTACAGATGTGTTTAGTAACCAATAACATAGTTTACCACATTTTTGATAGTTTCTTCTCTTGGTTTCAGGCATTGAGTATGATACTGTTTACCATGAAGATAAAGTTATAGAGAACATCAAAGAAATAATTGCATTTATCATTTGATTTTCCCACAGATGGAATACACAGACAACAAGCCAGAGGACAATGCTACTACAGTGACACAGTTTCTCTTTCTTGGGTTTTCTGAACTTCCCAAAGTGCAAGGATTTCTGTTTGGGATGTTCTCCCTAATGTATGTAATTATCTTAATAGGAAATAGCTTCATAATTGTCATAGTCCTAATTGACCCTGCACTAAAGAAGCCCATGTATTTTTTCCTGGCCAATTTTTCATTTCTGGAAATCTGTTACGTATCTGTCACCCTTCCTAGGATTCTGTACAATCTTTGGACTCAAGATAGAAGAATTTGTCTTCTGGCCTGTGCTCTTCAATTGTTTTTCTTTTTAATTCTGGCAGCTACTGAGTGTTTTCTGCTGGCTGTGATGTCCTATGACCGCTATGTGGCCATCTGCAACCCTCTGCACTATGCTCTTGTCATGAACCCAACAAAGTGTACTCAGATGGCCATTGGCTCTTGGCTCGGTGGCATCCCAGTCCAGATAGGACAAACTTGTCAAGTATTCTCTTTACATTTCTGTCGATCTAATAGAATAGACCACTTTTTCTGTGATATTCCAGCAATTCTGAAGCTTGCCTGTGGGGACACTTCAATGAATGAGTTTTCTGTCTATTTAGTGGTTATGGGGTTCGTTGCTTTCCCTTTTATGCTGATACTTGCATCTTATAGTAAAATCATTGCCACCATTCTGAAGCTGCCAACAGCCACAGGACGGGCAAAAGCCTTCTCCACATGTTCTTCCCATCTGGTGGTAGTGGGTTTGTTTTTTGGTTCAGGAATCATTAACTACTTTTGGCCAAAGTCGATTCATTCTCCAGTAACTGATAAGATACTCTCCCTGTTTTACACAATTGTGACTCCCATGTTCAACCCCCTGATATACAGTCTTAGGAACAAGGATGTGACTGCAGCTCTAAGAAGAGTTTTACTTAAAATATCAAGCCATAGTCTTATGTACAAGTGAATGAACAGCTTCTTCCACACTTATCAGAAATATTTCAACTGTGTAGATTCCTTTCCACATGTTCGCTGTGCCTATGCTATCACATATATTTACTTTTTAAATTTAATATATTTTATTTAAAATATTTGTACATCATTTCCCAGTTCCCTTTCTTCCTTCTGAACTCTCCCATGTCTCTTCCTCCAGTCCCTCACATGTTACATTTCTGTCTCAAAATGATGAATTTTTTTCTTTGATTATTATTTGTATGTCAATAGATAGATGGTGATAGACAGATACATAAGTACATAAATTATAGGTGATAAAAACATAGGTAAAAATATAGAAATACATAGATACATAAATGATCAATCATAGGTAGATATATTGTAGATACATAGATGATAGATACTTGATAGGTAGATAGCTGATAGGTAGATAATAGATAGATAGATAATAGATAGAAAGTAGGTGATAGATAGATGATAGATGAGATAGAGATAGATCGATGGTAGATTGATAGATGATAGTTAGCTAGCCAGCTAGCTAGCTAGATGATAGATATTTATAGACAAATATATAGAGAGATATAAACAAATATTTTAATGCAAACTTATTACTCTTTCTGTGCTGTTTGAGTGAATATGGTTATATGATTTCAGGGCAGTTACCCTCATCAAATAAACTTTTCTTTATAGCAAATGAAGACTATTAAAGAAAACCACAACTGGACATAACACAGACAAAATAGATTGTGAAGAGTCAAGCTCTTCAACTCAATTCCTGCTTCTAAGCTTGAGGAAGCATGACAGAAAAGGGGAGGTGAACCATAAGAATCAGAAGACCAGGATTCCTGCTGTGACACTAGAAATGGCTGCCTTGAATAACAATAACAATAGACATACTTTTCAAAATCTTTTAAACTATCCTAAATTGTTTTCTTCCATAAAATATACTATTTTGAATATCTTCATACATATAATTTTATCATATTTAAATTAGTGTGTACATCACATTTCCATAAATGTATTAAGTTAAAGGATTTGAAGCTTTTTTAACCAAGATTATGATGATATGCTTAAAATTGAACAGGGGTAGTGTGTTAGCTTGCATATGTAGTCATGTTTTGATTTTGCTGCTGCTATTGTTGTTTCTATTATTTTATAGTTGCACTGAAAACCACCAAACAAGGCAAAAGTATGTCCATCTTGCCAAAATAGAGATGTTAACCATAGAATCACATCTCATTGTCTTAAAGATGCAATAATTAAATAAGAAAATGACTGTAGATAAAAGTCATTTGAAAAACATCTCTATGACATTCTGATTTCAATTAGATTAAATAAATAGTAATTTAATTGGGTCATATGACAGCTTTCATTTTAGTTTTGGAATATCTTTCCTGTGGCTTCCATTTGCTGTAAAGAGAGTCAGATTTGATAAGGATTTGTAGCTACATTTACCTATGGATATAAAGATAGATTTAAAATGTAGTAAGATGTTATGCTGATCTCTAAGTGTGGCTCCTGTTGTTGTGGCTTCTCAGTCTTAGAACGTTATCTAGTTAGGGTTTTTATTGCTATGAAAAGACACCATGACCACAGAAACTATTATAAAGGAACAAATGACATAGCTTTCATATTAGAGAACACACTCATCATTGTAGACATAGACTGATGAAATTCAGAAATACTCAAAAACATTCACAAAATAACTCAACTATAGTTGCAAACTTTTTTTCTTACAAATCAATAAAGGAAGCAAGAAAAGTTGGGAGCGTGAGGTTTGTAATTCGTGACACTGATCATGAGAGGGGCTCCTGTTGTTTTGTTAGGTACCTGTTCAAAAATCAAGTGATAAACTCATTCATTATTATTTATTCTTATATTTACTTATTTGTGCCAACAAAGTAATTCATGACCTTCCTCTATACTGTGTCACATCCTTACCACAATTTGAATTTCAACTTTAAGTTAGTGATGCTCTTCAAAGACAAAGAAAACTGAATTGAAGTCTACAAACTTAAATAACACTATATTCTTTCTATCCTTTGAAAATTACTCTTCTTTGTTAGGTACTTATTAAAGAACCTAAACTCTCTGGTTATTTGCACTATTGCACACATATCAAAGATTAAAAACTGGGTTCTACATAAGATAGAAAATAATATTTGTCTTTTTTTCATTGCCTCACTCAGGATAATTGTTTCTAGGTCCATTCAATACCTTAAAATTTGAAGGTTATGCATTTTTAACAGTTGTATAATATTCTATTGTTCAAATTACCACATTCATATTACCTTTTTGTTCATTAATGGATTTCTAGTTTGCTTCCATTTAATGGCTATTATGATAAGAGGAGAAGTTTACCACCACAGAAACTGACTCCATGTTTTATTATGTTTTTTTTGTATTTTTTTTTTGTTTTATTTTGTTATTTTTCAGGGGGAGCATGAAATTGTGGTAAGTAGGAGAGTGGCAAAAATCTGGAAGAAATTAAGAGAAAAGAATCATTATAAAAGTTAATTGTATGAAAAAATGGAATTAAAATTTAAAAAAGAAACTTTAAATAGAGAAAACTAAAGAAAAAGACATTTCAAACTAACTTTACCTAAAAAAATCATTTCAAGGGAATTGAGCGATCAGTGTAAAATAACACTAAAGTAAAGGTTGATCTTTTATTTTCAGAAAAAAATTATTTTATTTATTTTTATTTTTATGTTAAACATAAATATATCAAATTCTAAATCCCTTTTTTTCCTTCAGAGACTTCCATATACTTCTTCTACATTTTTTCAAGTTTACAATCTCCTTTAGCATTAATATTTTACTATATTATGTGGGATTCCCCTTTGTATGCTATGAATATGATTGGTAAATTAGTAAAGGAAAGTGGCATGGCCTGATAGGGCAAAAGAAAAAAGGTAGGCAGGGAAAACTAAACTGAATTCTGAGAGAGAATAGCGGAGTAAGAGAGAAGCCATGGAGCCATGGCTGGAGAAAGACATGCTGCACCCTTGCTGGTAGGCCATGAGCCTTGTGGTTAAATGTAAAATGCTAGAAATGGATTAAATTTAGATGTAAGAGTTAGCCAATAAGAATCTAGAGCTAATGGGCCAAGCAGTGATTTTTAAATAATATGGTTTCTATGTGATTATTTCTGGTCTAAATGGCTGGAACAATCAAGTGACCTCCTTACAATCACACACACACACACACATATATATATATACACACATACATACATATACATATATTTCTAAATACAACCTGCTCAATCTGTATCATGTTACTTGTTTGTATGTCTTCAAGACTGATCATTTGGTACAGGATAACCTACTGGTGTGCTCTTGTCTGGTAAATACAGAAGACTATTTCTTTTGCTCTTGGTAGTCTATAGTTGTCTTTAGTTGTTTGGCATAGTTAAGGCATTCTGTACATTTCTCAGACAACCTTAGCATGTCTATTGTTGTTATCCTTGTTAGTCAAACTTTAATTAGTCAAATTGGTGAGACATTATGTGTGCTGGGGGTGTAAATGCTATAAAATTTTGGAAATGACTTTTAATAATTGTGTCATTTGCCTTGTTTACTTAAAATAAAAATCAATTTCTAGAATTCATGCCTTAATTGCTATCCATCTTTGTACAAAAGATGCAAATAGCATCAAAGTTTACTAAGGTAATAAGCAGAAAAAAGACATCAAAGATACTTATCATCAATTGGGTGTGATATAAACATATGGAAAAACAAAATGACTTACAGTAATACTAGTAAGTAAATATCTAGAATTTAACCACATTAATGCAAATTGTATTATTTAAAATTGGCAAACTAATACATAATCTTCCATCATTGGGAAAAATATCAGCTTGTAGCCTCAATGACAATACATAATTCTTTGTCAAAAATTCTCTATTCACAGTCTTAACTTTCTGTAAATAAAGATTCTCACAGTCATTTAATATTTTCTTATATTTAATCTGCGAATGTGAGTTAATCTGTGTTAATACATTTTTTGTGGTTTTGATAAAATTGTGCATATGAATTCATGGTTAAAAAGGGCTATCATTGATAGGGAACTCGAAGAATGAATAGTTGGATTTTTAGATTGTAACACCTGAATGCAATTGTTGTTAAATCTTGAAAAATCTAGTCCATCAATGGTAGTCCAAGAAGCTAGTAAATTTAGAAGTCTATTCTCCCAGTTGCTGTAGATTTGCAACTAGTTTTTGATGTGTTATTGTTACTTGAAATTCTTTTTTTATATATACCTTCCTGGTTCAAATAGTTTATAATGGAACATGGATAGTTTTATGAATTTATTTATTTATTTATCAGATGAAAAAAATGTGCCCATACTTGGCAATATACTTTTGAATCAGAGACATATATAAGACATCAACATGTTGTTGGGTCTGTGGTGTCAAAAAGTACCTTTCAATTAACTCTTACAAAGTGTACACTTTCATTCTTGTTCAACTCTCTTACTGTATATAAAATAAAGTTACACTTAGGTATGTGTCAGAAACCACTGATTTCAGACAAATAAAATCATAGATAGGTTGGTCACAGCATTTTTTTTTGTCATCGAGCGGTCCCTTACCTCAATAAATAAAAGAGAAGAAAATTTGATTCAGTCATTGAGTGTTTCTTTTCCATCAGGAAGCCTAAGTTTCATTCTTCAGTGCTACAAAAAAAGCATACCTACAAGTTTAAAATATTTTCTTTGGTAATATTTCTTAATAATAACAAAAACAAACATTGACACACACACACAAACACACACTCATATATATATATATATGAATATATATTGAATATATATATATTGTATTCTTGTTGTACTAAAACGATGAATGACAGGAAAAAGGAGTTCCCTACAATTAGAAATTAACTTGGGAAAGTCGTTGTCCCCAGGGTAGAAAACATTCCTTTTTAAACAGAGTAGTATACTATGTCAGGAGAATATATTTTGGAAGGTATTTGACCTCTGTTTCAAATAAAGAAAAACTCTTGACTTTAGAAAAAGAAACCTCTTTATAATTTTATTATTGTATGTCAATAAATCAAGGTAAGAATAACAATTTACTTAATTCCAAACAGCATAGACTATGTTTAACAGACAACAAATTTGTGTTTTTATATTTTTATATTCATAATATCAGCATTTGGATAAAATTACACAAAGTAATTAAAAGAAAAAATAAATCATTAATTTTGGTGATGCTTTAGAAACCATTTCTGCTGAGCTTTTCATGACTTTCCTGACATTTGGTGATACAAGATCCAAATAAACAGCAAATACAATCCTATGAAATATGAGAGAATAATACATTAAGGATCATGATTATCAACATAGTATGTGCTAAGTTGTGTTACTTCATTATTTTATGTTAAGTAAATGTTTAAATGTTTCAATAATATAAAATCCACCTATCAAAAATAGAGAATGAAAATACTCATTGAAGATCATTGAAATAGCACCTGGGGGCAGATTGTTAAGATCTTACAGAAGTGAATCTGAAAATGTTATAGAAATATTAGCATATTTTCATTTGGTTGTACAGAATTTTGTCATTAGAAAACTCTTCAGAATTAAGAAAATTATATAAAGATACACATATATATTTTTATATAATTTTTAATTTTTTGAAATATATTCACCATAATGGGCTTAAATCAAAAATCACATGCTTATCTCAGTAGTTGTCTCAGTAGAGTCCATCTCTATTTTTATTTAAATTAATTTAAAGTTCTAAAGTTCATTAGTAAAACTTAATACAATCTATATTATGGATTTTAATTAATACCACAATGTCTACATTAAAAAAATCACTGTTTCAAAAGTGATAGCAGTTAATATTTACAAAATATCAATTAAAATCAAATGCTTATAGTTACTTGAAATTTCTACCGAATTTCTTTCTTAGTATAAAAACGAGAGTTTAAAGGTTGTCAACCGACTCACCTACACAAAAAGACAAGAAAGAGATAAAAAGGCAGAGACAGAAACACAGAAAGAAATGTTAAGTGATTTGAGGCAGTTTGTTTTAGCAATTAGTGTCTATAACTTGCATAAAGGAGCTGAGGAAATACCATGGGGATAGACAGATCATCTAGCATTCATAAAGGTATGGCTTCAGCTGTTGCACCACAATCAAATGAAACTACAGAGTATGTACTATTTGAAAAAAGCTTTAATTACTATATCTTTTGATTTATAAATAATTTAAAAATATCCATAAATATAAAGAATATGAATGCTGATTGCATAGACTTTTACACCAAACTTCCAAAAATTTTAAATATAAAATAAAATCTCATCAAATGTAGTTCTCAGCTAATCATTAATTTTTAATTAAATTTGAAATATATGAAGTTGCATGTATACAGAATTATTGGGTGAAAAGGAGTTTAGAAAACCAAATGAAAAATAGGATAAATTTTTCTCTAGATAACTTTTAAGTGAAGAAAGACTATTTCTATGTATATATCTTCATAAACATATATATGCAAATATATTTACATGAACATATCTATATATGCATATATATTTACAAGCAAAACTGAGAACATGCAGATGTCCAAATGTGAAGACATCAGTTTCAGAATTATATAACACAGATGAGGATAAGGAAATATACTCCTTGTTGAATCATCTCTACAGATGAAACACACAGGCATCAAGGAAGAGGACAATGCATCCACAGTGACACAGTTTCTCCTCCTCGGATTCTCTGAGCTTCCCAACCTCCAGGGCTTTCTATTTGGTATGTTCTCCATAATGTATGTGACTATCATAGTTGGAAACAGCTTCATAATTGTGATAACCAGAATTGATCCTACACTACACAAACCCATGTATTTTTTCCTGACTAATTTCTCTTTTCTGGAAATCTGTTATGTTTCAGTCACTCTCCCTAGGGTTCTGTATAGCATTTGGACCCAGGACAGAAGCATTTCTCTTCTGGCCTGTGCCACACAAATGTGTTTCTTCCTAATGCTGGCAGCTACGGACAGTATACTCCTTGCTGTGATGTCCTATGACCGTTATGTAGCTATCTGCAACCCTCTGCGCTATCCTCTGGTCATGAACCAGACAAAATGCACACAGCTGACAGTGGGCTCCTGGCTTGGTGGCATACCTTTCCAGCTAGGGCAAACCTGTCAGATATTCTCTCTACATTTCTGCAACTCTAACCTGATAGATCACTTTTTCTGTGACATACCCCCTGTACTCAAGCTGGCCTGTGGAGATACTTCTCTTAATGAGCTGTATGTCTATGTAGTGGCTATCTTGCTTGCTGCAATCCCTTTTTTATTAATATTGACCTCATACAGCAAAATTATCGCCACCATCCTTAGATTGCCAACTGCTCAAGGACGGGCAAAAGCCTTCTCCACATGTTCCTCACACCTGGCGGTGGTGATTTTGTTTTATGTCTCTGCATCTATTACCTACTTAATGCCAAAGTCAACACATTCTGCATTAAGTGACAAACTCCTCTCTCTTTTTTACACGGTTGTGACCCCCATGTTCAACCCCATGATATACAGCCTTAGGAACAAAGAAGTGATTGCAGCTCTGAGAAGATTATTGCATAGAGCGTAGTGCAATGGACTTATGTACAGTGATTGAACCTAATCACAGTTCTTACATAGACTGTTACATCTGTATTTGTACTTTGAGTTAATTACTGTTTTTACCTCTTTTTGTTACTTTTAAAAATTAGTATACCATTACTTTCTATAGACATACACCAACTATAATGTTATATTGTTAATGTTGTATGCTTAATGAGACATTTTAATTAAATTTGTTCTTTTATTTTTTTTCTACATGTGTATAATACATTCCCTATTCCTCTCAAAACTCAATTCCTCCATCCTAATCCTTCCCTACATGTGTATCTTTTTCTTTCATAAACTACGGATATAATTGAGGCCCTCTGTGTGACCACATGTTTGAATATATTGTGCCGAACCAGCTGAGCACATTGACTTTTGCTCTCATTGAATTTGCTAGAAGATAAGATTTCTATAGGCAGAGGAAGTTTCCTCTTCATTTTCATAAGTTATTTTTGATGGGGCCCATTTCGTTCAGGCTCACTGAAGGGAAGAGTAGAAGCTGTTTCTTCAAACTCTCTTTTACTTTGTTAAGATCAGTTGTTGGTATTTTCTAACTACTCTCCCCTTCTTGCCACTCTCTATTTCTTTTGTGTCTCCTTTTCTAATAGTCCTAGAACTTTATTTGGTATATAGGTGTCTTTTACAGAACTGAGTATTCAATTCTTATCTATTGTTAACAGTTTAAGCAGGTATGTTTATGCACATTTGCCATGAAGAGAAGGCAATATGTATCACAATCTCTGTATAAATACAGTAAGCTTAATCAGTCTATTTTCATGTGAAATATCTACAAATCTAAATTGCATGATCTACAAAAACTAGCTATCAAAGAGACAGGTCTCATCTGTGCAGTAACACCATTGTAGTGGTGAAAGTTTAGCTTTATAGAGAATAAGAAATAAACTTCTGCAAAGGGCTTTTTAAGCAATTAAAATTAAATTTCCTTGTAAGCTTTCTTATGATGTTGTAGGATTTTTTTTTCTGCCCCTAATACTGGTCTGTGGGTACTTTTGTATTTACTTGCTAAGTAAGATATGTCCAGTGTACAATATCAGCATGAATTCTTATCAACTTCCCTTACCCAGTGTTCAGCGAACATCATGAAAAATTGAGCATAAATTTGCAAAAACCATACAATGGGGAATAGAAGTCTGGTAGCTTGAATTTAATTGACTGATGGAGGAAGGTCATTGGTTAATAAAGAAACTGCCTTGGCCCATTTGATAGGCCAGCCCTTAGGTGGGTGGAGTAAACAGAACAGAATGCTGGGAGGAAGAGGGAGTGAGGCAGACGCCAGATGCCATGCCTCTCCTCTCCAGGGCAGACGCAATGAAACAAGCCGCCAGGTCAGACATGCTGAATCTTTCCCGGTAAGACTGGTGCTGCACAGATTACTAAATATGGGTTAGGCAAGATGTGAGAATTAGCCATTAAAAGGCTAGAACTAATGGGCCAGGCAGTGATTAAAAGAATACAATTTGTGTGTTATTATTTCGGGGCATAAGGTAGCCAGGCGGACGGTACCCAGGTGGCAGGAACTCAGCCCGCAGCTCCCACTAGAATTGACTCCTGTAATCTAATTGAGATTGGCATTATAATAAAATATGTTTTTGTTGGAGTACATATGGAGGAAGTTGCCACTTGAGGAAGAAGGCTTTCTTTGCTGGAGATACTTTCCAAAGTCTCAGACAATTTCTTTTTGTCTGCAAGATGTAGGACTCTCAGCTACTCCTACAGCACTACATTTACCTTCATGCTACCATGTTCTACACCATGATGGGAATAGACAGAACCTCTGAGCCAGTAATCTGCAGTTTCAATTAAATATTTTCCTTTATAAGTGTTACCATGGTCATGGTGCCTTTTCACAACAATGAAAATGCTAACTGAAACAGAAGTTGGTGATTGGAAACTTTGGAGGTGTTGTGATAGGCCTGTTCACGTTTTTGCTTGGAGTAATATATACTTTGGACATTTGAGTTAAAAAATCAGAAAGATACTTTAATCACTGTTAAATGAGCTATAAGTAGGAGCATGTAAAACAGTGTTATTGGAGTTGAATTGATGAATTATGGGAATCAAGAGGTTTCAGAGGAGAAGAATGATATTATGTGACCTAGAGACTGGCTTCGTGTTTTCTTTTTTTTTTTTTTTTTGAAGAAATGATTGCTTTTTGCCCTTGTCTGAAGAATCTGTCTGTAGCTTAATTGAGTAGTATTGGGTTAACTTGTTTGGCAGAGGAAATCGTAAAACAGCTTAGTATAGACATTGCTCTGTAGTTATTAGTGGCAGCTGTAATACAGTTTGTAATGAAAGGTAGCAAGCTGAGCAGAGTAAATTACAAAATGTAAATTTTGAAAAGAAACGTGCTTCAGGAAGTACAATGGAGCTAAGTCCTTTGTTCAAGGAGATAAATGGACTAAGAAATAGAAGATAGGGAGTGCTCACAATGACAAAGTACCACCCAGATAAAATTCCAACTTGTGAAAGGAAACTAAAGGAAAACTTACTGATGGATATGCTGAGGAACACCTTTTATCCCAAAACCAGGTAGACCGAGGCTGGTGCATCTCTGAATTTGAGGGCAGTCTGGTCTACAGAACAAGTTTCAGGAGAATCATGCTTAGGCAGTGAAGGACAGAAAGCTAATAAAGATCTAAGGGAATGAAGGGAAAATGTTCCAGACCCTTTAAGCAGCAGAACTCAGCACCTTCAGCCTCATGATTCTGGCTTTAGGTGTAGGCAGAGAAGAAATGGGTTAGGGGATTTGCCTCCATGCTTCAAGAAAGCTGCTGAAGTCAGGCATGTGTCATGACTGCCCTTGAATGAAGGTTTAGTAAAGTTGTCACTGTGTGAAGCTTCGAAGTTGATGCCTGGATGGAGAACAAAGATGTTAGAGACACAAGAGTCATGTGATAATGGGATACCTGCCTAGGAGAGCTGCTAAAAGGGAGAGGAGCCATGCAAAGAAAAGAAAGTTTGCAATCACCAAAACTGAACAGAGTTGAGACCTAGAGTGCATTTTGGCATTAGAAACAGAGATGTAGAGTTTGAAATTTGCCCAGCTGGTTTTCAATCTTGCTATGGTCCAGTATCTCCTTGCTATTGTCCCTTCCCTGCATTTTTGAATGGTAGGTAAGATATATCCTATGCCACTGGATATTGGAAGTACATAATTTGCATTTTGATTTTGACTTTTACATGTGGTTACAGTTAAGAGGCTGAATAAATCTCGGGAGAGACTTTGAACTGTGGATTTTAAAATATTGGTGAGTCTGTGATAGACTATGGAGACTTTTGAAGATGGATGAAGTGTATATTTGTTATGACATTGTTGCAAGATTATGAGGCCAGGGAGTGTAATGTGGCAGTTTGAATATAATTTGCCACATAATCTCACAGAAAGTGACATCATCAGAATATATGGCTTTGCTGGATTTGGTTTAATTTTTTTTGGAGGAAGTTTGTTACTGTGTAGGAAAGTTTTGAGGTTTCCTATATTCAGGATACTTCCTAATGTCTAAGTCAACTTCCTGTTACCTGGAAGATGTAGGACACCCAGCTTCTCTTCCAGCAACACGTTTGCCTGCCTGCTGCCAAGCTCCTTACCTTGGTGTTAATGGACTGAAACTCTGAAATGTAAACTACCAACTCAATTAAATGTTTCCTTTATAAGCATTGCCATGGTCATGGTGACTCTCCACAACAATAACAACCCTAACTATGGTAAGAGTTATTGAAATGCTGTCTTCCTCATATGACATGGCTGTTGCACATAGAAACTCATAGCACCTATGACTGTCTGCATATCTTGAGGACAATTCTATATTGACTTCAACAAGAATCATGAGGTCCCACTCTAGTTAAAAGTCTATGGGCAGTCTATGGCTTTAGTAACAGCTATTAATCTTTGCTTTGATGATGTCTGTAGGTAACAGGCTCATTTAGGCTACACCTTAATAAATGCAGTTGTATATTGTAACAAAACTTTTCCTTTTTACAGCAAGTCAAACATGATACAAATAAAAAGAAATTCCATCTTCTTAGCCATTAGCAGAAATGAAAACCAACACTACAGTGAATTTCCAACTCATCCCAGTTAGAAATTCTGTCATAAAATAAAAGAAGAAAATAGCAATAATAAAACTGTAGCCATATACTCTGTTGCATATATGGGCAAAGAGAACATTTATAGAGAGTCTTTGAGAATAAAATGTGCCTTCATTATGGAACACAGTATGGAGATCCTAATAAAGCTGAAAATCGAACATCTGTAAACTCTCCAAATAATACTTCTGGGTCTATGCTAAATTGTTCTAAATAAATATATCATAGAGTGTCCAAAGCATCTGTAATTCATAGCTACCAAATGATAGAATTATACTCATTCCTCATCAATATATACCTGTGTAAAATATATATATATATATATATATATACACTCATGTATATTATGTGTGTATGTGTATGTGTGCATGTTGCATAGAAATTATACATATTCTTTGCCTTGAAGATTTTGAATTTTTATGAGTGGAATAAAAATCACACACACAAACAAAGAAAAAGAATGATTCTCATATCACATATCTAGAGGGAAGTAATGAGGATGTCAAGATAAGAGAGGCAGATGTGCCCAAAATATTTCATAGACATGAAATTCAACACTATATGCAATACATAAATACCATAAGATATTCAAAGTGATCTAAAGTTAAAAATTCTTTTTTGATCATGAATCACAGACAATTTACTTTTATCTCTCACCATTTAGATTTTCAGTTACAAATAGCTCTTTTAAAACCTTTTGCAGAGCCAGGCGGTGGTGGCGCATGCCTTTATATCCCAGCACTCGGGAGGCAGAGGCAGGCAGATTTCTGTGAGTTCGAGGCCAACCTGGTCTATAAGAGCTAGTTCCAGGACAGGAACCAAAAGCTATGGAGAAACCCTGTCTCGAAAATCAAAAAAAAAAACAACCTTTTGCAGTGTTCTATATGTTTGCATGCATTTGGCACATAAGTTGGATGCCTTTTTGTTTGGAGTATTATGCTTTTTTGTTTGAAGTATTCTATTGATATTCAGGGGTTTTCCTCTATTACTCTGTACTTTATTTGTGAGGCAAGATCATCACAGTATCTGGAGCTAATTGATTCAGCTTGTCTACCAAACCAGTCTTTCCAGTATGCATTTTCTTCAACTCTCCAGCACTTGGGCCACAGGCAGCCTGCCACTTCAACTGGGACTTATTGCCATGAGTACAGCTCTGTCCTTTACACTCAAGGGACAAGGCATTTTTCCATTGAATCCTGTCCCCATTATTTAGAATTCATATTAAATATTATTGCATTAATACAAAGGTAATGTGTAAGCAGAAATAATACAGATGCACAAAAGAGGAAGTTCTAACATCATTCATCTATATGGAGTATAGTGGGAATTTTGATAATAATGATATTATATTTTTATAGAATATTCTGGAAATTTCCACAAGAAGAACACTCTGAAATACTATCTCCTATATTTGAGACCAAGAAATATTTGATCTTACAAATTTTACTGACATTTTAAATAAGTCTACATTCTGCAGGTTAAAACAATAAAATGATGAACAATTGAAAGGAAATAATTCTAACTAATTATGGGATTAGTAAGATATAGAGAAAACAGAACTGAAATAAAGTACTGGTTTTAAAAAGATAATGAAAATATCACTTTTCTACATAGGTCATTGCTTTCCTCTGGCAACAATGGTGTGGGAGGTCATTCTGTCTAAGTGTTTCTTTTATTGGTTAATGAATAAAGAAACTGGCTTGGCCTATAGCAAGGTAAAAGTTAGGCAGGGAAAGCTAGGCTGAATACTGGGACGAAGAGGGTAAAGTCAGAGAGAAGCCATGTTGTCCTGCTGGACACAGATACCAGAACTTTAGCCAGAAAGCCATAGCCACATGGCAATACACAGATTAATAGATATGGGTTAAATTAATATGTAAGTGTTAGCTAATAAAAAGCTAGAGCTAATGAGCCAAGCAGTGATTTAAATAATATGGTTTCTGTATGATTATTCAGGGCTGGGCAGCTGGAACCAACAGTCGGCCTTCTTTCATCCTACACAACAACATGATCATCATTTTAAGTCTTTGATTAGAGAAATCATAGCTTGCTCACCACTGCAGCTAATGGAACAGAAATACTAGGGAGTAGTTAGGGAGTAGTGATGTAACTATTGATCCTTCTAGAAGGATGGATCAGAAGGTCTTAAGAATCTCTTATGAGATTTCACCATTACTCCCTACTGCCTTCTTATATATTGCTAGAATGTATAGAGAATAGAAAGATGACTGAGAGGACTTTTTGATTAAGCCCCTTTGATGTCATTCTCAATGACATGGTGGGACCTGACAGTGGTGCAGCTGTTTGTGATCATTCATACTCCTTTGTAGTTCCTTATGTACTCTAAGTAAAGCCAAAAAAAGGGGTCATTGGTTTGCAAATCAAGTTCTAATGTAAAGTTTTTAAGTAGTCTGTCTTTGGTTCCTCACCAGAATATATAATCAAATTACTCCCAAAAAAGCTTAACTAGAATTACACATTTGGCATTATAACATTTATCACTATTATACAATGTGACTGAATTCATCAGATCAACTAAAAGTGAAAAAGAACATCATAAACTCATCATCAGATTGATATGGAGACAATTCTGTACAGCGATTAATAATGCTTTAGTGGTTTGGCTTTGTTTTGTTCTTTTTTTTTTTTGAGTGGTTTTCCTTTGTTTGTTTTGTTTTGTGACAGGATTTCTTTGTATAAAAGCTCTAACTGCCCTAGAAATTTTCTGTAGACCACATTGGCCTCAATCACACAGAGATCTACCAGATATGTGCCACCACCATCCAGGCTTAAATAGGTTTTATAACATAAACAGAAGGTAAAAAATTTTGGGAAATTATAAAAAGTTGGCACATGCATAAGCATGCAAAATGTACATAGTCATAATATATCAGAATAAAGGTTTTGTGTAATGCGTGAAGACTATTGGTGATTTCTAGATCCAAACAGTAATACTCAAAAAACCTATAGTGCCAGGCGATGGTGGCGTACGCCTTTAACCCCAGCACTTAGGAGGCAGAGGCAGGCGTATCTCTGTGAGTTCGAGACCAACCTGGTCTACAGAGCTAGTTCCAGGACAGGCTCCAAAGCCACAGAGAAACCCTGTCTCGAAAAAAAAAAATCAAAAAACCTATAGTAAATAAGATAAAAGTATCCAGATAGTTTGATAATAGAAGAACACAAATTTGATTTCCTCAGAAAATCATTGTGAATAGTCCACTGAAATTAACATGATGCACAGTAGAAATGTTAACCAGGAATTTGACAGTCCTTATTTAATGACAATTCACATCTGAAACCAAAAAATTAAAGGAGAATCAATGTAGTTGCCTGAGGAAAATAAGAGCAAATATAACACAAAATGTACAGTTACTGTGTGGCTTTACTGATAATTTCAAGAGGATGTGTAAGCTTGAGTTCTTTTCTTACATCATTTACCAAGGATAACTCTGATCTTCAAAATCAAAATGCTCTTTAAACACCATAGATGAGTCCGTTATCTTAACTCTGAAAATGATCTATCCATGAAGCAGATCTCACATACCTCTATTCTCCGTACTAAGAGACATTAGATATTTTGTCAAATTGTAGTAATTATGCAGTTGTTAAAAGAATTGATGGCATATATACTGAAAGTGATCACAGAGAGAATTAAAAACACAAGAGCATATGATTATATTTCTTATTAATTACTTTTTAACATTTGTCTGTGGAGGCCAAAAGAGGTTACCCAATTTCCTGGAATTAGCATTACAGATGTTAGTGAGCCAATTGTTAGTGATGAGAATGGAACCCAGGTCATAAGAAAGTGGCACTGTTCTTTCGTGCTAACCCATAAATTCAGAAACTTCAATGTGGAAATTAAAATGCATCATTGAATGAATCTAGGAGGCAAACAGTATATTAAGATAGGTAATATATAAATTCTTATTATGTGCTGTTAGAGAACAAGTATTTAGAAAATGTCATGAGATTTAGTGATTTCTTCCTATTATAGGAGAACAACTAATCAATATGAGAGTTTCATTTTATTTTGTTAGTATTTTGTTCACTTTTATATATGTTGGACAATCAGCAAAAGAGCTAGTGAATCGGTTGTGCTGAAAGATTCAGTTTTAACATAAATAATAATGAAGGGAGGGTAGATAGAACACATATGTGTTACAAGTGAATAATATAACAGTAAAATCTGCCATGACAGGGAAATATGAAAGTAGTACTAAAGGAAAAATTTAGAGATGAACCTTCTAGTATTCATGTTTACCATAATTATTACAGTGATGGATTATGCAGAGCAATATAATAAGGGAACTCTTATTAGAAAATTATGCTTTAAGAAAATTAACTTTGGTGGAAATTTTTTTCATTCCTGATTTTTAATGTGGCATTTTTTGGCTGTTTTGTTTTTGTTTTAGTTTTTTTTTTTTGTTGTTGTTGTTTGTTTTAAACTATATCTATGGATGGGCATACTTGTAGAGGTCAGATTTTGATGTCAGGAATAATTCACAATTGCTCTTCTTTTTTAGGAACTTATAGTTGTCCGAGGAACAATCCCAGTACTCGTGAGATGGCTAGTCTAAATAATAGATTGTTGTAGATCCTGTCTTTGTCTTTAAAAAGTGGGATCATACCAGGGATTCTACAACCACAAAACATTTTCTTGGGTGTCTGGAGATGTGAACTCTCTTCTTCAAGGTAGCAAACTGCAAGCTGCAAGCATATAACCATGGATCATCTTTGTTTGCATGCAGCATCACAATCTGTGGATTTCACAATGGAATATTTAAAACTTACTTTGAATAAGAATTAAGGAAAAGTTTCGCTTAATATCAATGGACTCAATTCATCAATAAAAAGGCACAGGTTAAGAGAATGGATAAGAAAACAGGATTCAGCATTTTGCTGTTTACAAGAAAGACATTTCAACCTCAAATACAGACTACCTCAGAGTAAAGGGTTGGGAAAAGGTTTTCCAATCAAACAGACCTAAGAAACAAGTGGGTGTGGCTATCCTAATATCTAACAAAATTGATTTCAAATGAAAATCAATCAGAAGAGAAGGACACTTTATCCTCATAACAGGAACAATTCATCAAGATGAAGTCTCAATCCTGAATATCTATGCCCCTAATATAAAAGCACCGACATATGTAAAAGAAACATTCCTAGAACTCAAATCACACATCAAACCCCACACACTAATAGTAGGAGATTTCAACACTCCTCTCTCAGTAATGGACAGACAGAAACTTAATAGAGAAATAAGAGAACTAATAGATATAATGAATCAAATGGACTTAACAGACATATATAGAACATTCCATCCAAACAGGAAAGAATATACCCTCTTCTCAGCACCTCATGAAGCCTGCTCAAAAATTGATCACATACTCGGTAACAAAGCAAACATCTACAGATACAAAAAAAATGGAGTAACCACCTGTCTTAACAGATCACCATGAAGTAAAGTTAGAATTTAACAATACTCACCCCCAGAAAGCCTACAAAGTCATAGAAACTGAACAGTCAACTACTGAACCACCCCTTGGTCAAGGAAGAAATAAAGAAAGAAATTAAAGTCTTCCTTGAATTCAATGAAAATGAAGACACAACATACCCAACCTATGGGACACTATGAAAATGAAGACACAACATACATAAACCTATGGGAACTATGAAAGCAGTGCTAAGAGGAAAGTTCATAGCACTAAGTGCCCACATAAAGAAAACGGAGAAATCTCACATTAGAGACTTGACAGCACACCTGAAAGCACTAGAATTAAAAAAAAAAGAAAAAGAAAAAGAAACGCAGACTTACCCAGGAGGACTAGAAAACTGGAAATAATCAAACTGAGGGCTGAAATCAACAAAATAGAAAACAGAAAATAATCCAAAGAATCAATGAAACAAAGAGCTGGTTCTTTGAGAAAATCAATAAGATTGACAAACCCCTCTCCAAACTAATCAAATTAACAAGATCAGAAATGAAAAGGTGGACATCACAACAGACACTGGGGAAATTCAGAGAATCATTAGGTCTTACTAAAAAAGCTTGTACTCCACAAAATTGGAAAATGTAAAAGAAATGGACATTTTTTAGATAAATACCATATACCAAAATTAAATCAAGACCAGGTGAACAATTTAAATAGACCTATAAGTGGCAAGGAAATAGAAGCTATCATCAAAACCTCCCAACCAAAAAAAGCCCATAGGCAGATGGTTTTAGTGCAGAATTCGACCACAACTTCCAGGAAGAGCTAAAAGTTTCAAATAAAATTTATGGATTTAAAGACTTTATATTGATAAAAACGAAGGAAATTTAATATACAAATGGAAGATCAGAGAAAAGGTTTATAGTAATATCTTACTTTTAAGAGCAAAGTACAAAGTTAAAATTTCACTACAGTGTGACAATGTGCCCATATTATTAATGTATATATCTCAAAACCTTGCTGGAATATAACTGAATCTAGCAAAATAAAGCTTATGTCCTGGGTTCATTTTAACCACATACCAGTGCCCTTTTAAGCTTTAAAAGGTTATGTTGTTGTTAAAAAGCAAAATTACCATAATTAGCAGTTTTAAAGAACATATAAATACATTTATGTCATTCAGCCAACATAAGAAACTTGTGAACATAAAAAAATAAAAGCATCAAACATATGGAATTTGTTTATACCACAGCAGAAGAGAAAAGTAAAACAAAAAATTCAAATATTACCCTTGCAGATATTTTTCTCTTAGGATTTTTTATGTACCCCATCTCCAATGTATTTTTTGGAATTTTTTGTAATATATTTAACTATTCTGATGTGCAATGTCATTATAATCTTAATGACAATAACTGACCCCGCTCTACAAACCCTCATGTATTTTTTTTACTAGCAATTTTCTTTTGTGGAAATATGCTTACATGTAGCAGTCACCATACAGAGGATGCTCATGGACCTTTTTACACAAAAAAGTGATTATTCCATTGTTTACTTTTGCTACATAACCCTTTTATCATGCTCGGAGGCATAAAGTTCCTATGAATATCATGGGCTATTACCATTATGTGGCCGTTTGTATGTAATCCTCCACACTATCCCTTGGTCATGAAAATCTATGTGGTGCAACTTGTGGCTGTTTGATGGATCAGAATTATTCCAGTTGTGACTGGACAAACTTATTATTTTGTATTATTATGTATCTAAAAAAATTAATCAGTTTTTGTTACATCCCTCCAATACTCAATCTTGTCTGTGGAGACACATCTGTGAATTATTTAGCAGTTTATATTGTTTCAGTGGAGTTTATCTTGGTTCCATTTCTGTTGATTATTGTCTTCTATGGCAAGATTACCAGCAACATTCTAAGACTCTCATCAACTGAAGCGAGGTCTAAATTTTCCACCTGCACATCTCATGTTATAGTTGTGGTTTTATTCTATGGAACAGTTATTATAATATATGCACAACCAAAACCAAATCAATTACAAAGCATGGGAAAGCTGTTGTTTCCTTTTTTACACCATTTTGATTCCAGTGTTGAATCCTATTATATATGCACTGAGGAATAAGGACATCTTGATAGCACTGAGAAAATTGCAAACTAAATTATTAACATAAAACACTTAAATTACAAATATGATTTCTTTATATGTTATTCATGTATGAACAGAAGAGCATAATGGTTAACTTTATTTCTCAATTTCCAATTAAAATAATTAATGTTTAATATAATATCAAATGAACATTGTTTGATTAACTTTAATCAAGTGAATCTATAAAAATCCAGAAATTAAAACAATCTTTAATTTCAGGAGTCAGCATTTTAGCACAAGGATGTAGTGGATAATGAACTTCCACCCCTAACTGAGAAGAATTTTGCATTTGGTGTGTTCTTGGAGCAAGAAAATCAATTTTCTATACAGATGTATTGACCTCTAATGGTTCTACTCTGTCTAAAGTGGATGTTCCTTTCCCAGGAGCACAAATTTGGTTGCATGAGAATTTGAAGGAAAGATTCCTAAGTAGGGGGCAAGATACAGAAAAGATCTAGAGGTTGTAGGAGTTAGGGGATGGGTTAAGTGGTGAATGTGATCAGAATACCATGTACAAAATTCTCAAATCATACTACAAAAATGATTTTTACATGTGCATCTGTTCTGTGTATTGCAATTTACTTTTCAAACTTTTATGCAATAAAAATAGTCTCTAAAGGAAAATGTGATCTTGTAAAGAATTTTCTGAAACCCAGTTGTCCATGTGACTTTGATTATTATCTAGGAATGGCATAATCAGAATTCCTAATTACAAACACAAAAGTGTACTTCATTATGAGTGTAAGATTAATTTTTTTGGAAATCGTTGGAAAGGCAATGTTCTAGTTTCTGAGATACTTCAGGTTATTGTTATATTTTAGTCAATCACAAAATATTTACTTTGTATTTTAGTGATAGGATATAAAACAGACCAAGATATATTCCATTTATAATGTATGCAGAGGTACAAGGAGTGACAGTAATGCTATTGTAAAAAGATACAGGATTCAGAACACAATGAAAATGAGATTTGGGGAAAGTTTTCTAAAGTAGCAATAGAAATGCAAGTTGGATGAGTAAAAGTGACTGTATCCTTAAGATAATTATGTAAGGTGTGACCCATAAACACTTGCCTAAGTTCTGCTCAAAATTCATGCTGGTTGGGTTTTTTTACCTATAATTTTTCAAAAGTTGATTTAGGAATACAAACTCCACTGCTGTAAAGGGTTCTACTACTCTAAATATGCAAGATAAAGAGCCCAGAATTTAGGGAAGAACATAGGCTCATTGTCCTTTAGGACAGGATGGTCTGGGTTTGTGAGTCAGAAGAAATATAAAGGAAAGCAAAGCCTTGTCAGTAAGATCCTCAACTGCAACACCTGGAAATAGTTCACATCTTTCCCTAAAGTAAAACTAGCAATTATTAGCATTTGACTTTGAGAGGACTTCCCCAAATTACAAGAATCATCTATGCCAAAAAGAGTTTACAACAAAGATGAGTCCATTCAGAAGTCATGGCTCTGAAATAGAACAAAAATAATTACCATCTGAGTGTCTACTAGAAATCATATTCACACATGAGTCCAAGTGGTCCCCAGGGGTAATGTACATATTTCATGTTAGAGTAATAAATGCCCAGCTATTACCTTTTGCTGGCAGAGTGATTTCAGGAGAAGTGTTTGAAAAGACACAGGTTAAAAGACACTTCAATTTTCTAATGCAATTTGATGAAGTTAAATCAAGGTAATAAATAATTTTGCTGCTAAAGTATATAATTTAGGATATCTTTGAACTTAAAAATCAAGTCATTGAAGCAAAAACCATGAAATTCTGATAATATCATCTAAACAAGCTAATTATTTACTACAGTTCCTGTATCGGTTCATTTTACTTAGCCGAAAAGAAATAATATTTATTTTAAATAATATTAGTGACAATAAAATTGTTATTAATATATTTGAATTTGTTTTCAATATAGTACTAATGAAAGTAAAAAAGTATAAGGAATTTTTGTCTACTGAAATCTATTTACTGGTATATGGATTTAGGGTAGAAATTAATGTTCTCAATATATATAGGTGGAATATAGCTTATAAAAAAGAAACATACACATGAGATTCTCAGAATTTCATAAAAAATCATAAAGATTCTACATCAAGAAGAGCAGTACAAAGCATAGTTTGAGCAATAGCTTCTACTCATAAAGTTAAAGTTAATGATATAAGATATATAAGGTTTTTGTTTATTCACATGTCAGTTGAACCTATGCACTCCTTTCTGCGGGAAAGTGCTATAACGCTGAGCATCAAGTCTGCCAGAATTAGTATATTTTACATACTGGATCAGAGCTGTGATTTGAAAAGTTTCCTAGCAGAAAACTGAGGCTAAGGTTTTCATACCTGGAATATTTGAGAGGATAAAGATAAAAAGTAGTCATAACAAACAGTTTCTTCATCAGAAAGTGTTAACTTTAGAAATTTGACTCTAATTAAAATATTAAAAGGAAGACTTAACTCATTTTGAATGAAAAGCCACAAAAATTTTCAAGGAAAATATCTGTGTAGGGAACAAAGATGTAACAGAGATATATGTATTCAATTGTTTTTAGCAACATATTTGTTTTTGAAGTATCAACTATCATAGTCAAAGTAAGGTGAACTGGGATTTAAAATATAATATGAAATATGTGCATATGACTCAGTTATTTTAATAATTCAGTGCAGTTCATAATAGGATTGAATTGACTACTTCATATTTAGCATGCCTACAGGTGAAGATCAATTTAAAACAGAAAACTGGAATGTCTCTACACTGATAGAATTCATTCTTCTGGGGTTTTCTGATGTTCCTAGTCTACAGTGGACATTGTTTATGATATTTTTGTTCATGTATCTTGGAATTCTGATGTGCAACAGCATTATAATACTATTAGCAAAAACTGACCCTGCTCTCCAGACCCCTATGTATTTTTTCCTTAGCAACTTCTCCTTTTTGGAAGTCTGTTATGTAACAGCCACTATCCCAAGAATGCTTATGGATCTTTCCACCCTAAAAGGAAACATTTCTCTGCTTGCCTGTGCAACACAAATGTATTTCGTTCTTATGTTGGGAGGCACAGAGTGCCTCTTGCTGGCAGCAATGGCCTATGACCGCTATGTGGCCATTTGCAAACCTCTACAATATCCTTTACTCATGAAGGATAGGGTGTGCATGCAGCTGGTAGCTGCCTCCTGGATCAGTGGGATTCCAGTAGAAATTGGACAGACCTACCAGATATTCTCTTTGCACTTTTGTGCTTCTAACAACATTGATCACTTCTTCTGTGACATCCCCCCACTACTCAAGCTTGCTTGTGGTGACACCTTTGTGAATATAGTAGCTGTCTATGTTGTTGCAGTGAGGTTAGTCATGGTTTCATTTCTTCTGACCCTTGTCTCCTATGGCAAGATTATCTGCAACATTATGAAACTGTCTTCATCCAAAGGGAGGGCCAAGGCTTTCCCACCTGCTCTTCTCACCTGATAGTTGTAATCCTGTTCTACGGAACAGCTAGCATCACTTATTTACAACCTAAATCAAATCAGTCAGAAGGAACGGGAAAACTGCTGTCTCTTTTCTACACTATTTTAATCCCAGCTTTGAATCCTGTTATATACACTCTGCGGAACAAGGACATCATGCTGGCACTGAGAAAATTGTGGAATAAGTTACTGACGTGGTGGAAAAGTTTAGTATAGGAAAACACAGATGCATACATCATGTTGAAAGTCTGTTTCATGGTTAACAAATTACAATGTCTAAAAAGACACTTGTTTCATAGAGCTATTGTAATGAGCAAAACCAATATGAATGAATTAACTCATCATGAAAATATAATTTTTGAGATCTATTAATGCTCTTATTGCTAACTATTGTATTTCCAGGCAACTTTTGTAGCATGTAAGACAGGTAAGTTACCACCAAGTTTTGGGGTCATTTGCTAAAATGAGCTTTGTATATCCTTTTTAGTCCTCCTTAGGTTTGCTGTTCTCTGTTCTTCAGTTTGCATTTGTCATATCTGATCACGTCCTTCAGTTTTCTACAGTTGTTGTGTTCCTCCATTTGTGCTTAGGTGTCCCTAATCTATGACTTTTCTTAACACAATGCTCCCTGTGTCTGTTTTCTAAACTTTGACATTTGTGTTTTGTGGGTTTTTGTATTGATTTGGCTCCCATGACAACTAATTTTGATCATATTTTCAATGTTTTTCTAGAAAAATTTGTTTAGAAAATAGATGGCACTTTTAATCTGCCTCTAATCTGTTTGTTTTCCATTTTTCCATAGTCAATATAATTCCAAAACTGTATGTCTCCTAATGATCTTACTGTCCCATATTTTAAATTTCTCTTAGAACATTCAACTGTCTGTTTAAAATTCAGGTGTTGCTTTAGCTATCTGTTTAGAAGTGTAAGTTATCAAATATTTTTGATGAAAACAACCAAGTGAAAAGCATTGTTTAAAGACTAGATCTCAGTTATGTCACAAAAATAAATGTACATACACATATGTATGTATATGTACCCACATATATGTCTGCATGTATATATATGCATATGTGTATATAAATACATGTAGATATAAATATATATGGAGAGAAAAAGGAGAGACAGAAATACAAACACAGACAGACAGACAGAAATATAGAGAGGGACAGAGAGTAATTTTGTTACCTTATGCAGTGACCGGACAAGTCAGAAAACTTGCCCTACCTCATCACATGTTAGAATTCTGTTTGTTTATGTTTACAAATAAAGCATAAACATTATTCTTTATATTATATTCAAAGGAGAAATATGTTTCTTTCTTTTTATATATCATGGTTTTCATGATCTTTATGAATAGTGTGAATACTGAGAAAGATATCGTAAGTGCCTTAAGATTCTTGCATGAAATTTAAAGTATTAGTTACAGATTCATATCTTTTGCCTAATTTATCTTACATTTAATCATAAACTTTTCCTTTGATTTCCTACCATAATGTGCACTAATATTCTTCCTCATTCATGATAGTATGTTTATATTTAAGAATGGATAATCATAGTAATTTCAACTGTTAATTCAAAATTGACCTTCCAAGTTATCATTCAAAATGAATGTTTAAACTTAAAAGAGTTAAATGTATCACATAAGCCGTTTTCCAAATAAAAACTGCATAAGAATCAAATAAATTTTTACAAGAAAAATGTGATTACTTCAAATAAAGTCAAGGTAAAACCAAATAGAAGAGAGGTCAGAAAGAGTGTAAGAGCTGGAGGACATGGAAGACACCACAAAAACAAGGCCCCTCAATGAACATGATGAAAGCTCATATGAACTCACAGAGACTAAGGCAGCAAGCATAGGACCTGCGTGGGTTTGCACCAGGTTCATTTTGTATATATTTAATATTCCAGTTTAATATTGTCATAGGATTTCCAAATGTTTGAGTGAGTAATTCTCTGTTTCTGTGCCTTCTTATGGGCTCTTTTTCTCTGCTTGTTTGTCTTGACCAACTCTAATGTACTAGTTTGTTTTATATTATTAGATTATATTTTATTCTTATCATTTATAAACATGTTTGCTTTGTAATGAGAGAAATAAATGGATTGGACCTTTATGGGATATGAGATGGGGATAGTATTGAAATATTAGAGAGTATTGAACCATAATCAGGATAAAGAATGTTAGAACATAGTACACTTTCAATAAAAGGGAAAACAAGCAATGAGGTGAAGCATGACTGAAGGCTATATTTAATGTTAATCTCTGGCACAAACACACACAAACACATGCAAACACAAAAAAATTTCATCTGCCATACACATCTGCACACACACACACACACACACTAGAAGACGCACATGCAAGAATAAGAATAGGAGGACAAAAGTTTATAGGACATTCAAGGCTAGACCAGGAGTGTATATTTCAGGAGAAAGTCAAATTTTTTAAATAATACAAAAAATGCTTAAATGTACAGTTATAGTCTCATGGTGGGAAATAATGTATGTTAGACAATAATTTTTAAATGTAAATAAGTCAATAAATTATTTTATACTTCAAAAAAAACAAAAAATAATTATCCCAGTAATAATAAGCAATATGGAAATATGTAGAGAGCCCACAAGACTCTACAGCAAAATTACAGCTAACAGGGCAATAGACAAATCCACAAGAATATGATCTGGTGGAGAACCTGAATGCAGAATTCAGGGAACATCTGTTTGTTTGACAAGTCACTGTTAATTTTGTAAAATTCTTGTAATATCATGATGTTTCTCTCTTCCATAATGTCCCAGGAGTGTATAAATCATTCTTTAAACTTGACTTTTCCTTTATGGGTAACTGAATAACTTTTTCCATACCATGAAGCTGGTGTGAAAGCATTCACTTGACTAAACCTTTGCCCTCATGTACAAATCTACATAAAACTAGTCCAACACACATACCCTATGAAAGGACTTCCACAAAGAAAAGAGTACTAAGCAGCATCCACTAAGGAGACAGAAAGAGAGAGAGAGAGAGAGAGAGAGAGAGAGAGAGAGAGAGAGAGAGAGAGAGAGAGAGAGAGAACATCTGGTGGCCCCTCTGTCAGCAAACTCAGGAAGGTATAACCTACTGGTCTTTTGCTCTAACCTATCAAGTTACTAGTATTCAGTATTTACCCTTCACGTTAGTTTCAATTAACATAAGATTATAGCACAAGAAATTAACTGTTTATGTCTTTAGACTCATTTTAGCTCAGCCAGCTAGATGCTGATGGAAGTCAAACACCTTGCCTTAGTTGCAAACCCGCAGGTTGCTGTGGTTGCCAACACTGTGTTCCCAGCAGCCAGGGAAGGAAACAAGTGTTCAGAAAATGCAAAAGCACTGTTGTGTTTTTCTGCAATTATTAATTATAAACTTCTAATTACACTTCAAAATGTGATTAGAAAACAAAAACTTCTTAGAATTTTGTATCACATCTTAATTAATCCTTCAAGTATCTGCCGAGTTTCACAGTCATGCACGTTCTGTGATACAAGGTGTCTTCTTGTGAGATCCACCAGTCTTTGTGATTCTGTGAAATACGTTCTTCTTAACTGTCTGTGTATAAACTGGAAACCATGTGGGATCGGTAGAACTGTAAGAAATACCTAGTGGGCATTTGAGTAGCCACAGAAAGAATAAACATGACATGACAGAAAAGATTTACCTGAGTCAATTTATTTTTATTTTATTCTCATACCCTATTAGTCAGTTTTTGCCTGCTATAGTGGTCCTTCTGAACCATGAGAGGCTTAGTAGATTTATCCCCAATAGAAATAAAACAAAATAAGACATGTACATCACCATTAGATTGATAAATGAAAATGAAAAAAATAAAATCAAACTACTGACAGTTTTACATTCATGTAAGAAAAAGAATAATAGAAACCTCAGCTAGTGCTGGCAAATGATTTGTAGTCACACTTTAATCAACAGCTTGTCCTCAACCCTCACCTAGTAAAGGTATGTAGGTATTTCTGTCAGTGATATCATCAAGGAGGTTCATTTTATGTATAAATCTTATTCTTGTTTGTTAAGAAGTTATTAGCTAGGCAGAGGTGGTTCATGCCTTTATAACCAATACTAAGGAGACAGAGGCAGGTGGCTTTATGAGATCAAGACCAGTGCCTGGCCTACAGAACAAGTTCTAGAATGGCAAGGGATACACAGAGAAATTCTGTCTCTAATTTTTTTTAAAAATATAAAATACTCATGATATTATAGCAAATGATAACAAAAAAGATAAAAATGAGAAAATGATAAGACATGAAATGAAGATAACTTTGTTAGTAAAACAAGATAAAGCTAGACAGTTTATATATAAACAGTCATATGTTTTACTTGTAATTAAATATAATATACTTATAAGATTAAAAATGTGTGTTAAATATCTATGATTTTATAGATTCACTACATATATAAATATAGATGCTATAGATACCACTATCGTGTATGATGAAATGATAAATAACAAATGGGATGTTGTTATTGTTGTTGGGGCTAGTACAGACATATGAGTTGGTTTGATTTCCGGAAAGTAATAATTAATAACTATTCAAAGTGATTTCCAGCTGATTTTCTCATTTTTATTAATCAGTATACCAGAAAACACATATTATCATCAATATTTATAAAAATAAATTATTTCTGTCTTCAGCTAAAAAATACTGCAAAAAGGAAAGCCAGAATTTTTGTGACAAGCATAGAGAAGCTTTGTATATAGAAAGAATAACACCAAAGAGCATTTCTCTTTACCTTTAAGAGACAAATAGGTGGATTGGATCTTAGAGGGGTTAGAAAGAGGGTAAAATGATCCAAATTGATTGTAAGAAAAATATTTTAAAAGTATTATTAAATATACAGATAAATACAACCTTTTCAAAAACCTATGGGATATGATAAACACAGTTCTAAGAATACATATAATTAAGTGCCTAAAATAAATTAATAAAGTCAAAAGGAGAGATGTGATAATAACAATGGCACAATTAAATGATATAGAAGCAAAAAAAATAACCATTTGAAGAAGTAGTTTGCTATACATTTTCAACACAGTACTGAAAATGATAATATAGAAAAACACATACATACTTTATATATGTGTGTGTGTGTACATATTCATACAAATTTTTCAATGAAAACAAGTTGGTTCTTTAAAAAAATCAATAAGATTAATAAGTTTTGAGACAAATTAAATTATGGTAAATATGCAAATTAATTAAAATAGAGATAAAAAGGAAAACAGTACAACAAAAATTGGGAAAACCAGAGAAATATATGGATATACTTTAAAAATCAGTTCTCTGTCCTACATAAAGGATAAAAAAATATACATTTTTTGATACATATGGCCAAACAATGCTAAATCCATATATCAGGTGAACAATTTCAGCACACTCAAAACTATTAGTGTAGAAACACTAACTGTCCCCTGACCCTCACATTCACCACCCAGAAAACATGATAAAATTGTTTAAATTTAAAACGCTTTTTTTCCAGTGTGCATTTCTGGGTTCTTTATCAAAAATCTTGTATGCATTTTTGTGAGGATTTATATCTAGGTCTTCATAAAGAAGAAAAATATCAACAATTCTCAAAATATGCTGCAGTCAGAAACAGAGGGAGAATTGCCTAATTCTTTTCCCAAGGCCACAATTATTCTGATATCTTACCACACAAAGGTCTAATAAAGAAAGAATTGAAGGCCATTTTCCCTTCTGAAAACAGATGTAAAAATTAACCAGTAAAGTATTTACTAACTGAATCTAACAGCCTATCAAATAGATTATCCAACATTATTGTGAAAGCTTCATCCCAGAGATGGAATGATAACTTAAGACACATACTCAGTATATGTAATCCACCATATAAGCAGCCTGAAAAACACAATACATGATCATCTCATTAGATGTAGAAAAGGGCATTTCTACAGCACCCATCAAGATAAAAGTCCTGGAGACATAAAGATGCAAGGGATGTACCTTAGCATAATAAATGCAGTTGACAGAAAACCCATAGCCAGCATCAACTTAAATGGAGAGAAACTCAAAGTAATTCCAATGAAATCAGGAGAAAGGCAAGATTTAGCTAATGCGCTTTAAAGAAATGAAATTTTTATTACCTATCTTCAATTCTATTCATACACTTTGTAAATGGAGATTGTTTGTTTTCCAGCCACCCAGACAGGAATAATTACACAGGAACTATATTAATTGCAACACTGCTTAGCCATTGGTCTATGCACATTTCTAGCTAGCTCTTTTTTTATTGAAAAAAAATTCCTGCTTCCTCCCAGCCTCCCATTTCCCTCCCCCTCCTCCCGCCCCTCTCCCCCTCCCCCCACTCCTCTCCCCCTCCCTCTCCAGTCTGAAGAGCAGTCAGGGTTCCCTGCCCTGTGGAAAGTCCAGGGTCTTCTCCCCTGCATCCAGGTCTAGGAAGGTGAACATCCAAACTGGCTAGGCTCCCACAAAGCCAGAACATGAAGTAGGAACAAAACCCTATGCCATTGTCCTTGGCTTCTCATCAGCCCTCATTGTCCTCCATGTTCAGAGAGTCCGGTTTTATCCCATGCTTTTTCAGTCACAGTCCAGCTGGCCTTGGTTAGCTCCCAATAGATCAGCCCCACTGTCTCGGTGGATGGGTGGACCTCTCGTGGTCCTGACTTCCATGCTCATGTTCTCCCTCCTTCTGCTCCTCATTGGGACTTTGGGAGCTTAGTCCGATGCTCCAGTGTGGGTCTCTGTCTCTATCTCCATTCATCGCTAGATGAAGGTTCTATGGTGATATGCAAGATATTCATCAGTATGGCTATACGATAGGGTCATTTCAGGTTCCTTATCCTCAGCTGCCCAGGGAACTAACTGGGGACATTGCCCTGGGCACCTGGGCGCCACTCTAGGTTCATGTCTCTTACCAACCCTAAGGTGGTTCCCTTAATTAAGTGATGTGATTCCCTGCTCCTCTATCCAACCTTGTTTTATCCCCAATCATTCCGTTTCCCCAAGTTCCCCCCATCCTCCCCTTCTCACTTTTCTCTCCCCATCTCCCCTTACCCCCATCCCACCCCACCCCCAAGATCCCAATATTTGCCCAGCAATCATGTCTATTTCCCATAGCAGGAATAATAACTATATGTTTTTCTTTGGGTTCACCTTCTTATTTAGCTTCTTTAGGATCACACATTATAGACTCAGTGACCTATATTTATGGCTAGAAACCAATTATGAGTGAGTACATCCCATGATCCTCTTTTTGGGGCTGGGTTACCTCACTCAGGATAGTGTTTTCTGTTTCCATCCATTTACATGCAAAATTCAAGAAGTCATTTATATCTTAAATTTACCCATTTTAATTAATCTGTGTATCACCAGGAGGCTTTGGACTACAGGTAAAATTCCAGAAGTATCTTTTTCTTTCTGCAGCTACATGGCATCTCCCTGACTCTGCCTACTCTCTCTATATATATGAATTCAAGCCTGGATATGTGTTTCACTGCCATAGACCAAAGGAGCTTTATTCATTAACCAGGAAAAGTTGCACACATAGAGAGGAACATCCCACATCATCTCCCATTTTCTGCCTAAATTAAATGGAGGTTTTTAACATAGTAAAATTATATATACAAAGTAGTTATCAAGCAAGAATTACCGTTTCAATATTTCTTTATGAGTCTAAAGTTTCATATATAATTTATCTTTTATCCTAAATGAGGAAAACTATAACTATTATGCAACTCCATCAAAAACCCCAGAAGGATATAATATTATTTAAGTAAATAAGAAGTGCAGTATAAGAAAGTTCCTAAACTCTAGAATTGACAGAGACATCTCTCTGCCAGGACAGTCACCCAAAGTTCTTCTGACACATGGGGATATCCATCTTCAGCCTAGTGGCCCACAGTATCCGGTATACATTTTCATGAAGCATAAAAGTTAAAAAAATTGTTTCATGTATATTGGCAGTTTGTCAATCACTTTCTTCTTTGTCCTGGGGAATGTCTGGCAGACTCTTTCATGAAGCAGGAACCCTGAAGGACTGTCTCACCTTCTTTAGACAAGTACAGCAGTCATTGTTTGTGGGTCTTGCATGTCCAATTCATAAAACATACCATTAAGTAGTCGAGGCAAGAGCAGTTTATTACACAAATGGCTAACCAACTCCATAAGGAGCTTTTTCAGTGCCCATCATCTCTTGAAGTAGGTAGGTGCTGCCAGAAGTAGACATGTCTCACTGTTGAGAGAAGTCTACGTTAAGACATTTTAAATGCCATATTCTGTAGTCTTTGAAGTGTTGAAGAGTATCTAACTGAAATACATTTTTGTATATCTAGAAAATGTAACTAACATTGTTGGGAGCTGTGAACCCCCAGATCCTGAATTTCTTGTAAACAACTTTTTCCCCCTGATCTGAGTGCCTACAGCTGCTCTGAGCATGAGACACTCGGGAGTTTCTGATGGCAAGGGAGTGGTTTATGGTACTTTTGGCTGGAGCATGGCTATCCCTATATAAGCTGCCCCTGAACACAATAAAGGGGGTATTCTTGGGGCATTCCTGTTTCAAGAATGACCCATGTCTCTGTCTCTGTATCTTTGTGTGTTTCAATCTACAGCTCCTTGCCTGGTTCACGAACTGTATGGTGGCACATAGAGCGCAGAGTAAAAAGGGTACAAAAAGAATGAAAGAAAAAGAGTAAGTTTAAAAGAGAAAAGAGCATGTGTTTCCATCCCCCGAGATGCTCTGAGGGACACCATCTAGATAAAGAAGAGGCAGGAGGGTGAATTGAAGGCTTCCAAAAGACAGAATTATACCGCTCAAAAAGATAAAATGTGTTTGTTGATTGTGTTGTCTTTTGTGTTCTGGATTGAAAAAGACATTTGACTCTGAGAATTGCAAAGCATTTAATGTGAAATGTTGATGTAATATAAGGATTTGACACCCCCTGAAATATTGATGCAAAAAATATGGATGTAAGGATTTAAAATATCCCCCAGAATGCAGTGCGCCCGTTTAGCACGAAGAAGCCAGATTGGTGAAGTCCAAATTCCCTAAATGTGGAGCCAATTAAGTGGTTCCCTCGAGAAGTAGCTGCGGAAGGTCTCCTAGCCTACCTGCTGCCTGGGCCTGTTGTGGTGGAGCACGCTAATAGGATTTGCTGAAGGAGGCAAAGGTTGGAGGAACTGTCAAGCCATCCTAGAGATTTTGGGATCACCACGGGTACGCTATTGTCATTGCTGCAGCCTCCTTCATGGCAGTTGAAATTTTTGTCAGTCAGATGTCTGCTGTGACTATCTTGTACCAGCATTTAATATCATTCATGTTGACTGTAGAATGAGCATGTTTGCTAGGGTAATTTTCAGTTTATAAGAGCAGTTGGATTTCTTGTGGGATTTGCATGTGGTTAGCTGCTCTACATTTTTCTAATTATATAAGAAAAAAAGGTGGTGAAATGTTGGGAGCTGTGAACCCCCAAATGCTGAATTTCTTGTAAACAACTTCTTTTCCCCTGATCTGAGTGCCTACAGCTACTCTGATCACGAGACCCACAGGAGTTCCTGATGGCAGGGAAATGGTTTCTGGTGCGTTTGGCTGGGGCATGGCTATCCCTATATAAGCTACTCCTGGACACAATGAAGAGGACATTTTTGAGGCATTCCTGTTTCAAGGTTGACCTGTGTCTCTGTCTGTGTGTTTCTATGTTTTAATCACCAGTCCCTTGCCTGGTTCATGAACTGTATGGTGGCACATAGAGCACAGACGGGTGCGGTGCGCCGCAACGATGATAAAGTTTGACTATTATAAATTACTTTCTACTAGTCCATAAGTTTTTTTTTTTTTTTTTTGGTTTTTCGAGACAGGGTTTCTCTGTGGTTTTGGAGCCTGTCCTGGAACTAGCTCTTGTAGACCAGGCTGGTCTCGAACTCACAGAGATCCGCCTGCCTCTGCCTCCCGAGTGCTGGGATTAAAGGCGTGCGCCACCACCGCCCGGCCCATAAGTTTTTATTATACCTGACATTTTTAAATTAGTTCTATAAACATAACACCTTAAACAAGAGTAGAAATATGCATATAACAAAACTGACCTTAAGTTTGTATCAATAAACCAAAGTCAATACCAATATATTCATCTCTATATATTATATTCCCTTATATATTTTTTTAGAAACTATGACCATTAATTACTTATAATAAATCCCATTTAAATGGAAACAAATATTTATAAACAATCATTTGGGAATTTGTTTGTAGTTTTCTATAAACTGCTTCCTGATGTTTGTTGGGCAAAGTAATTTTAGGGTTCATAGACCTTTCAGTGGGTGTCATTACATCAAATCACATTAGCCACAAAGGAATCGATAGGTTCTCATCTTTTTTGGAAGCAAGTATAGAACCTCTTTTCCAAAGTAACTTATCCTTAGACACAAATTTTGAAGACGAAATATCTTTATGATGGTATAGTTTAGCAGCCCCTAGAAACAAATGTCTCTCTGAAGTTAAAAAAAATTAAAAAACACAATAATATGCATAATTCAGACACTCTGTGCATATTCCATCTTTATGTGGCTTAATTTTTGCTCTATTATATTTAATATTTATTTTGTCATCTTTACTACCTTGTTCCAGATTTAATCCTGCCTCTAACACTAACCAACATGAACCAGGAAGCCAACTCTTAAAAGAGAGGCACCTTTGCTTGGCACCAGCAAACAGAGCCTATGTGAAAAGCAGCTATCAAGAGACTGTTTCTTGCTCTCATTTTTGTTGGTCTAAAAGTCCTCTTTTTTTGAAGCTTTTTTCTTTTTTTTTTTTGATCTAAGAGATTACAAAATTCACCATAAGTAAGTCTGAAATTTAAATTAAAATGTTGAAACTTAAAATTCCCAAACATCTGGGAACCCATTCAATATATTGAACATATTGTTGACACCTTCTAGCTGACCAAAGCTAGTTTGATGCTTTGGGTGATTTACTCTAGCAGGTCAGAATGAATACAAGGCTTCTCTATGATCGATGTTACTAGAAGAGAAAAGCAATTGTCCTAGTTCATATCCACAAAGAGCTAGTGTGAAGGTGTCTGTGCAGGCCCCGTAAGGTAGAGCTGAATGTTCAGGAGATAAGAGTTAGTATGGTCATTATTACAAGATCAAATTATTTTAACCCACCTTGGTTCCAGAGAAAATAACGCAGAATTCTGGTAAAGTTATTAGTTCTAAGAGAAAACTCACTTCTATGAAGTAGTTGACTTCCAATTTTGTCTTAAGGTGAATATGTGTCTGAGCACAAGATTTTACCAACTTATTTGAAAGTTCAAAGAAACATTTTAATAACATTAAAGATGATAATAAGGTATTGTAATAAAATATGATTTGTTCAGAATTATGAGAGAAAATATTGAATAAAAAAGACATTTTCATGAATAAAAAATCATTTACAAGACATTTTTAGGAGTACATATGAAATATTAACTCAATATTAATTTCAGAAGATAACAAAATGTTAGAAAATAATAGAAAATACCAATGGTAGTAATGAGTAACTGAAAGAAAATTAAGAATTTATTACTTTGAAATTTTAGATACAAATTTAAGGGGACAAACTTAATATTATGATCTGGAACACATATTAAAGCATTGTGAAGACTGAAAAAATATAAAATTTGCTTAAACATATATATTAGGTTTGCTAATGTTTACTAAAATAATAAATAGAAAAAGACATGTCAAAGATGCTTAATATCAATTAGGTAGTGACATAATGTAAGGAAAAACAAAGTGAATTACACTTATACCAGTATGCTATTAATGTCTAAGATTTAACAACATTAAAGCAAATTGCATTATTTAAAATCGGCAAATTAATACATAGTCTTCCGTCATTGGGAAGGATGTCAGCATGTGACTGGATGATAATGCATAGTTTTTAATCATAGTTTCTCCAATCACAATCTTAACCTTTTTGTAAACTAGCTATTGAGTCTCAGTCATTTAATATTACTTCCATTTATTTTGTGAATATGAGTTCACATGTGTTTAAACGGAGTCTTTTGTGTTTTGATCCAAACTTTCCTTATGAATGTGGAATCAAAAAGGGCAATCATTGATGGGGAGCTCAATCAATGACTAGGTGAACCTCTGGATGTGACATCTAAATGCAATTGCTGTCAAGACTTGAGAATACTAGCCCACCAATGGTAGTCCAGCTAGATAATTCATTTGGAAGTTGTAGATTTGTAGCTAGTTTTGATGTGATATTGTTACTTGGGATTCTTCATATGTCCTTGTTTCAAATAGTTAATGACAGAGCATTGGCAATTGTATTCATTTATTTATTATTTGTTGGCTTGTTTCTTTAGTTTTGTCAGATGAGATCAAATGTGTATATTCTCAGCAGTATGCTTTTGAATGAAAGACATGTTGAAGATGTCAAAGTATCATTAAATTTGCTGTGTCAAAAATACATTTTAATCTATTCTAAGAGTGAACAGACTTTCAGTCATGGTAAAATGTCTTGCTTATATAAAATGCAGATACACTTATGGATGTATCAGATCCCACTGATTTCTTCAGTACTACAAAACTATAGTTACCAACTTCTTTCCTTTTGCAACTCTAGTATTTTTTAATAATAACAAAAACAAATACTGACTACATATATATTTAGTTAGTGCATATATATTAATAACAAAAGAAAAAATACTGAATAAATATGTATATATAGTCAACATATTTATAATTAGTAAATATATATATTTATTTAGTCAGTGTTTTTTTCAGATACTGTTAAGAAATATATGTGTGTGTATGTGTTAATTTAATTCGTGGTTCTTCTAATGCTAAATTCATGACTGGTAGGACAAAAGGGTTCTTTACATTTAGAAATTAACATGGGAAAGAAGGTTTCCCTTGGTAGAGAAAAATCCTTGTTAACTAGAATAGTTCGTTATGACAAGGGAATATATTTTGGGAGGTGTTTTAACTCTGTTTCAAATAAAAGAAAACTCTTGATCTTAGAAAAAGAAATTTCCTCAACATTTTATTATTGTATGTCAATAAATCAAGGTAAGAATTATAACTTATCTAATTCCTAAGAGCATAGACTGGATTTGACTAACAACAAGTTTGACTTCTTTTATTTTTACGTTTTTTTATATCAGCATTTGGATAAAATTACACAAAGTAATTTAAAAATTTAATTATTTATTTTGGTTTAAGTTTCAAACACTATTTGTGTTTGGCTTTACACTGCTTCCGACAAATGATGATATATGATAACTATGATCCTTAATTCATCACGATTTGATTTGATATGAAGGAGTAATGAATTAAGGATCATAGTCACCAAACTCAACATGGAATTGGTAAGGTGTATTCAATTATTATTCTCTGTTAGGCATGTATTTAAATGTTTCAGTGATATGACATCTCTGGAACATATATCATAAAACTCCACCTATCTAGTTTAGAGAATGAAATGTCAAGTGAAGATCACTGACATGGTCTTGACACCTATGATAATAGCAGCTGCTTCTAGCGGCAGAGTGTCAATATCTATCATGAGTGAATCTGAAAATGTTATAATTATTGCATATTTTCATTTGGCTCCACAGAATCTTTTCTAGAAAACTCTTCAAAAAATAAGGCAATTATATATGAGACCATAAAGACAAAACTCACAAGCTCATCTCAATAATATTTTTAAAAAGTCTATATCTTCTTTTGTTTGTGTATTAATTTCATTTTCTAAAGTTTATTAGTAAAATACAATACAGTGTATATTAATGGTTTTAATTAATGACACACTATCTAAATGAATGAAAATCACTGCTTCAAAAGTGAGAACAGCTAATATTTATAAAGATTTTAAGTTAAACAAAATGCCAGTAGTTACTTGAAATTTCTCCGGAATTTATTTCATAGCATGAAAATGAGAATCTAAAGATTTATAGATGACACACCTCACACCTGCAGATATGAGATAGAGAGGTGGAGACAGAGCAGGAAGGTGAATGATTTGAGAAAGTTTGTTTTAGTAATTTGTGTTTATAACTTGCCTACAGGAGCTGAGGAAATATCTTGGGGGTAGACAGCGCATCTAGGATTCATAAGGCTGTGGTTTGGACTGCTGCGCCAGAAACAAATGAAACTAGAGAGTAAGTACCATTTGTCAAAAATGCGGTAATTACTATATCTTTCGATTTGTCTATGGTGTCAAAGAATTCCACAGATGTAAAAATGTAAATTCTGAATGCATAGATATTACAACTAACTTACAAAATTTAAATGTAAAATAGAATCTTATCAAATATGGTCTTCAGTTTATCATGAATTTTTCAATGAAAGAGCATTTATAGAGGAATATCAGGATAAATTGAGCTTTAAAAAACCACACTAGAACAGTGAATATATTTTTCATTAGATAATAAATATGTGAATAGAGAATTTTTATCATAATAAAGGAAAACAATTTTGGTATTAAAGAGCCAACTGAAAATTAAATAATTCTGAAATTGTCACATTGGTTACTTAGATAAACATTTAAAATATTATGTGTCATCATGCCATTAACAAGAATATTTATTAATCACTCAGTAGAAAGATGTTAAAACTATAGCATTTATTTCAAACATATAATTAGTGCCAAAGAGTATATGTTAGGAAAAATTATAATTTCATCAGTATATATGTATATTTTTATGAATATATATACAAATATTTATAAGCAGAAATTAAAAATTTCTGAATATGACAATATCAATTTCTATATGATAAAATAATACTGAGTAAAAAGAAGTGCAATTCTGGTTGAATCATCCCCACAGATGAAACACGCAGACATCAAGGCAGAGGAAAATACTTCCACAGTGACACAGTTTCTCCTCCTGGGATTCTCTGACCTTCCAAACCTCCAGGGCTTTCTATTTGGTATGTTCTCCATAATGTATGTGACTATCATAATTGGAAACAGCTTCATAATTGTGATAACCAGAATTGATCCTACACTGCACAAACCCATGTATTTTTTCCTGACTAATTTCTCTTTTCTGGAAATCTTTTATGTATCAGTCACTCTGCCTAGGATTCTGTATAGCATTTGGACCCAGGACAGAAGCATTTCTCTTCTGGCCTGTGCCACACAAATGTGTTTCTTTCTAATTCTGGCAACTACGGACAGTATACTCCTTGCTGTGATGTCCTATGACCGTTATGTAGCTATCTGCAACCCTCTGCACTATCCTCTGGTCATGAACCAGACAAAATGCACACAGCTGGCAGTGGGCTCCTGGCTCAGTGGATTGCCTTTCCAGCTAGGGCAAACTGGTCAGATATTCTCTCTACATTTCTGCAATGCTAACCGGATAGATCACTTCTTCTGTGACATACCCCCTGTAATTAAGCTCGCCTGTGGAGATACTTCTCTTAATGAGCTGTTTGTCTTTTTAGTGACGGTCTTGCTTGCTGCAATCCCTTTTTTATTAATATTGACCTCATACAGCAAAATCATTGCCACCATTTTGAGATTGCCCACTGCTCAAGGACGGACCAAAGCCTTTTCCACATGTTCTTCACATCTGGTGGTGGTGCTTTTGTTTTATGTCTCTGCATCTATTACCTACTTAATGCCAAAGTCAACACATTCTGCAGTAAGTGACAAACTCCTTTCTCTTTTTTATACCATTGTGACTCCCATGTTCAATCCCATGATATACAGCCTTAGGAACAAGGATGTAATTGCAGCTCTGAGAAGATTATTAATTAGAACAGTACAATAGACTTATGTTAAGTGATTAAATCGCAACCATAGCTATCACATAGACTGTTACATATGCATTTCCCCTTTGAAATGTTACTGACTGTTATGACCTCTCTTTGCTACTTTTGAAAGTTAGTATAGCATGACTTTTCATAGAAATCACTAACCAAATTGCTTTATTGTCAATGTTGTATGTCTAATAAAACATTTAATTAAAATTTTCTTTGACATTTTTCCACATGTGTGTAATACATTCCTTATTCTTATTAAAACTCAATTCCTCTATCAAAATTCTTCCCCACATATAGGTGTTTTGCTTTGTTTCATGACCAATTGAACATAACTTAGGCCCTCTATGTGATCACAGGTTTGAATGTATTATGCATAATCAACCTTAGGCATGGATTCCTATTTATTCTCATTGAATCTGTTAGTAGATAGGATTTATGTAGGCAGAATAAGCTTTCTCATCATTTTCTTAACTTATTTTTGATAGTGTATTTGTAGGCATATGTATTTCCTAAATACAGACTGCTTGTTTGCATACTTTCAGGGATGATCATTTGGCTTTGTATAACCAATTTGTCTGTTCTTATCCTGGAAAGACAAAAGAATATTTGTTCTTCTGTTAGTATTCTATTGTTGCCTTTCGTTGTATGGTACAGGTCAAGCTTTCTTGACTTTCTTCATTCCAGCTTAGCCTGTCTATTGATGTTATCCTTGTTTAGTCAAATTTTAGTTAGTCACATTGGTGAGATTTTGTGTGTTCACACACATACAAATGACACAAAACTTTGCAAAGGACTTATAGTAATTGAAAATGGCATTTATGTTCACTTACAATAACAAAAGTGAATTTATATCCAGACAGTGGTGGCACACTCCTTTAATCCCATCACTCAGAAGCCAAGGTGGATCTCTTTGAGTTTAAGGACAGCCTGACCTACAAGAGCTAGTTCCAGGACAGGCTCCAAAACTACAGAGAATCCCTCTATTGAAAAACAAAAACAAAAACAAAAAAAAAAGAAAGAAAAGAAAAAAGAAAGGAAAGAAAATGAATTTCTAAATTCAATGTCTGAATTGTGTTTATCTTTGTACAAAATATTCAATAGAATAGAATTAAAGTTTTACTAAGCGACTAAATTGGAAAAAAAGCATGTAAAAGATGCTTAATACCAATTATGTAGTTGACAAAAATATCTCTTGCCAGGTTAGGGCTATTGAGATTTAAAAATATAGTAAAGAAAATGAAGACATGAAAATAATAAGACATAAAGTCATAGAATAGTATAGGGAGGGAGTTTCAGTGAATACTGAAATAGCCTGCGTTTAATTTCCAATTGCTTACAATACCCCAAAAGGTAAGAGAAAGACAACAAAAAGGGCATTAACATGATACAGGGAAATGAACAGACCAGTTGTAGTTTGTGGGCTTTATCCATAGTTAAACATTTTGTGACTAGATCAAAACAAGGCAAGTGCACACTGTAGACCAAAATATTCTGTAAACAAACAATTCCCTGGGTGGAATCCACAGTTATCCCCTTAAAAGAATTGGAACACTCAGTTGGATCCTCAGACTTCTGTTTGAGGTAGAAATATATCTACTTCTCTATTCCTGAAATACAATACAAGGTCTGGTTATTAGCCACTCCTGTTGACAATAACCTTGATAGAGCAGAATGCACTGATTTAAATCTAGGTGGGAGTTTTGTTTGAGGTAGAAACATGATAACCTTGAAGGAATAGAGGTTAGTCCAAGCTCTCTGACCTTTGGTCAGCATGGCAATAGGATCATATTTTTGGGCTTCCACTTGTAGTGACATAAAAGTAAGTGAAAACAAAGCGACTTATAGTTACAGCAGGAAGCTATTAATATATAGGACTTAACCACATTAAAGCCTATTACATCATCCAAAATTGACACATTGATACATAGTCTTCCATCATTGGGAAGGATGTCAACATATAGACTGGATGATAGTGCATAATTATTAATCGTAGTTTTTTTAATCACAATCTTAACATTTCTGTACATTAATGAAAGAGTCTCAGTCATTTAATATTATCTTCCATTTATTTTGGGAATGTGAGTTCATGTATGTTTATATGGGGTTTCAGGGGTTTTATCAAAATTCTCCTATTGAATTTGAAATCAAGAAGGACAACCATTCATTGGTAACTCATTCAATGATTTGATGGACCTCTGAATGGTACATCTAAGTGCAAAGGGTGTCAATACTTGAGAATACTAGTCCATCAGTGGTAGTCTATGTAGGTAATACATTTAGAAATCTGTCCTCCCAGGTACTGTAGATTTGTAACTAGATTTGATGAGTGATTTTTATTGGCAATTCTACATAACTTTCCTGGTTCAAATTGTTCAGATGGAACATGGACAGTTTTTATTTATTTATTTATTATTTGTTTGTTACTTTATTTTTGTCAGTTGAAATAAAATGTGTCCCTTCTCGGCAATATATTTGTGAATGAAAGACATATTGAAGTTGTGAAAATGTTATTAGATTTGTGGTGTCAAAAAGTACATTTTAAACTACTCTAAGACATTACACACTTTCAGTCATAGTAAAATGTCTTATATATAAAATGCAGATACACTTTAGGAATGTGTCACAAACCACTGACATCTGCACTATGAATACATAGACAGGTGGATCACAGCAAGTTTTGACATCTAGTGGTCCCATAGCTCAATAAATAACAGTGCTGAAAAAGTGTTTCAGTTACTGTTTCTTTTCCACTGGGAAGCCTTAGTTTCAACCTTCAGTGCTATAAAATGTGTAGTTACCAATTACTCATATTTTCTGTTCTAGTATTTCTTAATAATAACATAAACAAATACTGACTACATATATGCATATATTGTATGTATCATTAATTTGTGTTTCTTGTTTTGCTAATTCATGACTGACACAACAAAGAGTTCTTAACAATTAGAAACTAACACAGAAAAGTTGTCCCCAGGGTAGAGAACACTCCTTGTTAAGTAGAATAGTGCATTATGACAGGAGAATATATTTTGGAAGGTGTTTGACTTCTGTTTCAAATAAGAGAAGCTCTTGATCTTATAAAAAAATTCCTCATCATTTTACTACTGAATGTCATTAAGTCAAGGTAAAGATTATAATTTATCTAATTCCAAAGAGTACAGACTACATTTGATTGCTCACAGACTTGTGTTCTTTTATTTTTAATATCAGCATTTGGATAAAACTGCAAAAAGTAATTTTAACAATATTACATTATTTACCTTTTGGCTGAGTTTCAAACACTTTTTCTGATAGGCTTTGCACTATTTTTCTGTTAATTATTTATATATGATACAGAGAAAACAGGTTATGTAATTCGTTTTCATGTGAAAGAATAATACATTAAAGATCACGGTCATCAACATCAACATAGAATGGCTAAGGTGCATTGTATCATAACAATTCACCTATCTACAATAGAGAATGAAAATATTGAGTGAAGATCATTGACTTGGGCTTGACACCTACAATGACTGAAACTGCTCCTAGTGGCAGAGTATTAAGGTCTTTAACAAGAGAATCTGAAAAATGTTATAGAATTATTTATTATTTCATTTTCAACTGGTTTGACAAAATCTTTTCTAGGAAAACTCTTTAAAAATGATGCAATTATATATGTCTTTAACATAAGTCTATAAATAAACTTAGACAAAAATCACAAGCTCATCTCTATAATTTCTGAAGATTCTATACCTATTTTATTTTTATATTAATTTAAGTTTCCAAGTATATTACATGTTTTAATTAATACCATATGTCGACTTCAAAGAAATCATTGTTTCAAAAGTACTAACAGTTAATTTTTATAAAGTATTTAAATAAAAAGTGACGGTGGTTAATTGAAATTTCTACTGAATTTCTTTCTTAGCATAAAAAATGAGAATCTGAAGACTTATAACTGACACACCTACACACACAGACATTGTATAGGGAGACAGAGAGACAGAGAGAAATGTTAAATGATTTGAATTTGTTTTTGCAATTTGTGTACATAACTTGCTTACAGGAGCTGAGCAAATACCTTGAGTTTAGACTGCTTGACTAGCCTTCAGAAGGCTGTGGCTTAGACTATTGCACCAGAAACAAATGACACTGCACAGTAAGTACTATTTGAAAAAAAATAAATAAATCAATAATTATTATATATTTTGGTATTAATGAATTCCAAATATGTAAAAAATATATCTTGTGATTGCATAGCTTATACACCAAACTCCCCAAATTTTAAATGTAAAATAGAATCTCATCAAATCTGATTTTAAGTTTATCATGAATTTTGCAATGAAATTGCATATGTATAGGACTACTGGGTTAAAAGGGTTATAAAAAGGCACATTAAATCATTGAATAATTTTTTCTCTAGATAATTTTTAAGCAAATAGAGATATTTTATCCACATAAAAGAAAATAATTTGGAATATAATTAAAGAGCCAACTGAAAATGAAGTCATTAATCAGATTTTGTCACTTTGGATATTTACATAATCATTTAAAATATTATGTTTCATTGTGCCATTAAGAAGAAAATATATACACCCTATAGAAAGGTGGAAAAACAGTATCATTTGCCTCAAAGGTATATTTATGGATAAAGAGTATATGTCATGCCAAATATTGCTTTCACCCAGATATAAATGTGTCTGTATATCTTGATCAGTGTATAGACAGATAGATAGATAGATAGATAGATAGATAGATAGATAGATAGATAGATAGATAGATAGATAGATAGATGATAGATAGATGATAGATAGATAGGTAGATAGATAGATAGATAGATAGATAGATAGATAGATAGATAGATAG
>JABTXL010020138.1:9091842-9122993 GCA_025134845.1 Neodon shergylaensis
TAGATAGATAGATAGATAGATAGATAGATAGATAGATAGATAGATAGATAGATAGATACAGTGTGTGTGTGTGTGTGTGTGTGGTGGGTGTGTATTTATAAGCAAAATCAAAACTATGCAAATAGTTTTCTGAATGATATAACAAATCTAAGAATAAGGAAATGTAATACTGGTTGAATCATCCCGACAGATGAAACACACAAACATCAAGGCAGAGGAAAATACTTCCACAGTGACACATTTTCTCCTCCTGGGATTCTCTGACCTTCCAAAACTCCAGGGCTTCCTGTTTGGTATGTTCTTCATAATGTACATGATTATCCTAATTGGAAATAGCTCCATAATTTTGATAACCAGAATTGATACTGCACTACACAAATCCATGTATTTTTTCCTGACTAATTTTTCTTTTCTGGAAATCTTTTATGTATCAGTAACTCTCCCTCGGATTCTGTATAGCATTTGGACCAAGGACAAAAGCATTTCTCTTCTGGCCTGTGCCACACAAATGTGTTTCTTTCTAATTTTGGCAACTACAGACAGTATTCTCCTGGCTGTGATGTCCTATGACCGTTATGTAGCTATCTGCAACCCTCTGCAGTATCCTCTCGTCATGAAACAGAAAAAATGCATACATCTGGCAGTGGTCTCCTGGTTTAGTGGCATACCTTTCCACGTAGGGCAAACTTGTCAGATATTTTCTCTACATTTCTGCAACTCTAACCTGATAGATCACTTCTTCTGTGACATATCCCCTGTACTTAAGCTGGCCTGTGGAGATACTTCTGTTAATGAGCTGTATGTCTATGTAGTGACTATTTTGCTTGCTGCAATCCCTTTTTTATTAATAATAACATCATACAGCAAAATAATTGCCACCATTTTGAGGTTGCCAACTGCTCATGGACGGTCAAAAGCCTTCTCCACATGTTCCTCACATCTGGTGGTGGTGATTTTGTTCTATGTCTCTGCATCTATTACTTATTTAATGCCAAAGTCTATACATTCTGCAGTAAGTGACAAACTCCTCTCTCTTTTTTACACCGTTGTGACCCCCCCATGTTCAATCCCATGATATACAGCCTTAGGAACAAAGAAGTGATTGCAGCTCTGAGAAGAATATTTCTTAGAGCATAGTGCAATGGACATATGTACAGTGATTGAATGCAACCACAGTTCTCACATAGACTATAACATCTGATTTGCCATTTGAAATACTAATTACTGCTGTGACCTTTCTTTATTACTTTTAAAAGTTAGTATAACATTATTTTACATGGAAATACACTAACCCGATTGTTATAATGTCAATCTTGTATGTCTAATGAAACATTTTAATTAAATTTCTTCTTTGACATTTTTCTACATGTGTGTAATGCATTCCGTATTCCTCTTAAAACTCATTTCCTCCCTCCAAATCCTGCCCACATGTATGTCTATTTGCTTTGCTTCATGACCCATCAATCTTAACTGAGTTCCTTGTATGAGCACAGGTTTGAAAGTATTATGCATAATCAAACTCGGGCATGGACTCCTACTCTCAATGAACTTGTTAGTAGGTAGGTGTAGTAAGTTTCCTCCTCATTTTCTTAATTTATTCTTGACAGTGCCAATTACATTCAGGTCCAGTAAAAGCAAGAACTGCAACTGTGACTTCAAATCTCTTTGACCTTTGTTAAGCTCAATTGCTGATATTTTGTAACCATTCTCCTCATCCTGGTGTTCTCTGTTCCTTCAGTGATTCATTTTTAATATTGCTAGAAGTTTTAATGGTATACAGATCTCTTCTACAGGACTGAGAATTCAATTCTTATTTGTTGTCCATGGTTTAAGCAGTCACATCCATGTGCATTCACCAGGAATGAAATGCATTGTGTATCACAATCTCCATATGAAAACAATATGCTTAATCCGTCTGTTTCCATGTGACATATTTATAAATCTAAATTATATTGTCCCTAATCTTCACATATGTATTCCCTGCTATATTTTCTTTAGTACCATAATATACTTAATAATTATATTGGCATATAAAATATTTTTAAAGAATAGATTAAGACAATTGATAGAGTAATGAATCTTAACGTATTCTGTCAGAATTTTGGTGAAAACAACATTGAACCTACGAATTATCTCAACAAGATTACTGCACTCATATAAAAATGTAAGCATTTTTGAACTTAATTTCAAAACCTATGGTAACTTGTAATATATTCATTTAGTACTACATTCATAACATAAGTCATTGGAAATATTATAAAATTTGGTTTATAATTATGCTGACCATCTGCATTTCTTTCCTTCCATGCACACACACATAATGGTATATATTATTTGAATATACTACTAATTTATTAAAGATACTCTCATGCAAACCCACCAATACTTTCAGTAGACTTCTGACTAATGTACCTCTCCTATCTTCTTATTATCTCTCTCTATCTCTCTTTCTCACACACACTAATACATGCTCTAAATATACATATATAAGTTCAATATATATTGATATATATAAAATATAGAATCTACAAGTGACAGGAAACAAAAAAATCAGACTTTCATAAATGAAAGAAATAAAATTATATTACCGAGAAAGAATTACTTATTATGAGTCTTTTCAATTTGTATACATTTTCCTCTAAAGAATATATTTTTTTCCTTCATGGTTGCCATAGCAGCTACCGTGTGTTCATATGCCACATTTTCTTTAGTGATTCCTTTTTCAAATAATGTTAGGATTGCTTTCTAAACACAGCTATTATATATATTGCTGCAATGAACACGGATGTGACAGTCCTTTTGTCATCTGTTGATTTAGAAACAATTGATGCTTCTTCCCATAAAGTTTAGACTGGTTTGCAGTCTACAAAAGTATAAAATTATTCTTATTTTTTTGTTCTCATTCGTTTTAAGTATTTCTTTTCATTATTGTGATCTTCAATTTCAGTGAATTTGTGTATACATGTGTGAATTCAAGTCTATCACAGGAGGACATGGACCATGGAAAATCAGAAAGGGGTGTTAGATCCTTTGAACTTAAATTTTTCTTAATTGCTAAGCTACCATTCCTGTTCTATTATTTTTCTTCCTAATGTCTAAAATTCACTATGGATCAAGATACAATTTAGTGTAGTTTTGATCCATATTTCCTAGAGGACCAAAGGGGCAGGACATTTTACTATGTGTAGTGGATATCTATTTATCATCTTTTGACAACTGTTTGTTTCAATAGCCATTTATATTATGGATAATTTAAAATGTTTCCTCTTTTTTATGTTTTTATATTTTAGATGTCAATTCTAAGCCTGATGTATCCTAAAAAATGATATCTTGTATTCTGCATATATCTCTTTAGTTGATTGTTCCTATGGATACTTTTATTTAGTGAAATCATTATTTTTTCATTTTTGCTGGTGAGGAATTTATATCACCTTCTTGGTCTGGTATATCTTATAAGTTATTGAGTATCATTCTTAGGCATGGTTTTCTGAGAATTTTAGTACCCATTGTGTCAAATAATCTCAGTTTACCCCAATAAATTCATAAGGTGGGTGTCATTTATATAAACACTCAGATTCACAATCAACCTGAATCCTAAGTGGAGTCAAACCTGCCTTTAAAATGGAATCCCTAAGGGCAAAGAAAATTCTGACAAACCACTCTTTACACAAAAAGAAATAATAGTCTAAGGAACAGAATTATATCAACACATATATTTCCATCATATATTAATGATAATGTTGAAAAACGAGTAAAATTAAAAAGATATATAGTAAATCTATATAAAGAAAACTGTTGACAATAAATAAAAATTGAATTCTCATCTTATAGAAGACATCTATAATATCTAAACTTCTAGGAATATTAAAAATGAGTCACCAAAGGAATAGAGAACAACAGGATGAAGAGAATGGTTATAAAATGTCAGAAACACATAAACATTGTGACTTACAAAGTTGGGTAAGTAAAGAAAAAATCTTATATGTGAAGACACACCATTACAGAGGTTAGCTTTAGAGAGAAGAAGGAATAAATCTTGTAAAGTGCTTTTTAAACATTTAAAATTATAGTTCATTTTAAGTTTTCTCACAATGTAGTAGGATGTTTTTCTTCTACAATACTGGACGGTGTGTACTTTAATGTTGACTTGCCAAGTAATATATGCCCAGAGTGAAATATTTGCATGACTCCTATAAGGAGAGCAATTGACTGATAATTAGATGTCAGGCCTGCTTCACAGGAGGGAAATCATGTCTGTTACTATAAACCTAGTCAAAATCCCAAAGTTAGGGAAATCATAGGCTCTAGTTAGGGATCTTCTTGATGTTGCTAAGTGGTCATAATGTTACCTGCCTTCTAATTGCTAGGCCTGTGTTGTTCACAAGCTTGCTTAGAGTAACTTATCTTTTACAGATTGGGATAGTATGTTTGGGATGATTATGCAGAGATTTATCAATGGTTAAATGCTAAAAATCAGTGACAAAAAGTTCAATTATAGATGGGATAACTCATCCTCCTTTACCCCAGTGTTCAAGGAACATCTTGAAAGACTGGGTATAAATATGCAAAAGCCATAAAATGGGGAAGAGGAGTGTCATAGATTGAATTCACTTGTCCCCCATAATCTCATAGGGAGTGGCACTATTTGGAGGTAAGGCTCTGTTTAAGTAAGAATGGCATTTTTGGAGGAATTGTAACACTTGTGTGGAAAGCCTTTGAGGTTTTCTTTGCTCAAAATACCTCCCAATGTCTCGGTCAAATTTCTGTTGCCTGCAAGATTTGGACTCTCAGCTATTCCTTCAGCACCACGTCTGCCTGCATACTACCATGTTATTCACCGTGACAATAATGGATTGAACCACCGAACCAGTAAACTGCTACCTCAATTAAATGTTTTCCTTTTTAAGTGTTGTTATGGTCATGATGTTATTTTACAAGAATAAAAACTCAAAATAAGACAGAAGCTGGTACTCAGGGACTTGGGTACATTATGTTTGTGATAGTATGTACTTTGGGCAATTGAGTTAGGAAATCAGTGGGTGCCTTAAGCACTATTTAACAAACAAATCCTAGTAAAACATGGAAGACAGTGATGCTGAATAATGAACTATAAGATTTAAGTGTTTTCAGAGGAGAAGAATGAAATTGTGTAGTCTAGAGACTGGTATTGCAATATTTTGGTGAAGAAAGTGATCTTTTTTGCTCTTGACTCAAGAGTAGCTAAAGTGAGAAGTGTTGAATTAGCAGTAATGGCAGAAATCTCAAAAGAGCATAGAATACACTCTTCAGTGTGGTTATTAGTGGTAAAATTAATAAAGATTACTAATAAAAGGTACCGAGTTTAGTAGAAGAAATTATAAAATATAAATTTTAAGGAGATAAAAGGCACCAGAAAGTAGAAAGGTGCTAAGATCTGTATTCAAGAAGATAAACAGTTTAAGAAATAGAATATAGGAAATAGTAACCAGAGCAAGACCCACCCAGATAATTTTCCAACTTTTGTAAATGAACTAAAGAAAATCTTCCTGATGGATATGGTGGGGACTACCTTTTATCCCAGTTCTAGGAAGAGAGAGTCTGTAGTATCTCTGAATTTGAGGTCAGCCTGGCCCACAGAGCAAGTTTCAAGGTAGTCAAGCTTAGGCAGTGAAGGACAGAAGACACATGAAAATGTAATTTAATGAGGGGACCATTTTCCAGCCCCAGTATGCATCAGAACTCAGCAGGTTTGGCCACATGGTTCTGGTTTTGGAAGTAAGGATAGAAGAAATAAGTTATGGGATTTTTCTTAATGCCTAGAAAGCCACCATGATCGGCATATGAAGTCTTTGACTACAGAAAACATAGCTTGCTCACCACTGCAACTAATGGAACAGAAAAACTGATACACTGTTAGGAGTTTAGGAAGTAGTAATGGAACTATTGACCTTTCTAGAAGGATGGATCAGAAGGTCATAAGAATCTCAAGTGGGATTTAAATATTTCTCCTTACTGCCTTCTTACAGATTTTTAGAATGTATAGGGAATAGAAGTTGAGTGAAGGGGACCTTTTGATTAAACCCCTTTGATGTCATCCTCCATAATGCCGTGCGATTTTAAAGTAGTGCAGCTATTTTGGGGTCATTCCTACTCCTATGTCACTCTTATGTCCTGTAAGCAAAGCCTACAAAAGGGTCATTGGTTCGCAAATCAGTTTCTAATGTAAATTTTTAATGTCTGTCTTTTTTTCCTTGTCTGAATATAATCCAATTTCACCCAATAAAGCTAAAATAGAATTACACATTTGACCATATAACATTTATTACTGTTTTACAATGTTTGAGATTGAACTCATCAAATCAACTGTAAGTAAAAAAGAACAACATCATCAACTCATCAACAGATAGATATAGAAGCAATTTGGTATAGGGATGAATAATAGTTGAGTATTTGGATTTTGGGGGTCTTGGGGGTGTATTTTGTTTTGTTTTGCTTTGCTTTATTACAGGACTTCTTTGTGTCAAAGCCCTAATTTCCCCAGAAATTGTGTGTAGACCACATTGGCCTCAAGCACACAGATCCACCAGCCTCTGCCTACGGAGTACCTGGATTAAAGTAATGTGCAACCACTTCTGACTTCATAAATAGGTTTCAAAACATGAACAGAAGGTGAGAAAGTTTGGAAAATTATTAAAAGTTGATGTGTGCATGAGCATACATTAAATACATAGTCAAAAATACTTCAGAAGAAAGTGTTGTATGAAGACTATGTGTGATTTCTAGACCCAAATAGCGATACCTCAAAAACCTATAGAAAATAACATAAAAGTATCCAGATAATTTGATAATAGAGGAACACAAATTTGATTAATTTGAGTTTCTCAGAAGCTCATTAAAAATAATTCCCTGAAATTAAGTTGATGCACAAGAGAAATATTCCTCAGAGGTTTGACAGACTTTATTTAATAACAATCCCAATCTGAAACCAAAATAATTAACGTGGATCAGTGTGGCTGTTTGAGGAAAGCAAGATCATATAAAACACAAAAGATAAATTTCTATTTGCTTTCACCGATGATTTCAAGTGGACGTTTAATGGTAAGCTTGAGTTCTTTTCTTACATCATTTACCAAAGAAAACTCTGACCTGCAGGCTCAAGATGCTCTAAAAATACCACAATATGTCCATGATTTTACTCCGAAAGTGATCTACCCATTAAGCAGATCTCATGTACCTCCATTCCCGTTCTTAAGACAAGATAGATATTTGTCAAATTGTAGTAACGATGCAGTTGGTAAAAGAATTGATTGCGTATGTACTGAAAGCAAGCAGAGAGAATTTAAAAGCACAGGCGCATGTGATCATATTTATTTAGCAATTAATTCCTTATTTTAACTTTTATTATGTTTTGAAAGGATATTTTGCATATAGTTCTCTGTAGCACATGCATATCTGGTGTCCTTCAAGGACAAATGAGGATACAAGATCTCCTGTAATTAGCATTGCAGGTGTTAGTGATCTGCCTTCTGAGTGCTAAGAGTGGAACCCGGGTCATCTGGAAGAGCAGGCCCTGCTCTTAATGCTGACTCCGAAAGCCAGGCACTCAATGAGCTAATTTAGATGCATCACTGAATGAATCTAGAAGACAAATGGTATACAAGGATAGGAAATATCTAAATACTTATCATAAGCTATTAGAGAACAATTATTTAGGAAGTGTCATGAGATTTATTGATTTCTTTCAATTATGTAGCAGAACAGATAATTAATATGAGAGTTTTGCTTTATTTTGTCAGTTACTCTTCTTACATTCATGTGTGTTGCGTAGTAGCCAAGAGAGTTGATGAACTGGGTATGGTGAGAGACCTGGTTTTACCACAAATACTAATAAAAAGAAACTAGACCAAACACACATGAGTTACAAATGAATAAACTAACAGGTAAATCTGGCATTAAAAAGTTACTATGAAAGTAATCTTAAATTAAAATATTAAAGAAGAACTATCTAGTGTTCTTGTTTATCATAATTATATTAGTGATGGATTATGCAGAACAATATAATAACACAACTATTATTTCTTATTAGAACAGTTTTCCTTTAAGAAAATTGACTTTGATGGATTTTATTTTTCATTTCTCATCTTTAATGTGTTTGAGGGTTTTTTTGGCTTTTTTGTTTTTGTTTTTGTTGCTTGTTTTTCCCCATATCTCTGCTTATGCAGACTTGTAGAGGTCAGATTTTGATATCAGGAATAATTCCCAGTTGTTCTTCTGCTTAAAGAGCTGAATTATGTTCTCAGGAACAATCTCAGCACTCAGTGAGATGGCTAGTCTAGATATCAACTTGCTGTAGATTCCATCTTTGTCTTTAAGATTTTGTAATTTTTTTAAAGATTTATTTATTTATTATGTATACAACATTCCTTCCATGTATGCTTACATGCCAGAAGAGGGCACCAGATCTCATTATAGATGGTTATGAGCTACCATGTGGTTGCTGAGAATTGAACTCAGGACCTCTGAAAGAACAGTCAGTGCTCTTAACCTCTGAGCCATCTCTCCAGACCCCAGATTTTGTAATTTTTAAATTTTATATATTTTTTTATCTTCTTTTTTTTTTTTATTGAGAAAAAGAAAAAAGTTTCCGCCTCCCCCCAGCCTCCCATTTCCCTCCCCCTCCTCCCACCCTTCTCCCCCTCCCCCCATTCCTCTCACCCTCCCTCTCCAGTCCAAAGATTAGTCAGGGTTCCCTTCCCTGTGGAAAGTCCAAGGTCCTCCCCCCTCCGTCCATGTCTAGGAAGGTGAACATCCAAACTGGCTAGGCTCCCACAAAGCCAGAACTTGAAGTAGGATCAAAACCCAGGGCCATTGTCCTTGGCTTCTCATCAGCCCCCATTGTTCGCCATGTTCAGAGAGTCCTGAAATGACTCTATCCTATAGCCATACTGATGATTATCTTGCATATCACCATAGAACCTTCATCAGGTGATGGATGGAGATAGTCACAGAGACCCACACAGGAGCACCGGATTGAGCTCCCAAGTTTCCAAATTTTATATTTTTTAAAAAAATATCTTTTCTTATTTTAATGCTAATCCCGGTTCCCACAGCCTCCATTCCTCCTTTTCCCTCCACTTTCCCCCTTTGCACGCCTATCCACTCCTCAGAGAGGGCAAAGCTTCCCATGTGGAGTAAACAAGGTCTAGCATATTATTTTGAGGATGGACCAAGTCCATCCCTACTATATCTAGGCTGAGCAAGGTATCCCTCCAAAGAGAATGGGTTCCAAGATCTAGTACTGATATGGAAAGTCCTTTTGTACATGTGTTGCTTTTATTGGTTAATGAGTAAAGAAGCTGCTTAGGCCAATGACAGGGCTGAATAGAGCTAGGTGGGAAAACTAAACTGAATGCTGGGTGAAAGAAGGAAGAATTGGGGAGATGCCATGTAGCTGCTGGAGGAGACAGACATTGGAACCTTGCTAGTAGGCCATGAGCTTGTGGTGATACACAGATTAATAGAGATGGTTTAATTTAAGATATAAGAGTTAGCAAGGAATATGCCTAAACTATTGGTCAAGCAGTATTTTAATTTACACAGTATCTGTGTAAATTATTTTGGGTCTGGGTGGTTGGGAATGAAAGAGTCGTCTCAGCCAACGCAGTCCAAGCAGTAAGAATAAATCCTGGTCCCACAGCCAGTGGCCCCACAGTCTGCCCCAGTCATACAACTGTCACCCACATTCAGAGGGCCAAGCTTTGTCATATGGTGGTTTGCTTGCTGTCAGATCTGAGTTGGTGGGCTCACAATAGCTCAGGTAAGCTATTTCAGTGGGTATCCCCATCATGGTCTGGCTGCGACTGCACGTAGCCGACCAAGATGTGAGTGATCAGGTACCCATTAATTTCCTGTACTGTACAACTCTGCTTTGTCATTTTGCCTGGAGGCATGGAGAACATCCTAATGAGAGGGAAGGCACCCAGCTGAACACCCCATTCTCTAGGCCCTTGAAACCAGGGTAAATCCCCGCACCCTTCCCCCACCAGCCACAGCTTTTTTAGCCAGCCAGCAGGAAAGCTTCTTGCAGGTAGGCTACTCCAAAACCCCCACCTTATGGATGAGACCATGCAAGCTACAAGTCTCAGTCAGCCTTCAAACCCTTTTATTTAAAGGGACCTCAGCGGAACTCTCAAGCCCAGGCTGGGACTGCACATAGCAGACTCACCCAGCGGGACACCCCACTCTTGGGTAGAATCATACTCGGGCTTTCACAACCACTTCGGTTTCTGGAACTCTGCTCTTCAAGGTAGCAAGCTGAAAGTTGAAAGCTGCAAGCATATAACCATGACTCCATCTTTCTTCGCACACAGCGTGACAACGTGGATTTCACAATAAAATGCTTACTACTTCTTTAGAATAAGAGTTAAGGGAAACCTTCAAAAAAATCTATGGATTTAAAGACTTTGTACTGAAAAATGAAGGAAAGGCAATATGCAAACACAACAACAGAAAAAAATTTGCAGTAATATCTCATTTTAAAGAACAAAGTACAAAGATATAATTTCTGTACAGTGTGCCAATATTTGTAATGTTTGCATCTCAAAACCTGCTGAAACATAGCTGAATATAATAAAATAAATTGATGTCATGGGTTTATTTTAACCATATACCAGTTCTTTTATGATATTAAAAATCACATGCTGTAGTTAATAAAAAAAATGGTGGTAAATGTCTGTGTAAAAGAACATATAAAATATTTTTTTATCTCATTCAGCCAACATAAGAAACTTGTGGACTTGAAAAAGAAAAATGCTTGGAACATATGGAAATTGCTTTATCTGCAGACGAAGAGCAAAGTAAAACAGAAATTTCAAATATTACAATTACAGAGTTTATTCTCTTAGGATTTTCGGATGTTCCCCATCTCCAGTGGATGCTCTTTGGGATATTTTTACTAATGTATTTGACTATTCTGATGTGCAACAGCACTATAATGCTAATAACAAGAACTGACCCTGCTCTGCACACCCCTATGTACTTTTTTCTTAGCAACTTTTCTTTTGTGGAAATCTGCTATGTAACAGTCACCATCCCGAGGATGCTCATGGATCTTTGTACACAGAAAGGCACTATTTCATTGCTTTCCTGTGCTGTACAACTCTGTCTTGTCATCATGCTTGGAGGGATGGAGTTCCTCCTGCTGACAGTCATGGCCTATGACCGTTATGTGGCCATTTGCAATCCTCTGCACTACCCCTTGGTCATGAACAATAAGGTCTGTGTGCAGCTTGTGGCCGCTTGCTGGATCGGTATCATTCCAGTTGTGACTGGGCAAACTTATCAAATTTTCTCTTTGCCTTATTGTGGCTCTAACAAAATTAATCACTATTTTTGTGACATCCCCCCTATACTTAAGCTTGCTTGTGGAGACACATTTGTGAACAATTTAGCAATCTATGTTGCTGCGGTGGAGTTTATCATGGTTCCATTTCTGTTGACCCTTGTCTCCTATGGCAAGATTATCTGCAACATTCTAAACCTGTCATCTGCTGGAGGGAGGTCTAAAGCCTTCTCCACCTGCTCATCGCATCTTATAGTTGTGGTATTGTTTTATGGAACAGCTATTATAACATATGTAATACCAAAATCAAATCAATCAGAAAGCATGGGGAAGCTTCTGTCTCTCTTCTACACTGTTTTCATTCCACTGTTGAATCCAATCATATATACATTGAGAAATAAGGATATCATGGTAGCACTGAGAAAATTACAAACTAAGTTATCAACATATGGGAACTCTTAAAATTACAGAAATGTTTCTTTATATGTTTTACACCACAGTAGACATATTAAATTTATTTGCAATATCTAATTATAATAGTTAATGTTGCATCTCATGTGTAGTGAATTTTTTGGGTAAACTTTAATTAAGGGGGCCTACAGAAATCCAGAAATTAAAACAATTTTTAATTTCAGAAGTCAACATTTTAACAAATTTGGTAAGGGATAATGAACTTCAATGCCTGAGAAAATTTTTGTAGTTTGTATGTTTTTGGAGTGAGAAAATCAGTTTTCTTTAGGGATGTATTGACCTCTGGTGGTTCTATTTAGGCTACAGTGGATGATTCTTTACCCAGGAACACAAATTTGACTGCATGGAAAAAAACAAAATAAATATTATTAAGTTGGGAACAAAATATATAGATATAAAATATATAAAATAAAAAGATATAGATATTGGGGACATTAGGGAACTGGTTAAGTATGAATGTGATCAAAATACATTGTAGAAAATTCTCAAATATTTATGTAAAATGATTTTCACGTATACATTTGTGCTGTGCATATTACTCAGTTGTAATTTACTTCTCAAATTATTATGTAATAAAAATAACCAATAAAAGACAATGTGCTCATGAAATAAATTAAAATTGGTAAATTTATTGTGGCAAGAATCATCATTTTTTATAAAATACAAAGTTTTAAACCAAGGAGTAGAGTTATAATAGGGAGAAACAACCGTGACATATATCAAGTGCCCACTGTGGAAACACCTAGTTCTTTGCACAGTTAAAAAAATATTAACAATTCCAAAATAGTATAAAAAGGTTGTTCTTCTAATAAAACTTCCCTTTTGGTAGACTATTCATATTAATTTGGATAAACTTGTCAAAATAAGTTGTAACATAATGATTTGTGGGCAATGTTACCACTTCATCTCCAAGAAGATTAAGACAGAAGGATCAAAAAGTCAAGAACAGGCGTGAAACTACATTGTGAGTTGGTGGCCATTCTGATATAAAGGAAATATTGTCTCAAAAGTTAAATAAATATCCCCAATCATCCCATTTCCCCAAGTTCCCCCCATCCTCCCCTTCTCACTTTTCTCTCCCATCTCCCCTTACCCCCATCCCACCCCACCCCCAAGGTCCCAATTTTTTGCCCAGCAATCTTGTCTATTTCCCATAGCAGGGATAATAACTATATGCTTTTCTTTGGGTTCACCTTCTTATTTAGCTTCTTTAGGATCACAAATTATAGACTCAGTGACCTATATTTATGGCTAGAAACCAATTATGAGTGAGTACATCCCATGATCCTCTTTTTGGGTCTGGGTTACCTCACTCAGGATAGTGTTTTCTATTTCCATCCATTTACATGCAAAATTCGAGAAGTCATCGTTTTTTATGGCAGAGTAGTACTCTAATGTGTATATATTCCACACTTTCTTCATCCATTCTTCCACTGAAGGACATCTACCAAGGCCAGCTGGACTGTGACTGAAAAAGCATGGGATAAAACCGGACTCTCTGAACATGGCAGACAATGACGGCTGATGAGAAGCCAAAGACAATGGCCCTGGGTTTTGTTCCTACTTCATGTTCTGGCTTTGTGGGAGCCTGGCCAGTTTGGATGTTCACCTTCCTAGACCTGGATGGAGGGGAGAAGAACCTGGACTTTCCACAGGGCAGGGAACCCTGACTGCTCTTCAGACTGGAGAGGGAGGGGGAGAGAAGTGGGGGGAGGGGGAGAGGGGTGGGAGGAGGGGGAAGGAAATGGGATTCTGGGAGGAAGCAGGGATTTTTTTTTCAATAAAAAAAGTTAAATAAATAAAAGACAGATATATAAGTCCACTATAATTTAGCAGCCCTCCTTGAACCCAATATTTTTGCTTTATGCATATTATTGAAACAGAATTTCTAAAGATCATATGCTAACACAGAAGAAACGTTGACTCAAAGCTTATTATAGTATGTCCAGATGTTTTATTTGAGTCTATTGTGAATAATCATATATTATTGAAGTGCATATAGGAGTATTAGAAAGGATTCAAAAAGATCTAAATGTATACAGTGCATTGCTGATATTCAATATACCATAAGGAAATACTACTTGCATAATTAGATCAGAGGGACTTAAAATAAATTGCACTTTCTAATATAGTGACAATACATTATGGAAGTGGAACAAAAATTAGTTAATGCATATTTGAACCAGAAAGTGTTTAGTATAGAAATATTTTGAACTATAGACTTAGAAAACCAAAAGAAAGTTATTCTTGCTTCTCTCATAGGTATCCCTAGCCATATCCTTTCTTCTCTGGACTCAGAATTTTCTAGCCCAGCTATAATACCCCATCCTCCCATGAAAAAATCTGAAAGGTGAACAAAACCAGAATCCAAACAATTTACAAATTGAAATTACATTTCAAACTGAAAAAAACAAGTAAACAAATATGGTTATATAAACAGAGTTTGTGATGTTAATATGAATACATAATTCTGTTTTTTCTTTTATTAATTTTTTTAATTAAAAGTTTCCACCTCCTCCCCACCTCCTTTTTCCCTCCCCCTCTCCCCACTTCCCACGCCCCACTCCCCTCCCCCTCCCTCTCCAGTCCAAAGAGCAGTCATGGTTCCCTGCCTTGTGGGCAGCCCAAGGTCCTCCCCCCTCCATCACAGTGGCACTGAGTTTTGACCCTACTGCATGTACTGGCTTTGTGGGAGCCTAGCCGGTTTGGATGCTAACCTTCCTAAACCTGGATGGAGGGGGGAATACATAATTCTTGAAACAGCAAAACTGAAATCAGTGTGGAAGAGTGGCAGGCAGAGAGGCAGACACAGTGGTTGTGAAAGCATACCCAGAACCTGTGCAAGACCAAACCAGACAAAATACAAACAAGGAAAACACACACACACAAAAAATGTAAGTTACATTAGCTTCTGGGAAAGGAAGAGTCATTTTTCTCCTATAGTGTTGGCCCTGGTAAGTCAACAAAGTTTTGGTGGAAGATCAGACTCCCAGACTTTTACTCTAACACAAAAGAATATACATTCTTACCTGCATGCCATTGAACTTTCTCTGAAATTAAGCCCATAACTGAACACAGAATAAGTCTGAACAATTAAATCCAAATTGAAATAGCTCTTTGCATTCTAACAAACAACCATGAACAAGAGAAAACTTATGGACTCATTGAAACTGAACTCTGTAATAAATGAAAAATCTGGTCTGTAAACTTTCCAGAATTTAATGAAATGAATACAGTACACACCCAAAAATACAGGTCATATAGTAATCGTTCTAACAGGAAAGTTCATAAAATGACCATCATTATTAAATAGTTGAAGAGAAGTCATACTATCAATTTAATAGCACTTCTGGAAGCTTTAGAAGAAAAAGAAGAAACCACACTCAAAATGAGTAGAGGGCAAGAGATAACCAAATTCAGAACTATGATCAATTAATAAGAAACAAAGTGAACATTAAGAAACAATGAAATAGTTTGTTCTGTGATAAAATCAACAGTATAGACAAGCCCTTATCCATATTATCATAAGACAAAGAAACAATATTCAAATTAATAAAATCAGAAATGAAAAGATAGATATAATAACAGACACAAAATAATTCCAGAGAATCATAAGGACATATTTTAAATATTTGTATTTCATCAAATTAGAAAATCTAAAATAAGTGGATAATTGTCTCAATACTTAACACTTATTTAACTTAAATCAATATCAGGTATGCAATTTAAACAACAGATAATAGGATAGTATACATCAGTGACCCTAAAGTTTCCACTGGGAAACACCTCCAGAAGATGAACACTTTTATTTAGCAAAGTAGCTGAATAAAAAATTAACTCACAAAAATTTGTAGCCCTCCTATATATAATGACAAATGGACACAGAGAGCAACCAGGGAAACAATAATTTTCACAATAGCCTTAAGTAATATAAAAAATTATCTTGTGGTAACTCTAACCAAGCAAGTGTAAGAATTGTATAATAAATTTTATTATGTTAAAGTTAAAAGCTGTTTTATTTAAACAGAAAAGAGGAGGCAGTGTGGGAGTCCCCTCTGTATGTTGTGACTACCATTAATGAATAAAGAAACCACTTTGGACCTACAGCAGGGCAGAACTTAGGTAGGCAGGGGAAGAAAGTGAATGTTGTTAGAAAGAAGGACAGAGTCAGAGAGAAGCCATGTAGCCATGCTGGAGATGGATGCCGGAACTTTATCCGGTAAATCCCAGCCATGTGGTGATGCACTGATTAATAGAAATGGGTTAAATTAATATGTAAGAGTCAACCAATAAGAATCTAGAGCTAATGGGCCAAGAAGTGATTTAATTAATACAGTTTCTGAGTGACTATTTCGGGGGTCTGGGCAGCTGGGAAATGAACAAGCAGCCAAGCAGCCTCCTTTAACAGTCAAAGTTATTTTCTCCTGGGTAGTAGTAGTGGTAAAAGAAGTTCGTAACTTTGTTTTTGAATTTGTGATATGGTCTTTGCTGTTAGCTTTATCTGAAACATATCAATATGTTTGTTTTCAGGAATTTTTCTTAAACGGAGTATTGTATGGAAGTAACATAAAAAAGAAAGCTCACATAAACTTGAATATGAAGCAAGATAACACACAAGTGCACCATATGAATGCTATATTTGCTATTTTATATATTTATTTGGACTTTTAGTATATGTTACTCATTACTACACATGTGCAAATAAATTTGGCATATAATGTGACTGTTCAAAATATTAGTAAATAAACAATATCAAGGGAGAATGTAAGGATGCACTTTTCCAAATACACTGTAACTGAGAGTAAGAAGCAAACAACATATTTAAGCATGAACCCTATAGGAGGACATAGAATTGTGTGGGAGACTTCTCTCGTATGAAAGGGACTGGAAAGAGTTAGAAGAGAGAATATTTGAGTAGATATCATCAAAAAATAATTGTATTTATGTAAGATATTTTCAAATAAATTTAAATAATTGTTATACAACAAAAACAAAAAAAGATATAGTTTCTCTAGATTCTTTATGGTTTTCCCTAAATAGTCTAAACAGTGACTTTTCAAGCATAGATGGGAACATACACATGTTTTTCTGCTTTCTCCCTCACATACACACAAGCAAACATGTTTATATGTGAGCACGGATTGGTGTACACTTATACCCGCAAACATCACACACAAACACACATACACACACAAACACTCTATCACACATAAATCGACACAGGCTGCATAGTATTCTTTCTCTCCTCTGTCTCTGTCTGTCAGTCCCCGTCTGACTCTTTCTAAAACGCACAAATACACACACACACACACACACAAAACCCTATGATGGGCTAAATTAATGATGACGAGTGTGGACGACAGGGACTTGTCTATGCAAAGAAAAAAAGCTGTGAAAAGCAAACAGTTTTTGCCTAATGAAAGGTTTATTGATGGTAAACTGGTACTCAGGGAAAGCTTATCCCCAGAGCAAATGTCACTATTCCTATTTAAGAAGCATTGGTGTTCAAAGTAAGCAAACTACATCTTGAAAAATTGGTGTGACTTCCTGAAATAAAACTGTTTAAGGGGTTATAAATCACCTAAAGGTACTTGGGCACTTCATGCAAATATCCAAAGGTAAGTTGCAATATTGTTGATTGTTGATAATTTTAGGATAGCTATAAATGAATAAAAGAGAAAAATAAATAGTTGTGTGCACTTTAGTTAAAATGCATGACTTATTTTTACTAATCACCGACTTTTCATCTGTATTACTTATAATATCAATATATAATAGATGTTTAAAGTAATGAACACTTACATCAGAAATGGAAATGAGACAAATTTGAAAACTTGTACTAATGGATTACAAAACGGGAGAGACTGTACGAACCCAAATACACTAATCTCATAATCAAAAACTTCACTATATTGATCAGGGAGCTATGAACTCCAGATAGTTATGAAAAGATGAAGAACAGCCTTGTTGCTAAAACAGGAAATAAACAAAAAGAAAGTGTAAATGGATCATAAAACAGTGCTGACTTCTTTGCATTAGGCAATGGTAATATGACGTAATATAAGAATTTCTGTTTACTTTTGCTTTTAAGGCTTCTTTTCATGTTTGATCACTTGAAGACTGTTAGCACATACTACATTTGCTCTTTTACAAAGCTCTGCTTTAAAAGGAAGATATTATAATGTGAGAATAGAGAGTAAAAACTGTACTTAAAAATAAGTAATCATTATTAAATGAAACCCTTACAAAGAACCTGAAAAGAATAGGAAAATGCTATAAATGAAGTGTATTTATTAATGAGAATAATTCTAATTATTTAAAATAAAATTCAAAGGATGTGTTCAAAGGAAAGTATACTTTTAAAAAATAATAAAACTGAGACTAAAATAACACCAATGAAAACACACCCATTTCCCATCTTGATAACAAAAAAATAAAATTTTGACAGAGCAATGAGAGACAAATAAAACCAAGGATGCTTTATGAATTCTCAAAATATTACATTATTTTATATTTACCTAAAATTACATGCAAAGTCTATATACAGTTATACACACATATGTAAGTCTTCATTAATTATTTTGTCAAACCTTTCATTTCAAGCTTCTATCTCTATTTTTTCTTGACCAGCACAGATTTAGGTAGGCTCTCTCTTTTACTTCAAATATGTATCTGTTTCCTAGTAATATATATGTTATATCACTTGAGCAGACAATGTCCCCCACAAAAGGCATATACTAATAAAATGTCTTTGAAATGATAATGGCCACTACTCAATATCTTTGTGTTAGTACAGTCAAATTTAATAAAGAAGAACAGATCTTATTATTTCAATTAAATTAGTTTTAACTATTTTATTTATTGGTTTTTATAATTTTCAACTCTCATTTGAAACACTCTAAACTAATGATACAATTTATATATATTATTGTTAGTAATTCAAACAAAGTAACAGGTCAATGTAATGTCAGGTATAAATTAATTGCCACCTATGATTTATTTTCTGCAGATAAACAGAAGTTTACAACAGAGAAGTCGAATGCCTCTTCTCTGATCGAATTTGTCCTACTTGGGTTTTCTGATGTCCCACATCTCCAGTGGATTCTGTTTGGGATATTTTTGCTCATGTATCTGACTATTCTGATGTGCAATAGCACTATAATGCTAATAACAAGAATTGACTCTGCTCTGCAGACCCCTATGTATTTTTTCCTAAGCAATTTTTCTTTCGTAGAAATCTGTTATGTAACAGTCACCATCCCCAGGATGCTCATGGACCTTTGTACTCTAAAAGGAAATATCTCTATATTTGCCTGTGCCACACAAATGTGTTTCATTCTAATGCTGGGAGGCACAGAGTGCCTCCTCCTGACAGCCATGGCCTATGACCGCTATGTGGCCATTTGCAACCCTCTGCACTATTCCCTGGTCATGAGCCACAGGATCTGTACGCAGCTGGTTGCTGCCTGCTGGATCAGCGTCATTCCAGTTGTGATTGGACAAACTTACCAGATATTCTCACTACCCTTTTGTAGATCTAACAGAATCAATCATTTTATCTGTGACATCCCACCTGTCCTCAAGCTAGCTTGTGGAGACACATTTGTGAATGAGATAGCAGTGTACATAGTTGCAATGGTGTTTGTCATGGTTCCCTTTGTGCTGATCCTTGTTTCCTATTGCAAAATTATCTTCAGCGTTCTGAAACTGTCTTCAGCTAAAGGAAGGGCCAAAGCTTTCTCCACCTGCTCCTCTCATCTGACAGTTGTAGTCCTGTTCTATGGAACTGCTGGCATCACATACCTACAACCCAAGCCAACACAATCAGAAAGAATGGGAAAACTGTTATCTCTTTTCTACACCATTTTGATCCCAACTCTGAATCCCATTATATACACTCTGAGGAACAAAGACATTATGATGGCTTTGAGAAAACTACTCAGTAAGTTACTAGCATGAGACAAAAACTTGTAAGTACATATGTATTCATTATACTAACAGAAATAAATGTATTTTTATTCTGATGTTTTTTAATACTATTAAATTTTTGTTAAACACCCTAATATTGTCATGCATTCTTAATTTCATACTTGATTACAGGACTTCCATCTTTTCAGATTACAGTTGGTCAGTAGCACATGTCTGTTATCAACACCTTCTTTTATAAATGTTAGCAAAGTACTCTGCTCAGATTGCCTGAGCAGCTCTTTTGATGATTGTGATCTATGAGTAGAGGCAAGAATTTAGTTTGACTTTCATATGCTTTCTTCTTTGATACTCTGTTTAGTTTTTCTTTCTTAATTTGTACACTGAAAGATTGAAAGTAGCTAATGTAGTAAGAGTGTAATAGGTCAAGCATGGGTGCAGGAGTAGCTCAACAGAAACTAATTCTCACTAATGACTTGTCTGTTATTTATAGATTTCGGGTGATTGGGTCATTTTCTTTAGTCATTTATTCACCAGTCACATGGCCACTTTCCAATAGATAATCCTGATATATGGCAACAGAGAGCCGTGGTTGTAACTGAGATACAAAATTAAACTAAAAGTCATTATTCTGAGAAAAGAAGAGATAGGAGGCAGAATTGATAGGACATAGAGAGAGAGAGAGGAGGAGACAGAGAGAAAGACAGAGACAGACAGACAGACAGAAAGAGGTGGGGAGGAGGTAAAAGGGAGCATACAGAACTCATTATACACATGATCTGTATCTAAAATAATTATACACAAAGTGTAACCTGAACTAATCATATGCATGTATAAAACTGATGAAGAATTACCTCGACAGAAAACAAGTGAAAATGTGTTAAATCTTAATTACATCTTGTATATAAATTGAAGCAATGTCTCTCTTCCTCCTTGGTTATAACATTAGTAGAAGGTGTGGCTACGGAAAGGACATAAATTTTGAGGCAATCTTGGCATTCTTTTTACTATAGTCATACCAAACATTTGCAAAAGTAAGAATAAAGTATGGAAATATGTTTAGAAAAACATTAGCAGGAGAATTATACAAATTTCTTAGAAAAAGAGCTATTTAAGTTGAGGTAACCCTTATTAAAAATTATAGATCAATATTCCTATTTCTGAAAGATGAAACTTTATCCTTTTTGAAAGTGTAATTATTTTCTAGAAATATGAGATTTTATTTATATGTACAAATATCTTTAGGGGTTGAAGAGATGGTTCAGTGTAAGGGCATTTGTTGCTCTTGCAGAGCACAAAGAAAACACAAGAAGCCCTCAAACATCTTTTACTCTAGATAGAGTGGATCTGATGCCCTATTCTTCTCTCTGGAGCCATCAGGTATGCACATGGTACACAGACATAAAATTGGAAAGCACTCTATAAACATTTGTCCTTATACCCACGGACAATTGTAGACTTCAATGTTCAAGGAAACACCTCTTTGAAACAGTGAAAGAGTGCTACAAGAAAATATAACTAATCAAAATGCAGATTTGTGGAGCCCAGTCCCAATGGATACATCTACAAAACAACTAAATATTTAATGCTCATGGAATACTGAGTAAGAGGTGGTAAAATGATTGTAAAAGCCAGAGGATTAGAGAGTTTGCTATAAGATTGTTTATCCTAGTCACATCAGAAGCTATATTCATAGAGTCTAACAAACATCACTAGACCAAAATGAGCTGAGGATAATATCAAGGAACATGCTAAAGTGGACAGGGTATCATGAGGTGTCACTATGACGCAGTAGCTGAGAAAAGCTTGGAGAGGAGAGGTGGTAATTTCCAGGAAAGAGCATACCACTTGTGTGTCAAGTGCCAGACAACCCTAAAAACATGTACCAGTAACATTATACATACTAAACAGCACATATTTAGGAATAAATACATACATACATATATGTGTGCATGTGTGTGTACAAAGATAAAAGCATATACATATATAAATGCAATAAAAATTAGTGGTAAAGAGGCCATAAATTTGGAGCATCAAGAGTTTTATGGGAGGCTTTGAAGGGAAAGTGAACAGTGTTGAAATTTTAATCTCAAAATTTAAATTAAAACTACAAAACAAAGAAATAAAAAGTTCAAAATGTTATGACACAGACATAGGCTATGACTCAGTCAGCAAAGTGTTTACTGTATAAGCATGGAAATTTCATTTTGTATCCAGGAGACCAGCTTCCTTAATTCTAATACATTGTCACAAGCTTGTTTTTTAAAGCTGAGGAGCTGGAGTCTTAAAAGTTGCTGGACTTGCTAGCCCAGTAGTATTTCTTAATTAATGAATACAAGTATCAGTAGAAGACCATGTCTCAAAAATCAAGGGACCTCTGCTCCCACCCAGGTGTAAACATTCATCTGCATATACACCAGAATCTCTGCATTTCAAATAAAAAATAACACATGAAAACATTTAAAACATGTGATCATAGACATATGATCAGAAATTAAAAATAAATGGAAGCAGTTTTATATGAAGGTTATGTTTATAAAAATATAAAATGAAAGACTTTTAAAGAAGCCAAAATTAAAGTGCCTATTTATATCCATTTGATTGTATACAAATTCAAGCTGAATGTGTATTGCTTTAGTATTCTTAGATTTTTATCAGATATTAACTCATAAACATTCCTGAGTTTTATAAGTGTAATTCACAATGTTGGTAATTGGGTGAAGATAAAAATATTATACATTAATTAAACATGTTTAGTTAGTATAATTTAGAAATACAAGGGGCAAAATAAGTAATACAGGATAAATGGTTGTGTTTAATAATAACAAAGAACAAAAAGAAAAAAAAAACAAAGAAAAGCAGAGATATAAAAAGCATTTCAAAACTATACTTATTATTTTCTAATTCTGTTGCATTTTCAAATTCTTATATTTCATGAGAATTGTCTGTGAGATCATACTAATAATGATTAGAAATAACGTCATCATTTATTTAGCTAATGTAAACTAATTTCTCCAGACTCCTAAGTTTTACTCTTTTCTTTTTTACTTGTTTTGCTGTTGTTGTTATATTATTCTCATTTTTATTCAAATGGTAGTAAACTCTAAAATTGAAAAATATGTCTCGTTCTTTTCTCTATGACACAAATAGGTTTTTTTTTTCATCAATGTTGGGCAAAGAGTATGTCTTTTGACATTTACAGCTAAATTCTGTATAGGAATTGTAATGTTATTTAGCTGAAGAAGTGTTCTCTCAAATGAATCTCAGAATATTACGGACCCTAAATATGATAGAAAAGGAAATGTGTATAGAGGCTTGAAATAACTGGTAGAGGAAAAATTTTCTGAACAAGACACCAATAGCATAGGTACTAGAACAACTAAGAACTGGCACAACGTGAAACTGCAAAGTTTCAGTATTGCAAAGAACACCATCTATAAGATGTAGTAGGCTAGAGAACAGAAGGAAATTTTACCAAATACATATCCAAAAAGGGTAAGTATAAAAAATTTTTATTAATAATTAAAAAATACTACATTCAGAAAAACAAAGCCCAATTAAAAATGAGGTTCAGAACTATGCAGAAAGTTCTCAAAAGATGAAACACAAATGTCTGAGAAATACTTAAAGAAATCTTCAACTAATGGTATTTATTGTTGATTACACACACTGATTGTAAGGTCTTATTGCTAAAGGAACATTTATATTATGGAACACCAAATAGTTGAGCTGGTGCCTAAATGGAAGCTTCTCCATTCTGACTAACGCTCATGGTATGGGAAGACACACTATTAGAGGAGAAAGATAACATCATTGTGTCTACAAAACCTCTGATCTATAATGGTGACCAGCAAGCTATTCTGATGCAATAGTGACTCAAATGTCAGAGTACCAACCACTCTAGGTTGGGTTTAAAACTCACCCAATCAGTTGGACCCATGGTTGACACAGCTAAGGTTAACAAAAGCCTGAGAGTAGATAAACCATGGGCCTAGGAGAAAACTGAATACATTTCGACTCTGATAATGGAACATAGAAATAAAATGACCCCTCATGACATTCTGCTATACAAATTGACTGGTTCCTTGCTCACTGATCTTCTGAGAAGCTTCCTCTCACAGTAGATGGTAACTAGCACAGATACCCACAAGTGGACAATGCACAGAGAATAAGAGACTTTGTAACACTCAGTCCTAAATTGATGTCTTCAGGAAATCCTTCCTTCCTGGGCTCAGAGAACTACACAGAAGAGGAAGGGAAAATGTTTCAAGAGCATACCATGAAGAACATGTCTGATGAAATATGAATTCACAGATAGTATTGACTCATGTGCAGGATCTCCAAAATTGTTAAAAGTCACTATTTAATGAACAATATGAAGACGTCATATGTTAGAGACCTAAACCTTCACTGAAGATGCTTTTCAAAATTATTTTTATTTATTTTTCTTATACCATATTTTAACAATATTATTTTCCTTATTCATGAATATTATTAAGATGCATAATGTTAGAAGCAATTGTTACTCTAAGGCTTGAAGTTTGTCATACACAGATTTTTTTCTTCATGGATTTTTTATTATTGCAGCTTAGCTTACCCCAGGTTCTCATTTCATCCTAAATAAAGATTATTTTGTTTGTTACAACCATAACAGAGGCTATCCTGTGAATACAGGAGGCAGAACCCATTATAGTAGACAGACTGCAGAAAACTACATGCTCTCAGGCTCAGTCTCCTATGAACCAAGGTTATACACAGTGTCTTCATAACAGAGAAAATCACAGCTAAAAGCTTTTCCAAATTAGGTAATTATTGTCAGCGTGTCACTGTCTATCACAGTGTTGCTCAGCAACTGTCCATGTCTAGGAAATAAACCACACTGGCCTTAAATTCCACCGGGGACCCAATTTACATGTGAAAGTAGAGTAAACATTATCTAGCAAAAATAAAATAGTCAAAGAAGGAAGCATTAAAGAGATTAACTAACAGAAACTCAGGTATGTGCACAGAGATTTACTGACAGAAATTTAGGTATGTGCACCTATTTCTGGTGGAAGACTGAGCGGCATTTGTTTGAAAAGAACTTTATTATATTCAGAAACAAAATACCAAAGCGGAAGATGACAAAGCTTTGATGATACAAGTGGTTCCATTTAAAATAAATTAGACATCTAAATCATGGTGATAAAACAAATAAAAATTAATCTGCATTAAAAAGGTAAATATGACTTATATTATACATCCATTACAGTTCAATATTAATGTATTCAAAACTTTCACTTAACTTATATTAAAAAACAAATTTATTTAATTGTTAATGTATGTTTTAGTAAATAAATATAATTTGTACAGTAATTGTTAACAGTAAACACAGATGTTGAACCACTTCAAATTAGAGAAATATTCAGCTATGATAATTTTGTGAAGCATAGATAATTTTATAGAAAACTTCACATTGAAAGAGCACATTTTAACAATTTAAGAAGGAAGTGGAATATCCCTTTAATCAGTCTTAATTATATTTCAACCAGAGTCTTGGAGTTAAAAAACATGTGTAATATATTTGTTATACTAGTGAAATACAAAGATAAATTATTTTTAAAGAATCATGATGAATTCTTGGAAATGAGTATTGTGTAATATAAAAGTAATGAGTGTATTTCAAGATCAATGTCATTACTGAAATTCATTACAGATAGTATAGTGTTTATGCACAGCAAAATGCACTCCAAAAACTATGGAAATTCTGAACTTTGAATGGCCTAGGATGCTCTTAAAAACTCATTTAAGTCTTTGAATTTATTCAGACAAGAGAAATTTAAAATATAAATTCCTGGCATTATTCTTATTACTCAAATATATTACACATTAAGCATTTACTAAGAAAAGAATATTATTTGCAAAATACTATAGTGGATAAATTTCTCCTCTTTATCTCTTCATCTGTTCAAGAGCAGAAGATACATATGGCCAGAATGTCATTTGAGTAACTATATTTAGTACAACACAATGTTAAATTGAAGAGTGAGTAAATCTAGACGTATTATGTAGGAATGAATTACATTATTTGTTGCCACTTGAAAACATCATATAAGAGAATTTTACTGCTCTTTTCCGCCGATTAATTATCTTTTTCTTCTTGACAGTGAAAATTTCCTTTAAATAGAGTGTTTTTTATTTCAAAGCTGAAAGGCACAATAAGTATCAGATAGTACAGAGTGTACCCTTTAATAAAGGAAAAAAATGAGTGAAATAGTAAAGTAGTCATAGCCTTTTCTTTGAATGTCATTTAGGGTTTGTGTGATAAATTTCACTATAACCATAGAGAAATCTTTAAAAAAAGGTTCTTGTGTGAAGTCCTGATATTGTAGTTACATGAAGGAGAGGTTAAGAAAGAAAACAAATGTGAAAACAGATTCACGCCTGCATCACCTTCAGAAAGATTTCAAAGGTTTCTTTTAAAGTTTGTCAGTGCAGGGAGATGAAACTCATTCCCAGAATGAATGTCAAGCAGAGGTGAGATTCAAAAAATATCACTGACTAAATTTTAATTAATCTATTTGGAGTAAATCCATCAGAACACATAGAATTAAGCATGGTATTTGAAAACAAATATTGATAGGATTTGTAGAAACGTGTGTACTTTCACTACCTAAAGATTTCTGCCTATATTTAGAGGTGTAATTCAGAAAATTACCCTAAGTAGTTTTAGAATTACTATGTCAGTGGACAGCTTAATAAATTCTGATCTAATGTTACCACAATATATATCTTACATATTAGAAGAAAATGGAAAAACAATTCAACTACACCTCATTTTGTAGGAATCAGTCCAATATTGATGATTATGTTTTCACACTATTTTGTTCTAGACAAAATCCATTGCATTGTACTGTAGAGATGAAAGATCAATAGGTATAAGTGGTAGGTCAGAGATCATCTCAGAATGCCGAGGAAGCATTCTCTTCAGGGTTGTGAAAGTACAAATTTAGCTGCTACAATGAAGGAAGACCACTCTGTCACATATGAAAATACTCAATCTCTATGTGTAAATTTTATGATCCTGAAGAAAAAAGGTTTGAAAGAGAAGTTTTCAATAAAGCAAATAAAAAAGCCACCAATTAAATATTTAATAAACAGTGTGATGTATTAATGAAAAAGTAACACCTCAATATGAAATATCTACAATTTGCATAAGTAGAAAAACAAACTGAAGAATCAACTTGAGTTAATAAATGATACTTTATTTTGCAATATTTAGGTCTCACTAATTAAAATGCTCAAAGAAGTATTGTCTCACTGTTAACAAAATGAATAATTTGAGATGAAACAAGCCCAGTGAAGAAAGTTTACTGTGGTGAAATCCATAATGCACTAGTAAAAGTTATTATGTGATCTAATTTTCATCTCTCTATTTCTTTAAAATGTGAAGCTAAACAGTTCTTATCTGAATAGCTGGTTTGTAGAGAACTTTGAAATTGTGATGGTGTTCAGAGTCCTGAGAGTTTAACATGACAGCCAATGTCTTTGCTCCATATGACCCCAGACTCTACCCGTGTCCTCTACAATAGTGCCCCGTCTGTCTTCCATTGCACTTCTATCAGCATCCTCATAAGACATGTGTTTCTAAGTAGGATTAAATGAGTGAAATCTTCTATAACCCCTACTTAATATAATTCAGAAAGGCATTTCTTTTAATTATAATATCTCAAATGTTTAAGTAATTATTGATAAATTGCTTGTCGTTTTGAAGTGAAAATGAGGTAAACATGTGCAAATTAAATTATAAGATGAAAGAAACCCTTGAACTAAATAGATAAAATATGCTGCACTACTGAAACTATCTAAAAATGAGTACTTTGAAAGCTTTAATTATACAACAATTATAAAATGTTAAAGAAATAAACTATAGATATGCATGTATTAAAACACATTTTGCTAAGTCATTTACGTATACAAATTTACATTTTTCCATCACTTTCTTTTTTAATTGAAATTAATTTTTCCAAACAACATTTTCTAATTATGGTTTCCTCTCTCTGAACCCATCCTAACAAAATCCATATTTTTCTCTCATTAGAAAACAACAGACATTTGGAAAATAATATGAAAATAAAATATGTTGAAAAACATACCAGAATCAATCAAAACAAACAAGCAAACAGAAGGTAACAAGCAAATGAAATAAAAGAAAAAAACCCAACCAAATATCCCAGGGGCTCATGCATTCATACATTAAAATCCCTGCAAGTTCAAAACTGGAAATAATAATATGTATGCAAAGCACTTGTAAGGATTTAAAAAAATGCCATGACAATGTATTACAGACAATATATAAACCCAAAATGCCATTGTGTTTGTTTGGTGCTGGCCATCCACTGTTGGGAATGTGCCCTGTACTAAAGAGTGGTTTGTATACCAATTAGACTTACCGGATAAAATAAATTTTTGTTTTGTTAGTGATTATCAATTGGAGATAATTTATGGATAAAGGCAGTACCAAATTTATTTTAAGTTTCTAGTAAATGTTTTTCAAATTATATTACAAAAATATTAATGATTTAGTTTTCCCAAAAATCTAACAAAATTTACATAAAGTAAGAAATAACTGTGCTCTCTTAAATCTCTTTTTTATTTTATTTCTATTTTAAGGACATAAGTGCATTGCTGGAATACAAACATTTCAGATTAACCTGTAACTGGAGTTATAGTTGCAAGTTGGAGTTATAGTTGAGCTCCCATTTGTGTGCTTGTAATCAAACCAGGGTCTTTTGTAAGAACAGCCAGTGTTTGTAATTGCTTAGCCAATTCTCCAAACCAATAGAAGCACTGTCAGATATATAACTGATGGTATTAGAGACAATACAAAAATGTTGAGATATTTAGCGGAAGTTTCAAGTGATGCCAAGGTCTCTGCTGTGTGAGGCATAGTGTATGTAGACCTAAGGAGGCTAATATTAATTTTGAAGGTATATGGGGGAATCTTTACCACAATAATACACAAGTTCTTAAATAACTAAAAGTAAAATTTGTAAGCAGCCATGCTTTTACAGTGCACAGTGATTACAGATAATGAAAATTAATCAGGATGTCTGGATTCTAGGATATAAACCTCTTACTCCCAATGAAAAGAAAACAACCATGTTGACTGAATCTTCTTCACAGATGAAAAACCAACAGCCACCACAAGGAGGAAATCTGACCAACCTGATGGAATTTGTTCTTCTGGGATTCTCAGATGTTCCTCATCTCCAGTGGTTTCTCTTTGGACTGCTGGTTGTCATGTATTCCTTTATCCTACTGGGCAATGGCACCATTGTGCTAATCACAAGGCTGGACTCTGCTCTTCAGACACCCATGTATTTTTTTCTTGGCAACTTTTCGTTTTTAGAGATGTGCTATGTATCAATTACTCTCCCCAGAATGGTCTTCAACCTTGGGACTCAGAGAAGAGCCATCTCTTTCATTGCCTGTGCTACACAAATGTGCTGCACTCTTATCTTGGGGGCTGCAGAGTGCTTCCTGCTGACTGTCATGGCCTATGACCGTTATGTGGCCATCTGCAAACCTCTGCACTATCCTCTAGTCATGAACCAGAGAGTGTGTTCTCAGCTGGTGATTGGCTCCTGGATCAGTGGAATTCCAGCACAGATAGGGCAGACATCACAGATTTTTTCTCTTTCATTTTGTGGTTCCAACCAAATCAACCACTTCTTCTGTGACATACCCCCCGTACTTCACCTGGCCTGTGGGGACATCTTTGTGAATGAAATAATGGTTTTCCTAGGTGCTGGGATATTTGTGTTAGTTCCATTCCTGCTAATAATTTTTTCCTATAGTAAAATCATCTCCACAGTGCTGAAGTTGCCGTCAGCCACCAGTCAGGCCAAAGCCTTCTCCACCTGTTCATCTCATCTTGCAGTTGTGATGTTATTTTTTGGATCAGGTATGATTACATATTTTAGATCCAATACTAGTCATTCGGGTGGAACTGACAAAGTGCTTTCTCTTTTCTATACTGTTGTGACTCCCATGTTTAATCCCATTATATACAGTCTAAGAAACAAGGATGTCAAAACAGCACTGAGAAAATTTTTATGCAAACAATTTACTAAAATATAATATGATTTATATTGTAGATATGACTTTTTGTATGTGTCTATAATTAAGTTCATAGATATATCTATCTTTAACTATGTATCTTTTCTGTTTTTATACCAATGATTATTTCAAAATAAACTGTTTTGTTATATTGAGAGAAATATATCTCTGAAAATTATGTAGTGATGTATGTATTGCCAAATTAAATACATATCATTTTCATATTTACACTTATTCTGAAATATCTTTACAAATAAACATTAGATACAATTAATATAAGTCTATTTATTGTACCACAAATTCTCATATACTATTTTAAATCGTATATACAACTTTAAACATTCAGATGCAATGATTTTTAAAACTACTATATAAAGTTAGTTTCAGTTAGTTCAGTAAGATGACCTAGTGTGTAAAGACTCTTACTTCCACAAATAATGACATGTATATTATCCCTAAAAGTCACATATGCAGAAGAGTACTCCCACTTTCAGCTTGACCTTGGTCTTCCAATCAGGTGCTGGGGTAATATATTCCACAAATTCACACACACACACACACACATTTTAGAAATAGTTCCATGAGAATAGTACACTAAGTTTATTACGTAATTTAGTTCCAGCAGTTTCCAGTTTATGTTTTGTCTGAATGATCTGTCGTTTGGAAAGAGTGGAGAACTGAAGACATCCACTCTGACTATATGGACAGCAATATGTGATTGCAGTGATAATAGTGTTCCTCTTATGAAATTGAATGACCTGGTGTTTGCTGTCTACTTATTTAGAGTTGTAATAACTTTTTCCATGATTTTTCCTTTGATTGCATATGATATATATTATATCTGTTCTGGTTAGTGTAATTTGAAGTCTATTTCATCAGATATTAAAATGACTACAGTAATATATTTCTTGTGACATTGATACTTAAGGTTTAAATAAAAGCAAATAAAAATATAAAAATGTGTACATTGTGAATGAAGCAATGTCTTTCAAAATATTCTTTATAACTGAAATTAAAATTTATTCACATTATCTTACCCCTTGCTTTCCTCTCTGATATCGTTGCTATTTGTGTCTTTTAGTCAAATCATGACCACTGTTTCTTTACTGTTGTCACAAATTATATACATATAAATCATATATATATATATATATACACACATATAAACTTTTTCAGTGATTATAAATTTACTAGTATGATTTCAGAGTTGATTACGTGGTACTAGATAACAATGAGACTATTTCACTCAGCATTCCTTAGTTACCTCTAGTTCTTTGTCTCTGAGTCCCATGAATTTTTATCCATGATGCCTTATCTTTCATTGTTGTACTTG
>JABTXL010020138.1:9123003-9204770 GCA_025134845.1 Neodon shergylaensis
ACAATGTGCTCATGATTTTCGCTTAGAAAAAGACAATATAAATGTGTGTCAGTCACCCAAATGATCAATAATGAAAAGTCTACCCCAGATGATGTCAAACAGAATAACATATAAATCACCAATTATCTTATGTAAAGAGGTCACAAGACACTACTAATATGTAGTAGAAATATTAACATCAACAGGCAAATAAAACTAAGAAAAATATAATAAAAACCCATAAAGGAAAGAACCTCTCCAGCTACCACAGGACGAATGGAAGAAAATTGAAACTGAGAAATCCCTATGTTCTCATTGTACCTGATAAACAGAAAGCATAAGGATTTGGGGCAGAAACATGATCTGTTTTTAACAAGAATAATGTTTAAATCTTTATTTGATTAAAAAGTCCAATGATGTGCATTACAAATAGAGAGTCATGACCACTGTATTCAGAGACAACAAGTAAAGGATTTGGAATTTGATTCTGTTTGTGAAAAACTGGAAATTCATGAGTGGTCCTATTCAGGGTGAGGACTGTGAGAAAATGTTGCTTTATAAAATACTTGCCTAACCTCATTCTAACTTGCTGCAGATAGGATCTATCTATTATTAAGATTATATAATTTATATATTACTTTTAAAATAAGTGTTTATGGGTTTTAAGAATCAATGTCATCTACTTAGCTTACATAATGCTACAAAATGTGAGAAATATTATTTATTATTACCTAAATACCACCACTATAAGAAGTGCTTATTTGTTTAATATTTAATATTTGCTAATTGTGATTTATCTTTTCTTCTTGTCATTTCAATGTCCTGTACATTACATATCACATTGAATATTGCAGAGGATTGCCTTGCATATGAAACTCTATTTCATCTACTACATGTAACTCATAAAACAACGTTACTAAACACATCAGTTCCTTAAAGTTTTTATGGAGGCAAACTTAACTGTCTTAAAGATTTTCCACTTTTCTTTATGTCTTTCATCTCTTTAGAAATTTGGGAATGTTCCAATTGAATGTCCCATTTCATGTTTCTTCTTCTTCTAGATATTATTACTACTGCTGCTATTGTTGTTGTTATAAGTATTATTACTAACATGGGCACGTTATTATCAGCTAACAGCTTTTGCTGCTTCTCCTCCACATGATGGGTATGTTATTAACACACCCACATGACTTGACTTAACACCACCTTCACTCCAGCTTCAGATGCTCAAGTGTCCTCTTCTGCCTTCCATGGCACCACATGCATGCACGTGTACACATAAATAATAACTAAAAATTTTGTAAAATATGCATCCTTATCATCATCGTGTAGTAGTTTGAATATAAAGTGTAATAATAGTAATTATTTCATATGCCATAAACATATTAATGATTTCAAGCTCACAATGATCCTGCCTCAACCTTCCAAGTGCTGGGTTTGTAGCTATGAACCACTACTTCTGGAACTCATAATTAGAGGAAACAATAATAGTAAGACTACAAGAGGAATTGTTTACTAGAGTATATTTTTGTAGTTTTTGCTTGTTTGTTTGTTTTGCTTTGCATTGTTGAGCATCTTGATTCATAAGAAAAAAATACTCCAACCAATTAGAATAAAGTCCTTAGGAAAGAATTTATTCCCAGAGCAGAGACAGTATGCTACTTAAACCCCACAGTGCGAAAAGTATGCTAGAAGGTGATTAATCTCTTTTTAAATAAACTCATACTTAAGCTTAGAAATAAAAAACTTATTTATTATTATTTATCTTCTGAAAATTTATAAAGGTAAGGGTCATGTTTCACATAATTCTATTTTGGATAGTTATCAAATATATATTTTTATGTACTTCTTTGCATTGACTTTAAGATGATATCACTAAGTCGGCTGAGAGCAAAATATGAACTCTTTTTAAATATGACAAGTTATGTAGCAGAAAGTATTGTCAGTCACTAAAGACATTATTGTCTTATGAATTATCATGAATCTATTTTTTCCATTTTAGTTTTAGAGTAATGATTTTCTGTTACACGTTATTTAAGCTACTTTACAAATATAAGAACTAGACTTCAAGGCTGGAGAGACTGCTCTGTGGTTAAGAGCACTGGCTGCTCTTCCCGAGGACCTGGGCACAATTTTGAGTCTCCGTATGGCAGTTTACAACTCTCTGTAACTCAGTTCCAAGGAATCTGAGACCCTTACTCATGAAATAAAATTAAATAAATTATTTAAAAAGCAAACAAAAGAACTAGAGATCATATTTCATAAAAATCTACCTGCATAAATAAGTAATCAAAATGTTTATTGAACATAAATGTACCTGTATCTTACATTTATCAAAAGAACTCATGGTTGTCAATAATTAAGAACTGAAATAAAAGAATCTACAATTGTGAGGGGACATTGGTGTATTTTCCATTTCAGTTTTAAAATTTTTGCTATAGAGTCATTTCTGAACCCATGTATTCAATTATACTTTCAGTTCCTATATTTGATTTTAATTCATATATTATCTCAGTCAGCTTTTTATGAATTATACTTATTGGTATATGATTTGATATCACAATATTAACAACCAAGAAATTCATTGTTTCACAAGATATGTGAATTAAATATCTTTATTCAAAGCAAAATGGCTATACTTCTCTGTAATGCCTAATAATTTTACAATTTTATTTCTTGATTATTTCTTATATGAATATAATAACATTTCCACATATCCCTCTTTAAGCTCTGTTTCTTAGTTAAAATTAGATATTTAAATGTTTTCAAACAGAAAAATAGGAGAGCTGCTTTGTGGACAGAAGTGCAAGAGCTGATGGGGTAGTACAGTGCCAGACCAATTGCCTGGCATATAGCAGGTCAGGGATTCATCTGGAAAAATAAGGAACAAATAAATGGTAAGAATTTTTGATAGATATATGAATTTCCAATCTAATTTAAAATGGAAAATTCAATAAAGGTGAATGAAAAGGATGTCTTTTCAATTTAAAAAGTTATTTATTTATAACATTTATATTTTGTTTGAAAATTTCATGTATTTATACAACATGCGGTGATGATTTTTCTCTCCCAAATGAAATACTGATACTTCCTAATCAAACAGAAAAAGGTTTCTGTAGAAATAGAGAAAGCAATGCATCTGCTTATGAAATTTTATATAGTATCTTAAAAAGCATATCTCTATATGGAAACACACATTTTTATTGAAATGGTTTGAAATGCCTCAGAACTTATTTTAATGTAGAAAGCCCCTTTGTATCACCCCGACCTTCAACAATCAAACTCACTAAAACCAAAAGAGAAGACACACTTTAAACTTCTCCATTCCTTTTTTTTTATTAATTTTTTTATTGAGAAAAAAAAACGTTTCCCCCTCCTCCCCTCCTCCCATTTCCCTCCCCCTCCTTCCACCCTTCTCCCCCTCCCCCCACTCCTCTCCCCCTCCCTCTCCAGTCCAAGGAGCAGTCAGGGTTCCCTGCCCTTTGGAAAGTCCAAGGTGCCCCCCCCTCCGTCCATGTCTAGGAAGGTGAACATCCAAACTGGCTAGGCTCCCACACAGCCAGAACTTGAAGTAGGATCAAAACCCAGGGCCATTGTCCTTGGCTTCTCATCAGCCCCCATTGTTCGCCATGAACAGAGAGTCCGGTTTTATCCCATGCTTCTTCCGTCTTATTCCATCTGGCCTTGGTGAGCTCCCAATAGATCAGCCACACTGTCTCAGTGGTTGGGTGCACCCCTCGTGGTCCTGACTTCCTTGCTCATGTTCTCCTTCCTTCCGCTCCTCAATGGGAACTTGGGAGCTCAGTTCGGTGCTCCAGTGTGGGTCTCTGTGACTATCTCCATCCATCCCCAGATGAAGGTTCTATGGTGAAACTTCTCCATTTCTTGACTGTGATAATGGCACTTTTCATGGCAACATCTGTCAAGCCAATCTGGCTCACATGATACATCCTGGTCTTCAAGAAAATGATATAGCTGTATGAATATGTCAATGTCTATGTATATAGTACTAGATTGTGATAATCATTAGGAAAAATTGTTAAATGCCTTCTGTAGTGATTATGTATTGTAATTAATTAGAAAAGAATTTCGTGAAAAAATTTTATGATTTTGAAATTACAGTTTAATTCTGCTACATTTTACTAAAAGTATTTACTACTGAATAGAGTTAAATAGATGCACAGTTTGGTTGAAGTATATTTACAAGCAGGATAAGGGGTATAATCAGAGTAAGTGATAATTTTTAGATGAAGAAACGCTTTGGATTATTATTCATGAAATACTTCCAGAATTTTCTAAATGCTTTGAAATTTTATGAAGAACTTTTGAAAAGAGAAAAATGTATGGTAAAAGAGAATTAAAGGGAAACTATATTTCTAAAGGTAAATATAGCCTAGGATAATGAATACAAGAATGCTAGCACATTAAAGCTTGAAACCTCCAGAAAAGGGATACAGTAGAAGAATGGAAGAAGTGAGGTAGCTGAATACGTACACCGAGGGGGAAGATAAAGGACTTAGAACAGCGTGATGTGAGATCTGGTGGACAAAGTTTTGATACAATAGACATTTATTCAGAATAGAGAGATACACCCCTTAGGTACACTTCCCTGAACATGTGGGCAGATGGGAAAGCGTGGGAGAACTTCTGATCCTTCAGCATCCTGACTTTATTTAGTACTAAGTTCCTAGTTTAAGGGCACAAACTTTAAAATCTGTATAAAATTTAGGACATTGGTTTTCATAGTCTGAAAGGAAACACCACATCTAATTGTTTTAAATTCCATATAATATTTGGTGGGCAGTTAGACTATTTGTACTAATTTATCCTGTTTCAAAATAGCCAACCTAAAAGAGGAATAAAGTTGAAAGAGTAATATATTTTATCACTGCACATTTTTAGGACCTTTTGAATATTTACTTATGTATTATTTATAATTTCTGAAATTAATTTCAAAATAATCATGAAACAAAATATTTGGCACAGATGTCAATAGTAAGAAAGAATCATACCCATGGGAGGTATAACTTTTCTGAACAGAAATGGAGGAGTAAATTAAAATAAATTAAAACAATAATTTAAAGAAAATGAATCATTACTTAACAATATTAACCCAAATTCTGCACTTAAAGTATTGAGAAAACAATTAAAGCTGTGTGCATAATAATCCAAGAAAGCACAAAATGATAACACTACAAATATACAAACAAAAGTACTGAAAATTTCTCTATATATGGTAGTTGTTTAGAAGTATACTTCCTCATCATTTGAGAAAACATATAAGATACATGTGTATATCTTTTTATTCTTTAGAAAATTAGGAAGTTTGGAGTGTGATATATGTAGCTTATGTGCTATATAAGAAAACCAAAGGCAGTGACATGATCTGCACTTCCGAATGAGTCATCTCCAAACATGGAATATGCAGAGATCAGTGCAGAGGACAATGCCTCCACAGTCAGAGAATTCGTCCTTCTGGGATTCTCTGACCTCCCCAACCTCCAGGGGTTTCTCTTTGGAATGTTCTCCATAGTTTACTTAATTATCCTAATTGGAAACAGCTTCATAATTGTGATCACTAGAATTGATCCAGCACTACACAAGCCCATGTATTTTTTCCTGGCAAACTTTTCTTCTCTGGAAATCTGTTATGTGTCAGTCACTCTTCCTAGAATTCTGTACAACATCAGTACTCAGAATAGAAACATATCCAAGCTGGCCTGTGCCACACAAACATGCTTTTTCCTAATGCTGGGAGCCACTGAATGTTTCCTGCTGGCTGTGATGTCTTATGACCGCTATGTGGCCATCTGCAATCCCCTGCACTATCCCTTGGTCATGAACCCAGTAAAATGCAATCAGCTGGCAGCAGGCTCCTGGCTCGGCGGCATCCCAGTCCAAATAGGACAAACCTGTCAGATATTCTCTCTTCATTTTTGCAGTTCTAACCAAATCAACCACTTCTTCTGTGACTTACCTCCCATTCTCAAGCTGGCCTGTGGAGACACTTCTATTAATGAGCTGTCTGTCTACTTAGTGGCTATCCTCTTTGCTGCTGTCCCTTTTATGTTGATCCTTGCCTCTTATACCAAAATCATTGACACCATTCTGAGGTTGCCAACTGCCACTGGAAGGGCAAAAGCCTTCTCCACTTGTTCTTCTCATTTGCTTGTGGTGTTTTTATTTTTTGGATCCGCTACTGTTACCTACTTGAGACCGAAGTCCACTCATTCTCCAGGAACTGACAAACTACTCTCTCTACTCTACACCATTGTGACTCCCATGTTCAATCCCCTGATATACAGCCTCAGAAACAAGGATGTGATTGCTGCACTGAGAAAATTGTTACTTAGAAAATAACGGAATGGGTGTCTGCACTAATTTATCTAAAATACTTTAATTAATTTCCTGTGTTACTGGGACACTCTCTCATAGCTATGACTTCATGACATTCTGTGGCCCTCTTTGCTGATGTCTAAACTATGGATCCAGTTGTGGTGGGTTCTTAGATTAGTGGAATCCTTATTTACACGGGGCAGATTTGCAGTTGTTTTTTGGGTCTATTTGTGATTCCTACTAATTCATGGTTTTTTTTGTATTTTTTCATTGACATGGCCTCTCCCGCTGTTTCACTTGTTTTATATGGACGTCATTGTGAATGAAATGATGGGCTTCCATGGTGCTTTATTTTTTCAGTGGCAAATGTTTCCAAAATAAAAGTTTATTTGTTTATGTTGAAGGACAGTTCTATATCTACTACCAAATAACCATTATTAACTTCTAAACATACAGTGCTTTATAACAGACCAACAATTAATCAGGCTTACTAGGCCAGTGGTTTAGAGACTATAATGCCAAAGCAATAGCTACAAAATGATCTGAAAATTCTAATCTCCAACTACAAGCACCAAGAAGAATGCAGACAGGGAATGGCTTGAATCTTCTAGCAGAGATGCTGTTATATTATCACAAATTATGTAATTCTCTTTTACAAATTAGTGTTAAGTTAGAATGTGCTCTTTTAAAGATATAGCTTTGTAGCTCAATTTTTTTGTCAACTTGCCACAACTGCTTTCAGTCATGTGATATGTAGGTACATTGTGAGAAATGCCCTCCAATGTGGGGGTCCCTGGATATTTCTGTGGGGCATTTTCTTAATTTATTATTGATTTACAATGCTAAAGTCTGCTGTTAGCAGTGCTACCTTAGGCAGTTGGACATGGGCTTTATATTAGTAGGTTAACAAATCATAGGAAATAAATTATTAGTGGAAATTTCTGACTCAAAGTCCCTGCTTAACTCTCTATCTTAATTTGTTTCTGGATGATTTGCTAGATGAGCTGTCAGACAAATATAACTTTTCCTTCTACATGTTCATTTGAATCATGGTCATTATTACATCTACAAGAAGCAAACACACACAGTAGACAATGGCACTGGATAAAAGATATGCACAAAACCTTCATGCACTTATCTACCTAATTTGACTTTAAATAATGTTCCTAAGTGCTCATTTTCAACATAAGAGTCCAAGATTTTCTTTATAGTTTGTTTCTGTAGTGATGGTATTCTTAGTAAAAACCTCATGCATACTAAGAAATTTATTTTGCTTATCTTCATGTCATAAAGTTCTCATTAGGCAGACTGTATAAGTACAGTGCTTGCTTGTTTAGAGGTGATTTCTTCTGCATGGTAAATGATGATATGCATAGAATAAATGTCATTAAAATATAACAATAAATAAAAACTAAAAATGAATACTGAGATTATTGGCAAGTTTTACAATGTGTATTAACAAATTATTTACTTTAAAAAATTTGCTGTGGAGATATAAAATATAGAAAACTAGCAAAGAAGACTGAACCTTATATAAAATCATTCGTAACTGTGGAGGTATGAATGAAGATAAAATCATTAGCATGCATTGTGCCTATATCACCATCAATTATCTTCTTACTCTTCCTTGGTGTCACTGACACAGTGGTCCATATATGGAGCTCTACAGGCAGAAGTATAAAGCACTACCACCCGTTAGAACACATTCACAGATACCCATGGCAATTTCTGATTCTCTCGATATTCAGTTATTGTTGATGTTGTTGTTTTTAAGACAGGGTTTCTCTGTGTAGCAGCCCTTGCTGCCCTGAAACTTAATCTCCAGATCAGGCTGGCCCGGAACTCTGAGACCCACCTGCTTCTGCCTCCCAAGTGCTACGATTAAAGGAGTGTAAATCCACTGTTTGGCAATATTCATTTTTCTTAATAATCACAAAACTGAAAAACAAAGCAGAATGTGCTAAAAGGAATAGTCTTAATTTTACTTTTCTCATTTCATTTATATATTCTTATGCTTCACTTTTAATGGAAAGACAAAAGTTTTCCTGTTAGAAGGTAGCATGGGGAACGTACGTATCCCCAGAGACAGAGATTATTTCCTATTTAAGCAGCACTTTGTACTTCACAATACAATACAGGCTTGAAAGTGTTATGCCATTAAACACAAAGAAGATTTTAAGCTTTAAAACCCAGGTTTACCTATAATTTTCTTTTACTAACCAATAAAGGTAAGATTCATATTTAACTTAGTTCTACAAATATAAGCTCAACTACACTTGTCTCATATCAAATATACATGGAATTTGTCTCCCTTTTTAAATACCACAATGGCAGGGAATTAAGCAATGTAATTTAAAAGAATTTTGTATCTAATGCTTTTTATTTCAAATGTTGTTTTAGCATTTTTAGCTTTTCTAACATTTTATGATACTGATCAAAGAACAAAATATAAAATATGCTTTAGTATAAAAGGCAATATATCAAAATTATCACTACAGACAGCATCTTATGTGCTCATTTATATCAGTATGTTAGTCTATTTTATCCAATTAAAGTTATTATTTATCTTTTATGAAACTTTTATTTAGGCAGTTTATATATTTATTTATTTAATATGAATTAGTAGGAGATCATAGTTCATAAAATAATTGTACATTCTAAAATGATCAATAATAAGCACCATTAAAATATATCTACAAACAACTACAAAGTTTTCTAAGACTTAATAATTAAATCCTGTAAGTTAACATGAAAATATTATATCATTATTAAATTTTCATGTGTCTTTAGTGATTTCTGCTAAGAAAATCCTTTCTGAATTTGTATTATTGTACCTGCCTTTCCAACCTTTATCTCCTTTTTTATAAATTTGATCAGAGACGTTTATACCTTGTGTAACAGTAGAGTAACTGTAGGGAAGGCAATCAGTCTTTCAAAGAAGATGACAGATAAATATGCATAAAATAATTGAATAAAACAAAAGTGTTTACATTTACAAAATGCGAGGGGTTTTCTTTTCTCGAGTATTAACTGTGTTTCCTGAAAGTGTTCAAGAGTCAAACAATCACTATAATTGCAAAGATTCTAGAGAACAAGTCTTACAGGCACTGGAAACTCAGGGAATAATACGATAGTCAAGTGCTTGCCCAAAATAAGTCCAGGGCTGCAACTGCACTATAAATGAAAAACCAGCTAAGTGCTATTTGGGTAGATTAGTGTAGTTCCAACATCTTTTTCATATGTGGTTCTAAATAGTCATTACCGTAATGAGAATAAAACTATGGAAAGTTTACAAATGAAAATATGTTCCCTCACCAAATCAGAAAACAGAACAAAATTAATGAAAAGATTTTCTGCAGCTATGGAAGAAGTAAAACCTTTTCTAACTCTTTTTAATACTTTGAAAACACTAGTAGATCCTAATTTCAAAATCTATTACATCGGGACTTTTGTATTGGTACATTTTCAGTCTTCTATGATAAAGTTTTTGAGATACATCCAAGATGTATCTATTATCCAAGCAAATATAGCACACATAATGCATATAAATCTATGATAAAATAATTTAAACAAACTTTTTTATTTTTGTTTTTAGTTGTCTCTATAACTACTAATACAGTGAATTTAATAAAAGAAAAGAAGTTTAAATAATTCATAATTTATATTTAAAATATAGCCTCAGACTGTAGTTTTGTCCTTGGAATCATAGTTTATTAATGCTAGGCTTTACTGGCAGTTCCCATTCATTACATATATTCACTTACAGTATTTTCAGAATATAATATTAAATTATTATTGAAGTCTCTATATTTTGTTGAAAGTTTTTATAATTTTATTTTATTAAGGAATACTTATTTTGTGGTATTTTATATTCCATATGAAAATTAAAAGTGCAAAAAAATTATTTTTAACATTTGATCATCTTAAAAGCTACTGACGTGCCTCATTTTCATTTGGCATCAATATTTTGAGTGTGAATTCTTGAATATCAGTCATTCACATTTCTTAAATCATGGGTTGAGGTCAGTCACCTTTCTGTTGCCAGTTTGTCCCTTTGTTTTTAGATAAATAAAAATATGTCAATCAGGTCAATAAATATTGAAAAGAATGACATAATTGAGAGATCCTGTAAGAGTAAAAACCACTAATTCATATACTTGCATCTGGTAACTACAGAGTCAAGGAAATCATTGAGAAAAGCATATCTGCAAGCTAATGAAGACAAATACACTAATCAGAGTAGAGTTTTGAAAATTAGAGGAATGGGAAGGAAAGTGAAATGTTTGGCACAGGAGTATATTAATCTCAAATAAGTCAGTGGTTTTATTAATATCATTTAGAAGAAAATTTAAAGGTTATCCATTTTCAAATAATTCATAGATATTTTAAGAATAAAATAAAATTTAATAATTAGTGGTCTAGAGATAGAGAATAACATAAGAACATGATGGAAAAGAACATGCCAAGGTGATCATATCTGTTTCCACACAAATGTATTCAATAAAGTAGATTGAGTAGAACAGAGTTTCTAGACAAGATCAGCATCTTTGGGAGGATGGGATTAACTAGAAAATGCTCAGAACGAGTTGCTGTAATGCTGCTTTCCTGCTGTAAAGTTATACACAGTAGAGGAATATACGATCTACTTAGACCTACTTCTGTACCAAAGACACTAGTGAGACTACTTCAAACTCTCAAATTCCCTGGATAAGAAAATGATCTGACATTCTTCACTACATCTTGAGTTTCTGTTTGAATGTCAAGTAAATATGAAAATGTGACTAACATTTATGACTTCCAATTTCAAAAATCTTATACTGAACCAAAAACTCAAAATAGTAATAAGGGCCACACCATCTAATATTGCTGTTGCAATTAACTAATTTCAGATTAAAATGATCCAGAAATGGAACTATTGATGAAAAATACTTTAAGTGTCTTTGAGTATATTTAGTCATATATTAAAATGGCTGTTGAAATACTGATCATACAACAGCAATATCAGTAGAAATTTATAATCAGAAAACATATTGATTATTAAAATAAATATTAGCAGAAACTGCATTTTCAGCTAAGAAAACAAAATTAACATATTATGGCTTACCATCCAAACCCAACAAAATAACAGAACAAAAATATATGACCATTTTGTATAACTTCAAGCAAAAATAAAAACTAACCTTCTTTAAAACTTTGGAGCATATACAGATCATACTTATTCTTCATGGAAACTGGTAAGTATAGAATTGTGTTACCATTGCTTTAAAAGTGACAAAAAGAATCCATGGGCAAGGAAATATTTTGTGTTTTTCCTTAAATCATCTCCATAGATGAAATACACAGAAATCAGGGAAGAACACAATGCTTCTACTGTGACACAGTTTCTCCTCCTGGGATTCTCTGACCTTCCAAACCTTCAAGGGTTTCTGTTTGGCATGTTCTCCATAATGTACTTGATTATCTTGATTGGAAACAGCTTCATAATTGTGATTACTAGAATTGATCCTGTACTACAGAAGCCCATGTATTTTTTTCTGGCAAATTTTTCTTCCCTGGAAATCTGTTATGTATCAGTAACTCTGCCAAGGATTTTGTTTAACATTGGTACTCAAGAGAGAAGCATTTCTGTGCTGAGCTGTGCCACACAAATGTGTTTCTTCCTTATACTTGGAGCCACAGAATGCTTTCTCCTGGCTGTGATGTCCTATGACCGCTATGTGGCTATCTGCAACCCTCTGAACTATCAACTCATCATGAACCCAACAAAATGCACTCAGCTGGCTGCAGGCTCCTGGCTCGGCGGCATCCCAGTCCAAATAGGACAAACCTGTCAGATATTTTCCCTGAATTTTTGCAATTCTAATCAAATCAACCACTTCTTCTGTGACTTACCTCCCATTCTTAAACTGGCCTGTGGGGATACTTCAGTGAATGAGCTTTCTGTCTATTTAGTGGCTATGCTATTTGTTGCTTTCCCTTTTATGTTGATCCTTGCCTCTTATACCAAAATCATTGACACCATTCTGAAGTTGCCAACAGCCACAGGAAGGGCAAAAGCCTTTTCCACTTGTTCTTCTCATTTGCTTGTGGTGTTTTTATTTTTTGGATCCGCTACTGTTACCTACTTGAGACCAAAGTCCACTCATTCTCCAGGAATTGACAAACTACTCTCTCTACTCTACACCATTGTGACTCCCATGTTCAATCCCCTGATATACAGCCTCAGAAACAAGGATGTGATTGCTGCAATGAGAAAACTGTTTCTTATAAAATAGAACCTAGAGCTTTGGAATAAATGTTTAATTGCTTCTTACATAATTACTTAAGAAATTGGTTAAATTTTATTCATTTCTTCAAAATACTTATGACTTTATTTCTCAGAAGTGCCTTTGTCATTTTGAATAATAGTTTGATTTATATTCTGTTTTGAACTATCTTCTACATATTAATCTGTCAACATTTAACAAAATATAAAAAGAACATGGTATATTAATGTGAATGTACAATGTAAATTACATATTCTATTGTAAAATTTTGAACATAATACATGTTTTAGAAATATGGTATAACTGAACAGAAAGATTATATACCTAATTTAATATATCATTATCCAATTTTTTGATATTTTCTCATTCAGCTTTCAACAGAGTTACCAATAGTACTTGAATAACAATATGTGTTAAATAAATTGTTGTATGAATTAAATAGATATTTACTATTAGTATTCTGTATCTAAGAGCTCTGACAACCTCTGTATATGCCATATCTTACACGTGAAATAACTTTTCAATCTATTAAGAATATATATAGAGTTCAGTAATCTCTATTATAAAAGCTATTTTTTGTTCCCATGTGCTTTTGGACAGTGCACAAAGATCTTGATGATATATTTATCACATTTAACTTCTAAAAGTTCTATCCAACTTTCTGACATTTTAATAACCATGGTTTTCAATGAAGTTCACAGTAAGAAACCCTGAAATCTAGTATGTGAAAAATAAAGGAGAGTAGTAAAAGGCATGTGCTAACATGGCTTACTGGGTAAGAGAGCTTTCTTTGCAATATATATCCTGAGTTTCAATACCCATCACCTAGTTAAATATATGGGAGGGTCATAGATATTCCTGTACTGTGGGGAACAGATAAGAGCATGTCTGAACCTTGTTTGTGGTCACTCTATTTCCAATTATATAAAAGGAGAAAATAGTATGGAGAGCTATACAGAAGGACACTAAACATTCTCCTCTAGCCTCAGTGAGAAGACAGTCATGCACTATGATAAGCATGATTCAACACCTCACATACGCAAGCACATATAAGCACATTCATGTATGGTCGTAAGCCACAATTTTGGGGTAACTTCTGCCAGTCTTCTAGCTACCGCGGGTCCATACATTCCAGGGTAGGAGCATGAGGATTAAAATTATTAGGCAAAAGGAACAAAGATAGAGGAGAAATAAGAGACAGACACAGAGGATAACATTGGGAGGGACATCCAGTATATATTGAAAGATGCCCACATTTAATATCTATTTGGTTAAATATGTTAAATATTATGACCCCAAAGGATAGGAATAAGTAAAAAAACAAAATGCATTAACATGATACAAGGAAATGAACAGACTGGCTGAAGAATTACAGGCTACATTCTCAGTTAAACATTCTGTTGCCAGAATAAGACAAGTAACACTCACACCCTAGACCAAAACATTCTGTAGGCAAATCAGTCCCTGCTTGGAATCCATAGTTATCTTCCTAAGAGAGTAGGAACCTAGTTGGGCCCTTAGCTTTTTGCTCAATGTAGAAACCTGTCTACTTCCTAATGCCTGAAATACCAAGGCTGGATATTAGCCACACCTGTTGACAACAACCTTGAAGTAACAGAAGTTCCAACTCTCTGACCTTTAGTCAAGATAGAATGAATCCATACCTATGGGCCCTGTCAATGAATTCACATAGAAGCATGCACACACACACACACACACACACACACACTAGAACACACATACATACCTCAAAGTCATAATGTTTTAGGTTTTGATGTTCTGTTGTTCAATATTTATAGATATCCTGAGGTACTTAAGGGTCATCGGAAACAGGTGGGAACTTCTTAAACCCATTTATTAATATAAAAACATTAGAATTTGAGAAATAAATGTCTAATTTCATCTGAAATATATTGCCTTATGTGACATCAGTGGACAGTTCATTAAAGTTTGAAATAGATCAAATGATGAACAATGAACTAAAACTGTTTTCCTAGAATATATTGTAAAATTTTTGAAGTCGTTTTCATGAAATATGTGAGGAAAACTGTTACTTGTCAAATGGCAAACATGTGCTTGTTTATAGATCATAACACAAGCATCCTAATTAATTATCCTACTATTTAAACTAGAAAAATAAAAGAAGTGCTTCTCACAAACAAGCAAATACAAATAAGCAGGTAAACTGATTTAAGTTACCATTTTTGATTAGACAAACTTATTAAGAAATAGATTATTAGGGTAGACACCATTGTTATTGAACTAACCAACAGTCTTTGGAAAAACTATAACCTCACTCCTTTCTCCAATAGGATGAGACTATTGAGGATCACTGAGGGTATACATGATTATGTGTGATAGCTTCCCACAGGCAGCTCTAATGACATCTATAATTTCACTCAGAGAGACAAGTGCTTCCAGCATGATTCTCACGGAGTACAGATAAAACAATACACAAAGTTGACCAACAGCTTTGACTTTAAAGGGTCAAATATGTGAAAACCATCATAAACATAAATGATATCCATAAATTCTGTATTAAAAACATAAATAACCTAATAAAATATATGAGTAGATGTTTCTAGGACATTAAGATGCCTGATAGACAGATGAAAAATTCTTCAATACTTATTCACTAAGGAAACCCAAATAAAAATATCATACACATTAATATTTTCTAATGTAAAATAACTAAAATAAAAGATAATTGACGGAATTTGAGGGAAATTATTTTTTGAGTATTTGTGACAGAAATATAAATTACAAAGTCTATTATATAAGGATATATGTGAGTTTCTCAAATCATGAAAATTAGAATATCATGTTTTATCACATGTATCATTTTGCAACAAGTTATGTCTCCTATAGAAATCCAAGAAGTGTTCTGAGAAAATGCCTGAACAGTTCTTTCCATGTCAGCAAAATCCATAATAGCCAAAGTGTTTCAGAAATCTAATTACCAATAGCAACTAAACAGATAGCGTAATGTTGCGCAAGGTAGAATGAAACTATTACCTGGAAGAAAGTCTTCTCATTTGTGACAACATAGAAAATGTGAGGGATGTTTACTTATGTGATATAAGCAAGACATAAAATATGAAAAACCAAAGTAGAATGATGCAGAAAGTCAAACATAGGCATTGATAGTAGAATGAGGGGCATAAGTGGTTGGAGTAGAGAAGTTTAGTCAAAGGGTTGGCAAGAAACATTGAAGCAGAAGACTTTATTGACCTTCAGGATGAATTACAGAAACGAAAGATGATATCACTTTATTTCCATATAAGTAGGAAAACATCTTTTTTTAATATTTATCTTTAATTGAAAAATTCAGATATGAATAAATTAGCAATTGTTCAGAAATAAATGTTAGATGAGTTCATGATTTTACATCCTCAGAAGACCATAAATAAATTAACATCAATTTTTTTATAGTTTGAGTAATTAATAACAATTTCTTTCCTCAAAGGTTATTCAGTTGTCTAAATCATTTTGTTTTAATAGCCACAGTTTGAGAATTTGTCTTACCATTTTTAAAATAATTATTTATGTTTGTTTGATTTTGCAAGATATTATATTCTCTACCTCAAAAATGTCTCTCTGTTCATTCATCTGAGGGCTTAGGAATCCCTTCACATCAGCTAACTTTTGAATGTGTACCTAAAACATTTATTCCTGGTTGATAATACAATTTCATCTTGAGCTCTGCCACAATAGGTCCTGCATGAAGTATCATTACTAGTTCCTCCTACCTTTCTATGACTATTTTAGTGTCTTCTCAACAAGTAATGAACTTTACCAAATATCATTTGCTCTCATAGTACAACAAGAGACAATCTGATCAAGAATGATTTTCTAAGGACCATCAAAATTATTAAAAGTCACTATTTGGTAAATAGCATGTATATGTGTTGTAGAGACCTAACAAATTCATCTCCAGTGAATATATTCTTTAAAATAACTTTTATTTAGTTTTTTTGCAATATATTTACACCATATTGTTTTCTCACTCATTGAAGATTCCTAAAGTTTCTAAATATTAGGAGCAATTGTCACTCTAAGGCCTGAAATTTAGTATATATGGACTCCTTTCACAAGGATTTTCTATTAATGCGACTTGACTTCATATAGATTCTCATTAGTCCTATTAAAGTACATTTTCTTTGTTAAAACTATCACACAGGCAACCCTGTGCATACCAGGGCACAGAACCTATTATAGTATTCTGGCTGGAGACAAAATACATGCTTACAAGCAGTTTACTGTCAATTACGGCTGTACATAATATCCTCATAATAGACAATATCACAGCTATACATTTTACAAAATTAGGTAACTATTATCTAGGTGACAATTTTGTATTATTTCTCACAGTGTTGCTCAATAACTGTCCATATCTAGGAAACAAACCACACCATACTTTTAATTCCAGTGGGTGCCCAATTTACATGTCAAATTGGATTAAGCATTATCTAGGAAGAAAATAAAACTAGCAAATAATCAAACACCAAAGAGGTCCTCTGGTGTGTAAATTTAGATCCATAAAGAGAATTCTCATGGGGACAGAGCTGCTTTTATTCGAGGAGAACTTTATGGTTGTCAGAAACAGACTTTCTTTACAGGAAACGCTAAAGCTTTAATGACACAAGTGTTTCCACTTGATATAAATGAGATAATGAAATCATGGTGATAAAAAGTCAAAATTAATGTCCATAAGAAGGTAAGTATTACTTATCTTATTCTGATATTCATTGTAGTTCAATATGATTTATTTCAAAATTTGTGTATATTTTAAGAAATAATTAAATTTAATGCATTTTATCAAATAAATACAATTAATATTGTAATTGTTATACTAAGCACAGGTGTTGAACCATATCAGAAAAAGAGAACTTTGTGCCATTGATAACTTTGATAAACATATAAAGCTTATATAGGAAACTTTATTTTGAAGCAACACATTTTAACAAATTAACAACAAAAATGCATATTTCTTTTTTAGGTCTTAATCATATTTTCATAGAAAGTTTATTAACTTATAGAATAGATTTATAAATCTGAGAAATCCAAAGACTAATTGATTTTACTTATTTGATAATCATAATGAAATCATGAAAATCAGGATTTTATAAAATAATAAAAAGTATTTTAGCTTCAATGTAGTTAAAGTCTTTAAAGGAATTATAATATGTATGCCTAGCAAATGCACTCTGAAAAGTTTATGAATCTTCTGACCTTTGAATGACTGAGATTACTGTTACAAATTCTTTTAAGTCATTGCATTTATTCAGACAAAAGAGACTTATAACAGAAATACCCTGGAATCAATTTTATTACTGCAATCTTATTATAAATTAAACATTTGCTAAAACTATAAATATTATTTGAGTAGAGGTCACTGAGTAAATTACACCTATTTATAGCTTAATCTCCTTGAGAGCAGAAGACACAGCAATGTCCAGAATGTAATTTAGTAACTAAATTTAGTATTACATAACTTTAAATTGTAGTGTAAGTAGGTAAGAAAATATTTGATAGGATTAGCCATATTAATCATTGCCACTTGAAAACATGGTTTGAAATACTTTACTGTTCTTTTTCTCTGTATTATCAGCTTCTTATACTTGAGAATGAGAATTTCCTTTAAACAGAATCTGTTTAACTCAAAGCTGAACTGCATAATGAGCATCAGATGGAGATGAGACCAATCAAATAAAAAATATAGATGACTGAAGAAGTGAATTATTTTCCTCTTACCTTATTTAGGATCAGTCAAAGTTCATAACAAAGCATAAAGAAAACCACAAAAGGCCCTCATGTGGAATCCTGATAATAGAAACCTATTAAAGAGAAGTGAAAGAAAGGCAAAAGGTAAAAACAGACCCATGACTGTATCACTGTCAGACACACTTTAAAGGTTTCATTAAAATCTTATTATTGTAGGGAAATGACACTCATTTCAAAAAAAATATACAAACAAAAGGAGAGATTCAAAGACTGTCTTTTTAATGAGATTGTGATTAAAATATTTGGAATAAAACAATTAAAAAATGTAGAAGAATTAAATGTGGTATTTGAAAAGTAGTATAAATAATATTTGTAGAATAAAGAATGACATGTCTGTGTCAAGTGGTTTTTACTGTTTGTCTATAATAACTTATGTGAGTCACACAATAATCCTAAGAGTTTTATAACTCTTATGTCATTGGATAGCTCAATGTATTGTGGCCAAATGTAATTATATATTGTGTAATATATGTTACACAATAGGAAAAAGTGGAATAAAATTTCAGCTACAACACATATTATATACTGATTGTTCTGCTACTACAGCTTTAGTCCTAGACAATGTCCAAATCATAGTTTTGCAGAGTCAGAGATCATCTCAGATGGAATTTCCTAGAAAATGTCTTCTTTGCCATTGTAAAAGCAGAAAATTAGCACCTACAATAAACGATGATCCCTTTGTGGCTGCATGAAAATATTCTCTTTAACTATACAAAAGACCTAACTCTCAAACAAGAATATTTGAATAAAAATTATTTTCAGCAAGCTAAATAAATAAGATCATCAATGAAGTTTAAGTAAGTAGTGTGATGAATTCCTGGAATATAATAGTTCACTAATATAAAATATCTAGATGTTTATATAAGTAGAGAAAAATAGCAAATAGTCTCTTTGAGTTAATAAGCAATAATTTCTACTCTTACAAATAAAACTGATCAAGGAGGGTTTTAGTATCTCACCTACAAGAAACAGAAAAGCTAAAACTGAAATTAAAGTCTGGTGAAGGAAGTTTACTATGAGGAGAAATCATAAAACATTATTAAAGTTTATCAGATTTTAGGATCACTATAAATCCTTCTATAAAGTGAATTTTAAAATGTTTATCTGAATATTTTGCTTGGGGATCTTTAAAATTGTGATGGTGTACAGAGAGTTTAACCAGACAGTCCATGACTTTGCTTCATGTGACTCCAGACTCTAAACCTGGGCCCTCTACACTCAGGGCCGACTTTCCTCTGCTGCACTCCTACCTTCATCGTGCTAAGAAATGTGTTATAAGCAGAATTAAGTGAATGAAATCTTCTAAAATCACTACTTACTATAACTCAAAATTATGCTTCTTTTAACTGTGATATGTCAAATGTTTATGGCATGACTGATACATTGCTTTTCATTATAAAGTGAAAAATGAGGTACATATGTACAAATTAAGTCATAAAATGAAAGCAATCTTTGAAATAAATAGTAGTGCTCAAACTAACTAAAAGGGAGAACATTTAAACTTTTAATCGTAGACTACTACAATAAAATGTTTGAAGAAATAAATAAATAATAATGTGTTAAGGCATTGGTGTGTACAATTTTATATTTGTCCATATTTTTATGGATATTAGCTTTTGTTTTCATTAGGTATATTCTGATTATGATTTCCTGTCCCTGAACTTCGTCCCAAAAACATACGCATTCCTTTCTTTATATGATTAGAAAACAACAGACCTCTAGAAAATAATAAGAAAATAAAATATGAAAAATAAAAACAAACAAACTGGAATAGAATAAAACAAACAACCAGAAAAAAAGAGTAAAAGAAAAACATAAAAAGTACATATCATACAAACACATATATTCTCACACACAGAAATTCCACAAAACACAAAACCAGAATCCAAAATACATTTAAAGATTTGTAAGGTTTCCAAAAAAAGAAAAAGAAAAAGAAAAGGACAGACAAACCATTACAAAGCAAATAATCTCCCAAAATATCATTGTGTTTGTTTTGTGTTGTCCATGCACTGTTGGGCAGGAGGTTTGGTATTAAGAGTGGCTTGTATGCCCTGAGTTCTGCATTGGAGAAAACTAATTTTTCTTTTTCCAGTGGCTATCTATTGGAGATACAATGTGGTTTGAGAGGAAACAGAAAGACAATTATCACATGTACTCACTTATAAATGGTTTTATAACATAAAGCAAAAAATCCAGTCCACAAATCACAATCTCAGAGAACCTAGACAACAATTCAAACTCTAAGAAAGACATACATAAAACAATTTTATTTTATATTTATAGTAAATATTTTAAAAGTTATATTATGAAAATATCAATAATATTTTATTTTAGAAATCTAACAAAATTCATAAGAATAAAAAACCATTTTCTTTCTAATGTTTTTTAGTTCCACATTATATGTATAAATTCTTTGATAGGTTATATACATTTCAATTCATCCAGCCTAAGCTGGAGCTACAGAGAGTTTTGAGCTGCTAACTTGGTTCAGGTAATCAAACCAGAGTAGTTATAAGAAAAAAACAGTGTTTTTAACTGCTCAGCTCACACTCCGGCCCACTTCTCAGGATATAACTAATGCTATCAGAGACAATGCAAATGAATCTGTTAGTGTATTTATCAGAAGTAGCTTCCAATGATGTTGAGGTCTCTGCTATGTGTAGATCATAGTTTAGTATACCCTGAACTATGGACCTAGGCAGTCTAACATTAAGTTTTAAAGAAATTTTAATATACAGCAATAATGAAAAAGTTATAATATGCTAAAACTAAAATTATGAGCAAAAGTTTCTTTACGATAGACACTATTGATCAGACAATAAAGATCAATCTGTGTGAATTTATATTAAGATAAAAGCCTTTTTTCCCCAGTGGGAAAGTAAACAGCCATGCTGACTGAATCTTCTTCACAGATGAACCACCATCAAAAACCACAAGGAGAAAATCTAACCAATCTGAAGGAATTTGTTCTTCTGGGATTCTCAGATGTTCCTCATCTCCAGTGGTTTCTGTTTGGACTGCTGGTTGTCCTGTATTCCTTTATCCTACTGGGCAATGGCACCATTGTGCTAATCACAAGGCTGGACTCTGCTCTTCAGACACCCATGTACTTTTTCCTTGGCAACTTTTCGTTTTTAGAGATGTGCTATGTATCAATTACTCTCCCCAGAATGGTCTTCAACCTTGGGACTCAGAGAAGAGCCATCTCTTTCATTGCCTGTGCTACACAAATGTGCTGCACTCTTATCTTGGGGGCTGCAGAGTGCTTCCTGCTGGCTGTCATGGCCTATGACCGTTATGTGGCCATCTGCAAACCTCTGCACTATCCTCTAGTCATGAACCAGAGAGTGTGTTCTCAGCTGGTGATTGGCTCCTGGATCAGTGGAATTCCAGCACAGATAGGGCAGACATCACAGATTTTTTCTCTTTCATTTTGTGGTGCCAACCAAATCAACCACTTCTTCTGTGACTTGCCCCCAGTACTTCACCTGGCCTGTGGGGACATCTTTGTGAATGAAATAATGGTTTTCCTAGGTGCTCTGTTATTTGGTGTGGTTCCATTCATGTTAATAGTCTTTTCCTATAGTAAAATCATCTCCACAGTGCTGAAGTTGCCGTCAGCCACCAGTCAGGCCAAAGCCTTCTCCACCTGTTCATCTCATCTTGCAGTTGTGATGTTATTTTTTGGATCAGGTATGATTACATATTTTAGATCTAATACTAGTTATTCAGGTGGAACTGACAAAGTACTTTCTCTTTTCTATACTGTTGTGACTCCCATGTTTAATCCCATTATATACAGTCTAAGAAACAAGGATGTCAAAATAGCATTGAGAAAATTCTTTTACAGACAATTTGCTAAAATATAATGTGTGCTAATATGTATTGCAGATTTGGCTTTTATGTGTTTGTTATTAAGTTTGCTGAGATAGCTATCTTTAACTACGTATCTTGTCTGTTTCTGTACTAGTGATTAATACAAACTGAAATTTCTTTGTGATATTGAGAGACATTTATCTGTTTAAGCATATGCTAAGTTATGGGTATATTTGCAAACTTGAAGTACTTCATATTAAATCAAGCAATGGTGGTGCATGCATTTAATCTCAGAATTCCTGAGGGAGAGGCAGGCAGATACCTGTGAGGGAAGGACCAGCAGGGTCTACAGTCTGAGTTCTAGACATACTCCAAAGCTACACAGAGAAACCCTGTCTCATAAAAACAAATTACTTACTTACTTATCTAATCAAATTTTTAAAAAACTTCATTTTAAAATTATATTTATTGTGAACTATCTTTCTCAAAAGAATATCTAATATAATTAGCTTTATTGTTAATCATATTCTGAAATACTAACTACTGAAATTTATATATGCATTTAGTTACAATGATTTTTAAAATAACATAGTAAAATTAGTATCATTTTGGCTTCTAGGTTTCTAGTATGAAAGGCTCTTCAGGCCAGTCTGGAATCTACAATTTCAAGTTGTCTTATGATCTATTATGACGTGGTAGATTATATATGTTCCTGTACACACACACACACACACACTCATACATATGCATACATGCCCACATGCACACACACACATACAAACACACACACACATCATTTTAGAAAAAGTTCTATAAAGTGCTATGAAGAAGATATTTTCTTCTATGTTTGGAGAGATGTTTCCCTTCTTATCCTTAGTTTTGCTTAGTTTATGATTTCATTTAACTCCAGAACTTCCCAGTTTAGGTTTTATCTAAGAGATCTGTATCTTGTCAAGAATGGAAAACTGAAGTCACCAATCATGTTGTGTGAAGGCCATTATGTGATTGTAGCTATAGCAGTGTTCCTTTTATGAACTTGGGTGACCTGGTGCTTGCTGCCTAGATATTTAGAGTTGTAATAACCCCTTGATGGATTTTTTTGATAATTATGGTTTAATAAATGGAAATAGCAAATTTAAATTCACTGTAAATGAAGGTATGAGTAATAAATTCTTTTCAAATATATTTATTTTAAAATCATAATATATTTAAATTATTTCTTCTCTTTGCTTTCTCTCAGCCATTCCTATATATGATTATTATTAAAATTTGCCACCTGTTTCTTTTACTGTTACACATTACACATGTCATATACATATAATATATATTATGTATATGTGAACAATTGTTCAGATAATATAAAGTTATTTGTATGATTTCCACGTGGTACTGGATAAAAACATGTTTGCTCTTCTTGGAGGAGACTCTTTCTCATGCACTCGGTATTCATTAGTTTCCTCTAGGTTTTTTTCTATGTTTGAGGCCCAATGAAACTCTCCCCTTCTGTGTTTCCTTGTCTATTGTTGTTGTCTTCTTTAGGCAGCAATTTTTCAAATACTCCATGGGTATAGATCTTCTGATAATTTTAGAAAACTTTCTGGTGATATTTTTATCTTCATATTTAACAATTAAACTTTATTATTTAGTATTCTATTCCTACAAAAAGATTCTTGCAACAGGATGAAATAAATTCAGATACATGATGACCTAACAATGAGATTCAGGTATTCAATATATTTTGTAATTTATACATTATCTAAAAGTGTTCTGTAAATCAGTGTAATCAGCCAGTTCTAAGCATGTTTATTTGTAGAGCCGTAAGATATATTGGAAACACAATATATTACTGCTTTTTGTGTATATAAAGACAGCAGAAATATGTTAATCGCACAAATGACAAATGTTATGAAGTCTACTCCAGGTGATACAAAAATCTAATAATGAATAAATCATCAATAATCTCAATGACACTACTAAAATGTAATAGAATGAGTACCAGCAAGAGTATACTATCACTAAGAATGCAATAAAATAAGGAAAACCATAAAATAATCCACTTCTTAGCTACATCAGACAGAGTGGAATAAAATAGAAAGTGAGATATCCCTTTATTTTCAATGTTCTTATTATGCTAGAAAACGTTTGGGCAGAAGTAAGGACGGTTTCCACAAGAAAAAAGTTCAAATACTTATATGATGGAAAAAATTCCAGTGATACCAGTTATCCACAGAGTACTGACTGACCAGCACCAGGGGGTTGCACCAACAGAAGAATTTGGCATTAGTCTCTGCTTCTGAAAGACTGAAAATTTATAAGTGGTTCTCATCAGGCTGATGTTCCCTCCAAAATGATGGGTGTTTTAAGCATACACTCACATGTATCTACAGCTCCAGGTGCTCAAGTGTCCTCCTCTGTCCTCCAAGACATCGCGTGCACACACTTGTACACACAAATAAAGTAAAACTTTTTTTAAAAAAAATAAAGATTCTTGTCATCATTATGTAGTGGATTGAATATACATTTTAACAATAACTATTTGGTACTACATAAACATTTTAATGGTTATAGTTACAATGGAATTATTCCCCAAAACTGTAAACAAATATCAAATAGTGCAAGGGGAATGTTGAATGTTTGTGATTCTAAAGTACTTTTTTTTATTTTTCTATTCTAAAATATTATGCCTGTATTTATATTATAAGATCTTATGTGTTGTTTTAGTATTCTCCTCCACTATATGTGTGTTCTGACAGGGCATCTGAAGACTCTACAGAAATCAATAATAGTACTTCACAATCTGCCTTAAGAGACCTTAGTAGGGAAGCATGTAGAATTCTGGGTTGGGACATATTAGCACAATTGCTGATTAATACATTAAGAAAGAAATGACACTTCCTATTCTCACCTTCACTGCTGCCATTATGAATCTACCTTTTAGACGAGTAATTATCCCTGGAAAAGTCTGTATCACTTCCCCAGTTTACACACTAAAGGGATAAAAGTGAGGTTTCCTTCCTTCCTATAGTTTTTGGACCAATAAAGTGAACGTGATGAATGACAGTTCAGAACTGGGAGAAATGTTGAGGATTTCAGTGGTGGCCAATGATTAAGGACCTCTTGTGCATTTACTGTTATCTACAAGACTGCATTATAAATCCAAAATTTTGTCACTATTTCTTAATATTATTATATAAAATGTGTGTATAGTAGAGTGTTTTTCTGTTTGCCACTAGTCTAAGGAATGGGGGGCAGAAGCAGCAGTTCATCACAATGCTGAGGCCTTATGAATCTACATAGGGAGCACCAGTCAGTCCAGACTACAGACAGGACTTAACCTCCCAAAGGATTAATACAATTAAATAAATGAAATAGTTATCAATTCATATTTCTCTTCTAAGAAGTGAAAAAATTCTATCAAGTGATCTATTGATTAATTTACTTACTAAGAAACAAAGCCTTAGGTGGCTTCAACTCACAGTTTTCCTGCCTCAACTTTCCAACTGCTCACTTTGTAGTAATGCGCCTCTATTCCTGGTATTCATAATCACAAATAGAAAAACATAATATTTAAACTATAGAAAATAGTAGCTTACTCAAATAGTTCTTTTTTTGTTTTGTTTTGTTTTGTTTTGCTTTGTTAGGCTTCTTGATTCACAGGGAAACATATTCCCACCAATTAAAAAGTGACTTGGGAAGGAATTTATTCCCAGAGCAGAGACTGTATCCTACTTAAACAGCACACTGTGAAATATGTGTTAGAAATTGATTAAACTCTTTTTAAATAAATTCATACTGAAACTTAGAAAAACAAATTTATTTATCATTGTCTGTCTCATGCCTATGTATAAAGGTGAGATATGTTTTACATGGTTCTACTTTGGATACATGTCAAAGTAAATGTTTCTCTGTTGTTTTTTGTGTTGGCTTTAAAATGATATTACTATGTCTTTTGAAGGCAAACTATACAATCCTTTTAAATATGAAAGTTAATATAGCAGAAAATATTGCTAAAATCAATAAACACATTATCATCTTAAATACAATCTTTAGTGATTCTAGTAGTAGTTGATTTTTATTTAGCTACTTATAGAGTAATGATGTCTGTGCCCCATGTAATTATCTATTTTACAAATATAAGAACTAGAATTCATATATCATAAAATCTAACTAACTATATAGATAAAAGATCAAAATATTGAAGAAACAACACTGAATTGTACATGTGACTTGAAGTTATAAAAAGAGCATGATTATTAAGAATTAACATCAGTGAGAAAAGTATCTAAAATTATTTGGGACATATTAGCATATTTTCTATTTCAGTTTATATATTTTGGCAATAAAATGATTTCTGAATTTACTTATTCTATTCTACTTTTGTTTCCTATATTTAAGTTGATTTAATTTACCAGCTCAATATGCTTCTGGATGCATTATTCATATTGAGATATTACATTATTTGGTATTACAATATTAACATCTAAGAATTTCATGGTTTCACAGGCTATGGTATTTACTAAGCTTAAATATCTTCAGTCAATACAAAAATTACAGTATTTAGTAAGAAGGTCTAACAATTTTGTAAATTTTTTAATATTTCATGTGTGACTGCTAATATTTTATAATTTCCACTTTGAACTCCATTTGTTAGTAAAAGTTAATTGTTTGAAAATTTTCAAACAGGAAAAAAGGATGGCTGCTACATCCTTTAATGATGCTTTGTAGGATGTGGTGCTTGTGTGTGCAGAAGCTGGCAATAAAGTACAGTGAAAAACTGATTTTTCTAGAATGAATTAAACCAGAGATTCAACAAGCAATAATCAAAATAAGCTACAAAGAAAACTGTAAGTATGTCTGGATAGATATGTGAATTTCCAATCTCCCTCATTTAACCCTTGGATTAAAGTGGGGAATTTAATAAATATGAAAAAATGATGTGTTTTTCATTTAAAATATTTATTTATATCAATTATTAGTTAGTTGGAAATTTTATATATGAATACAACATACATTGATGATATTCTCTTACAAAAGTAACATTGATACTTCCCAATTAAAACAGAAATAAGATTTCTGTACAAGTAGAAAAGCAAAATATCTGCCAATGTTGTTTTATCAAGTATTTTAAAATATTTTTAAAGTATTTCTATTCAAAAACAGACATTTTCATTCCATTGGTGTGAAATTCCACAAAACATATTGCAATATGCAAAGACTCTGTATGCCACATCTGCTTCCCACATCACACAATAAAACCAAAGCAAAGGGCACATTTTATCTTATCCATTTCTTATTTTGTGACAATGGCACCTTTCATGGCGATATCTGTCAAGTAGATCTTGCTCAAATCATACATAGTGACCTTCAAGAAAATGATCTGGCTGTAGGGTTTTGTCAGTGTCTACGTATATAGTACTAGATTGTGAAAAGTAGGTGAGGAAGCATGGCTAAATGCATTATGTAGTGTTTATGTGGTGTAATGAAGAAGAAAAGATCTTTGTAAACAAATTTTATGACAATTAAATGACAGTTTAGCACTGCCAACTTTTACTAAAAGTTTTTGTACGTTTTGAGTTTCAGTTATAACAAGTTCATATTTTCTTATTTTTTTTTTTTACTTATTCCTATTCTTGTCAAAAATTCTTTAGGAAGTCCAAGTTAGGCTCAAACCTTCCCAATTTGCATCTATATTTGAGACTGAAATTTGAACACGAGAAATATTTAACGCTGCGAAAACACAACTTGAAGTCATATTCCTTTAGCAGTAACTTTGCTGATTTATCTTTTTGTGTGTATATTACTGAACCTGAAATTTTTTGACACATGGAGGCAAATAAGACAATCAGATTTTTCTGACAGAGTGGATGATGGTTGTAAATCCCCCATAACACCTGTGGCCACATGCAGTAAGAGAAAAGGTGCCTACTACTGAGTACAGTTAAATGTATGCACGAGTCGACAGCGGATTTGTATGTGGAAGACAAGGGTAGAATGCGTACCATATGTAAGCATTTTGGATTTTCAAGGGTTCTAAAATACTTCAAAAAGTTTGGAAATGTTGGGACGGTTTATAACAAAATATTGAAAAGCAAGAGATACAAGGCAAAAGAGTTTAAAAAGAGTTATTGTTCTAAAGGCAAATAAGACATACAAAATGAAATGAACGGCAGCATTCTCAAGCACAAAACCCACAGAAGCTTGTAATGAAAGAGTGGAATCAGCAGACTAGTTAAATACATACATGCGGGGTGGATATGAATAACTTAGAGAATAGGAAGTGAACTCTGTGTGGCTACACTAGATTTATTCAGAATAGAGAGTTGTGCTAATGGAGAAAGTGAGAGACAGCTTCTGAACGTTGAGCATTCTGAGAGAGAAATGTCTTAATATTTTGTAGTTTTTCCACTTCCTAGTTTAAGTAGAGAAACTTTAAAAGCAGTATAAAAATTATGAGGTTGATTTTCACATTCTATAAGCTAAAAACAAAAACTGCATTAAATATTTTAAATTACATATAATATTTGGTGCACAATTAATTGCTAAGTGTATTAAATAGCCTGAAAACAAAAACAATCTAACCAAAAGGGAAATGATGCTGAAATAATATATATTATCCCTTAAACTTTTTATACCTTTTTGAAAACTTATTTATGTATTATTTAATTTTTTTAAATTAATCACAAGTTAATAATCATGAAAAAATATTGGGTAGACAGAAAATATCAATTATATGATAAATAATATAAATTCAAATTTTGCATTTCAAATATTGAAAAGAAAAGTAAAATATCAAGCATAATTATTCCAGATGTCCAAAATTGCAAACAGTACAAATTAACAAAAAATCTTGATTTTTTTTTTTACTGCTGCTCCTGAATGGCAAGTGATACACTTCCCCATTATTTGAGAAAATATATAAGATGTACATGTTTGTTTATTCCTTTAGAAACATTAGGAAGTTTTAAATTGTTGTACTTGTAACTTAGATGCAATATAAGAAAACCAAATACAGTAACGTGACTTCCGCTTTGAACTGAATCATCTCTAAGCATGGATCTCACAGAGAGCAGGAAAGAGATCAATGCTTCCACAGTCACTCAATTCGTCCTTCTGGGATTCTCAGACCTACCAAACCTCCAGGGGTTTCTCTTTGGTATGTTCTCCATAATGTACTTAATTATCCTAATTGGAAACAGCTTCATAATTGTGATAACCAGAATTGATCCTGCACTGCACAAGCCCATGTATTTTTTCCTGGCAAACTTTTCTTCTCTGGAAATCTGTTATGTGTCAGTCACTCTTCCTAGGGTTCTGTACAACATCGGTACTCAGAATAGAAACATATCCAAGCTGGCCTGTGCCACACAAACATGCTTCTTCCTTATGCTGGGGGCCACTGAATGTTTCCTTCTGGCTGTGATGTCTTATGATCGCTATGTGGCTATCTGCAACCCCCTGCAGTATCCCCTGGTTATGAACTCAATCAAGTGCATTCAGCTAGCAGCAGGCTCCTGGCTCGGCGGCATCCCAGTTCAGATAGGACAAACCTGTCAGATATTCTCTCTTCATTTTTGCAGTTCTAACCAAATCAACCACTTCTTCTGTGACTTACCTCCCATTCTCAACCTAGCCTGTGGAAACACATTTATTAATGAGTTGTCTGTTTACCTAGTGGCTATCCTCTTTGCTGCTTTTCCTTTTATGTTGATTCTTGCTTCTTATAGCAAAATCATTGCCACCATTCTGATGTTACCAACAGCCACAGGACAGACAAAAGCCTTCTCCACATGTTCTTCCCATTTGCTTGTGATATTTTTGTTTTTTGGATCAGCCGCTGTTACTTACTCAAGGACAAAGTCCACACATTCTCCAGAAACTGACAAACTATTCTCTCTGTTCTACACCATTGTGACTCCCATGTTCAATCCCTTGATATACAGCCTCAGGAACAAGGATGTGATTGCTGCACTGAGAAAACTGTTAATTAGAAAAAAAGGCAAACTTTTTTGTACTAATTTCTAAAGTAGTTTATTTATCTCCCTGTCGTATAGAGATCATCTTATCCTCAGTGCCCCAGACTACTTCTTCGTCTATGAATACTGGCATCAAAGAACTGAGGTGCTGATTTAAACATCCTGTGCCCTATTCATAATTTTATTGAAAATAAACCTTTTAGCTCTTTTATCTATCACATAATAATGTAGCACACTAACCTCCCCCCCTTAAAATTCCCTGATGATTTAATTCCTTTCTTAACCATCTTTCTCAGTTAAGCAGCTCTCTCTCTCTCTCTCTCTCTCTCTCTCTCTCTCTCTCTCTGTGTGTGTGTGTGTGTGTGTGTGTGTGTTTGTGTGAAAACCTTTATCTAATTTCCTGTGGGGCAAAAGAATTCCATCCCTGGCACCTGATAGTGTTCGGCAAGTACTAGTTTTAAGGATATAATTGACTAGGAACATTTGTAACGGGTAAAGCAATGAGGAACAATGTAGAACTAAAAACAATGTAAAACAAAAGACATCAAGGGAGAATTGATAGAAATTAGAAAGCAGAGAAAGAATAAACATGAACAGATAATTCCTGTTATGAATAGATTTCTTAACTCTTAGATCTTTACCCTCAGATTTTTAGCCCGCCTTTAGCTATTCGTGGTGTCTTTAATTGAACCCTGTAATGGAATCTTAGAGGGGAAAACTTTTAAGCCTCTCTAAATGATTTCTTTGTCATTTTTCTCCCTATCTAATCAGACACTTGTGTGACATCCTATGTGATACTTCATTTTGTGTGAAGTTTTGTGAATGAATTGATCTTTCTTTGTTTCGTGTTATTGTCTTGTTTCTCTTTCTTTTAATATTATTTCACTAGAGTAAAAATTATGTTGGTTTGTTCAAATTGCCATCAACTATATGTTAGGCCAATGTCTTTTTTCTGACAATTCTGAAGTTATTGTGTTAATTATTAAGTTCTTTTTCTGTAAACTTTGGAATTCCCATAATTATCTCCAAGTAACAAGCATGTCATAATGACACTAAAGAAATTATTATGTAAAGAATTAACTCGAATGCATCCTAACATATTGGCAGATACAGCTTTGTATTTGCTTGTATTAGGATTTAAAAAATTCTGTTTAATTTTATGACATCTGTTTCTTATAAAGAAATTATTATCAATTGTAATTATTTCTAAGAAAAATTTCATTTGTATATGTTGAGATAAAGTTTTCTATGCTCTATCAAATAACTGGCTCTTCCAATTGTACACATACATTTTTGTGCAATATTCTCTTTCAAAAGTACATATTTTTATAAAATAAAGGCGTTTAATTTGACTTATTGCTCCATTTAGTTAGAATCCTTAGTTATAGAGGACTGAGAGCCCTATTTTCATACCACAGGCAGCAGAAGGAATGCATACTGGGAATGGCTTGACTCTTCTAGTAGATGTTCTGTTATATCATCACAACTCATGTTGTTTTCTTTTTCAAAATAAATTTGTTAGTGGTGAGTGTATTTATTATTTTTAATTGTATAGATTTATTAGTTTGTATTTTAAACTAGCTCTAATCTAGAGTTATGTAGCTAGTAGAAGAGTTGGTTGAAGTTGGTTCTGTAAGTTTGGACTCTGTTCATTTCTGTAGGACATTTCCTTAATTTCTTGTTGATATAGGATGTCCTAACCTGCTCTGGACAGTATTATTCTCAGCCTGGTGGACATCAACTTTATAGCAGTATAGCTTTATGAGCAAGAAAAGAGGAAATATTCTTTTTAGAAGAACCTCACCTCACCAGCTTACTCCTTAAATGTTTGACCAGGCTCTCTTGATTGATAGGATGTTAGATGAACATCACCTAAATAAAACATTTTCTTCCATGATTTGCTTTGGATTATGGTCCCTATCATATCAATAGAAAGCTGATGAATACAGTAGATAATAGATATAAGATAAAAGATATGCACAAAAATTTGAACTTGCACATGTATCTAGTTCTGTTTAAAAATGACTGTACAAATAGTGTGGTTCAGAAATAAAAGCCTAAGGTTTTCTTATTTGTTTGATATTTTTTCAGTGTTGACACTCTGTTTGATGTTTCATTGCTGAGACTCTTACCAAGATCCTCAGACATACTAAGAAAATTTTGTGATACTTAGAGGCATTGATAAAACCTTAAAGATCTCATTTTGGAGTTTGTAGTTTCATTAGAGATGACTATATGTATTAAGTATGATTCAGGTTTGTTTATAGGTAAATAATTCTGCATGTTACATCATTATATTCAATAAAATAAATGTTATTAATCTGAAATAATAAAAATGAAGGAATATTCCAGGAATATTAGCAATTAGTTTTTAATTAATATTGACAAGTTGTTTATAAAATATTTTTCTTTTTTTTTCCGGTATTTTAAAGTGTTTTTATAAGGAGTTTTTATGTAATTTAGTCCTTGATATTATACAAAATAAAATTTCTTGATACTTTTAAAATCATATTTGGATCAACTTACAATTTTCTCAACCTTCCAGAGTTTTCTATAAAGGAATACAATATTTTTAATTTACTACATTTTTGTAAGTAAATGAGCTAATATGTACAATATCAGGTCGCTTTTTTGAGTAAGGGCCGTATTGGACATAACTTAAGGAATAAATGAATTTGGCTGGATTTTAGACAAAGGAGTGGCAGTGCCCCAGGCAGATAAGAAAAGGGCATTTTCCATCAACGTTCCAGTTTCTTTCCCATTGGTACTTAGCCTAGTTTTCATCCTTGACTTCTTTGTTGCTTCAAGATTCAATTGTCTGTATATATTCAATCTTTTGAGGATGTAATTATGAACCTTCTCAGCAGTTCCTGTAAATGACGAACCTTCACCCAAATGCACGCAGCTGTGTTACACTGTGAAAAGACAACACCAAGAAGATGCTGGGGTAGTCGTGGGTTCGTGAGAGCGACGAGACATGCAGGCAGAGAGCCCAGTGGCTTACAGCTATGAATTTCTTACAATGGTTTTCAAATGAGGCTTTAGAACATCCGCATCATCCGCATTGGGGTTCCCAAGTGCTGGCACACTTCCATACACATTAGGGTACTACGCTGCGGTAAAAAACAATGACTTCTCGAATTTTGCATGCAAATGGATGGAAATAGAAAACACTATCCTGAGTGAGGTATCCCAGACCCAAAGAGAGGAACATGGGATGTACTCACTCATAATTGGTTTCTAGCCATAAATAACGGTCACGGAGTATATAGTGGTGAACCTAAAGAAGCTAAATAAGAAGGTGAACCCAAAGAAAAACATATAATTATCCTCTTGGATACGGGAAGTAGACAAAATTGAGGGGAGAAAATTTGGGACCTTGGGGGTGGAGTGGGATGGGAGTATCGGGGGATGGGGAGAGAAAAGTGAGAAGGGGAGGATGAGGGAAACTTGGGGAAACAGGATGATTGGCATAAAGGAAGGTTGGATAGGGGAGCACGGAAGCTCAATTCTTAGTTAAGGGAGCCACCTTAGGGTTGGCAAGAGACTTGAACCTAGAGTGGCTCCCAGGAACCCAAGGCGAGGTCCCCAGTTAGTTCCTTGGGCAGCTGAGGATAGGGAACCTGAAATGACCCTATCCTACAGCAATGCTGACGAATATCTTGCATATCACCATAGAACCTTCAGCTGGTGATGGATGGAGATAGTCACCGAGACCCACACTGGAGCACCGGACTGAGCTCCCAAGTTCCCAATGAGGAGCGGAAGGAGGGAGAACATGAGCAAGGAAGTCAGGACCACGAGGGGTGCACCCAACCACTGAGACTGTGTGGCTGATCTATTGGGAGCTCACCAAGGCCAGCTGGACTGTGACAGAAGAAGCATGGGATAAAACAGGACTCTCTGAACATGGCGAACAATGGGGGCTGATGAGAAGCCAAGGACAATGGCCCAGGGTTTTGATCCTACTTCAAGTTCGGGCTTTGTGGGAGCCTAGCCAGTATGGATGTTCACCTTCCTAGACATGGACAGAGGGGGGAGGGCCTTGGACTTTCCACAGGACAGGGAACCCCGACTGCTCTTTGGACTGGAGAAGGAGGGGGAGAGGAGCGGGGGGGGAGGGGGAGAAGGGTGGGACGAGGGGGAGGGAAATGGGAGGCCGGGAGGAGGCGGAAACTTTTTTTTCTTTTCTTTTTCTCAATAAAATATTTTTCATGAGAAGATAAAAAACTATATAAAATTAGTGAAAAGGACAGAATTATATACGTAAGAATATATTTGTACAAAGATAGGCACATCACATGTCTACTTATATTCATGGCAAATGTAAGTTTAAATAACGTCATCAATTAGTATTGTATATATATCAGAATACTTATCTTCTCATTTTTTCTTTATTTCACTTAAGAAAAACCAGTGATTACTCCAGGTAATCACAAGCTACTGTTCCCAGGTTTTAGAAGATAATAGAATTTTAAGACCAGCAAGATTACATAGTGAGTTCCAGATTTAGTATTATACTGTTATACAGGGATACTATCTCAAACACACACATAATACATACACATACACCACACACACACACACAACACAACACATGCTCATGCATTAATATAATAGGAAATTTCTGATACTTTCAGTGTTCACTTTTTCTTTGTCTCAATACTGAAAAACAAAACTGAATTTATAAAAAGGAGTAGTTTAGTTAAGTTTTATTTTCCCTTTTCTTTTTTATTTATATATTCATGTGACTAATTCCTAAGGAAGAAGACAAAGTGCTTTCTTCTTCAATTAGCATGCAGTATGGGGAAGGAACTTATTCCCAGAGAAACCATTTTCTACTTACTCATCACCCTTGTTCTGACAGTACAATAAATGCTTAAAAATTATTGGCCTATTTTATGTAAAGGAAGTATTTAAGCTTTAAATATCAGATTTGTTATTATTATTTTAAACTGATAAATATAGATAAAATTATAATTCTTATAATTCTACACAGATTGGCAGAAATTACTCTTGAAAAATAATGAATTCATAAATAACTTGACTCATTTAAATATCAACATTAGGAGATGATTATTAAAATAATGGAAAAGAATTTTGTATGTAATTTTTTAATTACATAATTTCATCTTACTGCTCTGATATTTTAAGCATTAGAGAAAAGAACAAAATGTAAAATATAATTTAGAATAAAATCTAATACAATAAAGACTCATAATATGGATATATATAGAATTATTTATTATTTATATTTTATCAAGAGCATAGTGAGTGAATTTGTCCTCTTCGTAGCTTCATCTTCTCAAGAGCTGAAGATAAACCAATGGCCCCAAATGTCATTTAGTAATTAGGTGTGGTATTGCACAACTTAAATCAAATTTAAGTAGGTCAAGAAATACTTCATAGGGGTGAAATATTTCAATCATATTCACTTAAAAACAATGATATAGGAAGGTTTTACTTGTCTTTCCTCCCAACTAATTCTCATCTTCTTCTCTTTAAGAGTGAAAATTTCCATTAAACAGAGTCGGTTAGATTCACAGCGGAATAGAATAATAAGCAACAGATAGGACCATTTAAGAAAGAAAAATCACAAGTGAAGTAGTAAAATCACTTTGGTATTTTCCTTGCCCGTCATTTAAGATTTGTATACTGAAGCACAGAGAAAACTTCAACAAAATGTTTGTGTGTGGAGTCAAAATATTGGAGTCCCATTTAGGAGAGCAGTAGAACAGAAAAAAAATGTAAACAAAATTTCTGGGTGTGGCACCTAAAGACAGATGCAACGGTTCTATTTATAATTTCCTTAAAGGAAGATGACTCTCATTACCATGATGAATGTCAAGCAAAGGGCTGAATTCATAAAATGTCATTTTGAGTAAATTATGATTAAATATTTTGAATGAAATACTTAGAAAATGAAGAACTAAATGCAGCATTTGAGAACAAATATAAATAACACTTGTAGAAATACAAATGACTTGGCTATGTCAAGCATGTTTCTTGGTTTGTTTGTTCATTTGTTTTATTGTTTTCCTGTGCAAAGTCATGTAATTGACATGAAAATTTTAAGTAGTTTTAGTATCGTGCAGTCATTGGAGAGCTTAGCAAATTATGGCCAAATGCTACTACAGTATATAACTCACACAGTAGAGGAAAGTGAAATAGAATTCAACTACACCACACTTAATAGAGCTCTGTCCTATGTTGGTGATTCTTCTTTTTTTAGATTTATTTATTTATTTATTATGTATATAGTGTTCTGTCTGTCTATATGCTTGTTGTCAAGAAGAGGGCACCAAGTCTCATTACAGATGACTGTGAGCCAACATGTGGTTGCTGGGAATTGAACTCAGGACCTCTGGAAGAGCAGTCAGTGCTCTTAACCTCTGAGCCATCTCTCCAGCTCCCATGGTGATGCTCTTACTACACATTTTTGTTCTGTACAAGGTCAAAAACATCGTATTGAAGGGATGAAAGGAGAATAGGTGCAAATGAATAGTATGAGACCATCTCAGATGAAATTTGTTAGGAAGCATCCATCAGGTTTGTAAAAGTATCATTTTAGCTGCTGCAGTGAATGAGATTTTTTTCTGCTGTACAAAAATACTCATCCTGAATGTACATAAACCCCAATTCTGATGAAAGAAGGTCGGAAAGAAAATTGTTTTCAGCAAAGTAATTTGATAAGACCATCAAATAAAGTTTTAATAAGCAGTGTGATACATTCCCAGAAAATAATGAATCAATAAATTATCTAGAAATGAGAAGGGAAACATAGCAAAGAATCAGTTTAATAAGTGTTACTTTGATATTGCTTTATTTTCCTCTCACTAATAAAAATCATGAAATGCATTTTATTATCTTACTGATAACAAACAGAAGAATTATAGATGAAACCCAAGTTCTGTGAAGAATATTTATTATGATAAGCAAACACAACACCCTAGTAAAAGTTTTAAGATTGTCTAATTTTAGGATCATGATAATCCTTTTAAAATGTGAAGTTAAAAGTATTTATCAGAATAGTGGGGAGTTTCAAAATTGGAGTGCTACACAGAGTCATGAGAATTTAACATGAGAGTCAGTATCTTTGCTTCTTATGGCTCCAGTCTCTACCCTGGGTCTAGAGGAAGGTTGTTTCATAATTTTCTGAGAAGTCATCATATTGATATCCAAAGTTACAACTGCATGTCTCTTTTTATGTTTGCACTTCTATTAATAAATTATCATTATTATTACATTGGTTTGGTTTATTATCAGAAGTTGGAAAGGAGCTGTGTAAGCAGTTACCAGATCTTTCTGCTCTCAAAATAATGCCTGTACACAACCACTTGTGACTCTACCTGCAGAAACTCAAGTGTCCTGTTCTGCCATTTATGGTGTAACAGGCATGCAATTATATACATAAATAAAAAGTATTTTTTTAAAAAAATAAAAATTCTCATCATCATTGTTTAGTGTTTTGAATGTAAACTATAATAGTTATTATTTGGGATTTCACTAATATTTTAATGGCTACAATTAAAATAAAAATATTACACAAAACTGTAAGAATATATAAAATCCTACAAGGGATATGATACAGATTCATTATTCTAAAGTCCTTATTTTCATTTCTCTTATCTAAAATATTATGTCTGTGTTAATAGTATAGGATCTTATGATTGCTTTTTAGTATTCTTCTCCACTATATTTTTAAATTTCTATATGCATTTTGAAAGATATATCTGGGGAGTCTACAAAATCAGCTATATTACTTTAAGATCTAACTTAAGAGTTCCTTGTTGGGGAACAAAAGCAGGAAGTAAGTGGAATTTTGGGTTGGGACTGCTGAACACAGTTGCTGATTAATGTATTAGCAATCTTAGTTTTCTATATGTAGTAAAGAATGAAGTATCACTATATATTTTCATCTTCATAGATGTCATTATGTATGTGTTTTAGATAAGTGATTTCTGGAAATTATGCGCAACACCCAGTTCACACAACCTAGGGGAAAAAATGAGCCTTTCTTTTCTTCCTCTTTTTCTTATAATTTCTGGAGCATAAAGAGAGTGTGATGAATGAGGGTTCAGATCTGGGAGATATGCTGCAGAATTCAGTCCTTGCCAATGATGCAGAACCTCTTGTGTATTTACTGTCACTCCATGGCTCCATTGTAAATCTGGAAATTTGTTATCAGTTCTTAATATAATACATAAAATGTTTTGCACTGAGGTGCAGTGCTGCTCTCCACTACTCTCATGACTGGGAAGCAGGAGCAGGCAGATCATCACACTCCTGAACCCTGACAAATCTCCATAGGGAACTCCAGTCCATCCAGACTACAAACAAGATTCACCATTCAAACAAATGATTAAAATTGAATAAAAAGACTATCATTTTCTGATGTTCTCATTGTTTTTACTTCTTTTGAGAACTGAAAACATTCTTTGACTTACTTAATTATTATACTTATTTACTTAGAAACAAAGCCTTACTATGAATCCTTAGGTGACTTTAAATAAACAGTTCTCCTGCTTCAGCTATCCAAGTACCGTGGTGGCAGTCATACATCCCATTCCTGGCTCTCATATTCACAAAATAGAAAAATATGATATTTAAAAGGAGTAGTTTGCTCAAGTGTATCTTCTTTATTGTTTTGTTTTGTTTTTCTTTGTTGAGCTTTTGGATTCTTGGGGAAACCTATCCCCTTCATTTAGAAAGAGACTTGGGGAAAGAATTTATTCCCAGAACAGACAGCGTCCTAATTAAACAGTACAGTCTGTAGTATATATTGCAATGTGATTAACCTTTTTTTAAACAAATTAATACTTAAGTTTAGAAAAACTAACGTATTCATCATTATTTATCTTATGCCAGTTTATAAAGGTGAGGAATTTATTCTATGCAATTCTACTTTGGATATGTATCAAATTAATATTTCCCTGTGATTTTTTTAAGGTTAGGTTTCAGGTTATATTATTAAGTCAGTTGAGAACAAAATATAAAATCCTTTTAAATGTGAAAGTTAATGTTGGAGAGATTATTTTCAAGGTCACTAAAGACATTATCATCTTATGTGCTATCATGAATCACAGTAATTGATTTTTTTAAGTTTTAATTACTTCTTCAAGAAATCATTTTCTATTGTATTTACCTCTTTTATAAGTATAAGTTCTTGAGATCAGATCTCCTAATTTCTAACTCGTGTACTAATTTTGAAAATATGGAATAAAAATCATTGAAATGTGCATGTGGCCTATGGGGGGAAAAACAACTCCTCATGGTTGTTAATTTTAAACATATTAGCATGCCTTCTACTTTGGCTTAGACACTTTTGTAATAAAGACATTTATGTATGTGAATGTGTTTGTTTTTATCTACCTTTTTCCCTACCTTTGATTTTATTTCATATACTAGCTCAGTAAGCTCACATAGGCAATATGCATATTGAGACACTGCATTATTTCAAATTACAGTATTGACATCCAAAAATTTCATTGTTTAACAGAGTATGTGATTTATATAAGCTTTAATATATTTAGTCAAATCAAAATGAGTATATTTTCCTGTAAAGCCTAAAAATTATTCAATTTTATCTTTTTATTATTCTATACATGAATAATTATATCATTGCAATATATACACCTTTGAGCACTATTTCTCACCAAAAATTAATTGATAAAAAGTTTTCCAAGAGGAAAATAGAAGATCTGCTGATTAATTTGGGGATGCATTATGTGAGGAGCTGTTTATGTGTGCAGGATCTATCTGAGGTTTGTAGCCCAATTATAGATCATTTGCCTAGCATGGATGAGACCCAGGATTCAGCTAGCAAACATCGAAATAATAACAACAGAAAATGTAAGTATGTTCTAAACAAATGTGTAAATTTACAATTTATTTTGCTTAGCCTGTAGTTTAAAATTGAAAAGTCCATTAAATGTGAAAAAATTAATGGCTTTTTCAATTTAAATGTTATTTTCACCATTTATTAGTTGAGAATACATTTCATACATGAATACAGCATTTATTGATGCTTTCTCTTCAAAATGAAATATAATACTTCCACTAAAACAGGAAAAAAGACTTCTGTAAAGAAGATTTCTGTATAGAAAAGAAAACATCAGATAATACTTTTGTCTAGTATATTTTAAGGCATATCATAGTTCGATTTAGGAACATACTTTCATTGAAATGTTTTTGAATGCCACACAACAGAGATTACAGTATAAAAACAGTGCATACCCTTCCCATAATCAAACACAGAAACCAAAGCAGAAGGCACACTTTAGAGTTATTTATTATTTATATTGTGACAATGATACATTATCAGGGCAATAACCAAAAGCAGATGTAAATCACATAGAATATCCTTGTCTTCATGGAAATCATCTGTCTGCACAGTATTTTTATTGCCGTTCATATATAGTTGTCTGAGTTAAATAGGTGAAGAAACATGCTTAAATGATTATGAAGAAGAGACACTTTGTGAAATACTTCTATGATCTTCAAATGACTTTAGCTCTGCCACATTTTACTAACGGTATTTGTATACTTTGAGTTTCAGTTATAGTAAGTTCACATATTTATGTGAAATTCTAAATAAAATTCTATACATTTACAAAATAGAATCAAATCTATCACTACTTTAACACTATTATTAAAATGAAATATGGAAGAGTACAGAGGGAAACAGATTTTTTTTACTTAACATACTTAATGTTAAAAATCCTTAGGAATTCAAAGTTAATTTCAAACCCTATACCTTCCCAATTTGCTTTCTCATTTGAACTGAAATTTTGAACGAGCTACATATAACTCTGTCAAAACAAAATTAAAATCCAAATTCCTCTATACAATGGCTTTCCTTATTCATCCTTTCCTGAAAATGACTGAATGTGAAAATTTATTAACATAATGAGGAGAATAATACAGTTAGTATTATCTGGCAGAGTGGATAATCTTTTTATTTCCACAGCCTGCCCAATGACTGCACACAATAAGAGAAAATATATCTACTATTGAAAATAAATAAATGGATACATGAGTAGAGAGAGAATATGTAGATGAAAGATTAGGAAGGGGTATAATGAGTTGTGTTTGTGATACTTGGAATAAAGGAATGTTTGGGCTTGTTATTATGTAACAATTTCAAAAATTTCTAAGTATTGGGAAGTTTTACAATGAAGCTTTGAGAAGTAAGAAATTGGAGGTAAAGAGTTTTAAAGGGAAAATACTTCTCTGGAAGTAAATGAATCATATAAAAATTAATGAGATCATCCAGGACTCTCAAGCATAAGCCCCCTGAAATGCATAAAATGGAAGAATAGACCAAGTGGTCTAGCTGTATACATACAAATCTGAGTACAAATGGAAGGCTTAGAGCAGCACAAAGTGAGCTGTGGTAGACACAGTTCTGCTACAATACACATTTATTCAAAATAGAGAGATGCACCTCTTAGATTACACTTCCCTCACCATGTGTGCAGATGGGTGGGAGAAGATGGGGCAGCTGCTGATCATTCAGCATCCTGAGATAGAAAGGCCTCTATATTATTTATTTTGTCCTAAGTTCCAGTTTAAGGACAGAAACATTACAATATGCATAAAATTTATAACATTCGTTTTCACAATCTGTATACTGGAAAAAAGTTTAATATTTTAAATTCCGTATTATATTTGGGGTACAGGTGTACTAAAGGAACCTATATATAAAACCATCAAACCCATAAAAGAAGGATTATATTAAAATGTCAATATATATTATCCCTCAAACATTTTACATACTTTGGTATATTATTCTTGTATTGAATAATACCTGAGTATTATTTAATAATTTATGAAATTAATCTCAATATAATAAGCATGAAACAAATTATTTGGGAAGTGATAAAAAGTCAATTAAAAGACTGAATCATTATTAAGCTGAATATTAACTCAAATTTTGAGCTTGATTCATTGAGAAGTAAAGTAAAAGCATGCATAATAATAGAAAACAACCAAAATGCTAACTGTATAAATTAATAGAAAATTCAGATAATATTTATTGCATATTCTGACTAGCAAGAAATATACTTTCTCAACATTTAACAGAACATATAAGATGTATGTTTGTATCTTTTTTTCTTTCAGAAAATTAAGAAGTTTGGGTTGCAATTTATATACAGTACAAACAAACAAATGCAGTCACGTGACTTCCACTTTGAACTAAATCATCTCGAAGTATGGATCATGCAGAGATCAGAGCAGAGGACAATGCCTCCACTGTCACACATTTCATCCTCCTGGGGTTCTCTGACCTTCCCAACCTCCAGGGATTTCTCTTTGGAATGTTCTCCTTAGTTTACATCATTATCCTAATTGGAAATAGCTCCATAATTGTCATAACCATCCTCGATCCTGCACTACACAAGCCCATGTATTTTTTCCTGGCAAATTTTTCTTCTCTGGAAATCTGTTATGTGTCAGTCACTCTTCCTAGAATTCTCTACAACATCGGTACTCAGAATAGAAACATACCCAAGCTGGCCTGTGCCACACAAACATGCTTCTTCCTTATTCTGGGAGCCACTGAATGTTTCCTTCTGGCTGTGATGTCTTATGACCGCTATGTGGCTATCTGCAACCCTCTGCACTATCCCTTGGTCATGAACCCAGTAAAATGCAATCAGCTTGCTGCAGGCTCCTGGCTTGGTGGAATGCCATTCCAAGTAGCACAAACCTGTCAGATATTCTCTCTAAGTTTTTGCAATTCTAATCGAATTAACCACTTCTTCTGTGACTTACCTCCCATTCTCAAGCTAGCTTGTGGAGATACTTCTGTTAATGAACTGTCTGTCTACTTAGTGACTATCCTCATTGCTACACTACCTTTTATGTTGATACTTGCTTCTTACAGCAAAATCATTGCTACCATTCTGAAGCTGCCAACAGTCACAGGACGAGCAAAAGCTTTTTCCACTTGTTCTTCCCATTTGCTTGTAGTGTTTTTATTTTTTGGATCAGCCACGGTTACTTACTTGAGACCAAAGTCCACACATTCTCCAGGAACTGACAAACTGTTCTCTCTATTCTACACCATTGTGACTCCCATGTTTAATCCCTTGATATACAGCCTTAGGAACAAGGATGTGATTGCTGCACTGAGAAAATTGTTACTTAGAAAATAATGTTGTGTGTGCATTAATGTCTAAATTAATTTCTGTAACTAGCTGTGATACTGGGACACCTTATTCTGAATGCCACAGAATGCTACTTCCTAGCTACGGTTACATGGAATTCTGTAGCCCTCTTTGCTAATATCTGGTCTATGGACCCAGTTAATGGTGGGCTCTTATGTCAGCAGAATCCTTGTTTGCACAGGGAAGACTTGCAAATGTTCTCTTTGTCATTTTAGGGTTTCTAGAAAATCAGTCACTTCTGTGACATCGCTCCCTTTGTATATTCACTTACTCTGTGTGGCTATCTTTTTGAATGAGATGGTGGTCTTCCTTGGTTCTGTGTTATTCGTCATTTTCCTTTCCATTAGCAATTTTCTTTTTTTTTTGGTTTTTCGAGACAGGGTTTCTCTGTGGCTTTGGAGCCTGTCCTGGAACTAGCTCTGTAGACTAGGCTGGTCTCGAACTCACAGAGATCCGCCTGCCTCTGCCTCCCGATTGCTGGGATTAAAGGCGTGCGCCACCATCGCCCGGCTAGCAATTTTCTACTAGAATAAAATCATGTCTATGATCTTAAAGCGTCCATAAACTATATTTATCCCCAAACTTGCTGCTTCTGTTCATTGCATTTTGTAGATGTGGTGTTACTATTCTGACTCTGTTGTTTATCCCCAAGTAAGAAGGATATCAAATTGATACTGAGAAGTTATAATATAAAGAATTAACAGTAATTGAGTGTGAAAAGTTAGAAGATATTTTTATATTTGTTTTCTGTACGTATCTTCTCATTTAAGTATGTAATCATTGTTTTCACAATGATAATAAATTACAAATAAAATTTATTTTGTTGAAAGATGTACTATACATACTATGAAATAACCAGCCATTTCATTTTTACCTATGGAACTTTGTTTCCATACCCAATAAGAAAACAGAACAAAAATAAATGAAAAGATTTCCTGTATTAATAGATGAACAAAAACTCTCACTAATGTTGCATGCCTTTTTAGTATTTTGGAAAGGTGATTTACCTCTGTGTGGAAATCTATTACACATTTGTACTTTTTCAATCTTCTGGAACAACAATTTTTTTATGTTAAAAAACATTTTTTTTAATTAAAAATTTCTGCCTCCTCCACGCCTCCCTTTTCCCTCCCCGTCCCCCACTCCTCACTCCCCTCCCCCTCCCCCTCCCTCTCCAGTCCAAAGAGCAGTCAGGGTTCCCTGCCCTGTGGGCAGTCCAAAGTCCTCCCCCCTCCATCCAGGTTTAGGAAGGTGAGCATCCAAACCGGCTAGGCTCCCACAAAGCCAGTACATGCAGTAGGGTCAAAACTCAGTGCCATTGTCCTTGACTTCTCAGCAGCCCTCATTGTCCACCATATTCAGTGAGTCCGGTTTTATCCCAAGCATTTTCAGTCCCTGTCCAGCTGGCCTTGGTGATCTCCTAATAGATCAGCCCCACTGTCTCAGTGGGTGGGTGCCCCCCTCATGGTCTTGACTTCCTTGCTCATGTTCTCCCTCCTTCTGTTCCTCATTTGGACCTTGGGAGCTCAGTCCATTGCTCCAATGTAGGTCTCTGTCTCTATCTCCATCCATCACCGGATGAAGGTTCTATGGTCATATGTAAGATATTCATTAGTATGGCTATAGGATCGGGCCATTTCAGGCTCTCTCTCCTCAGCTGCCCAAGGACCTAGTTGGGTACATCACTCTGAATGCCTGGGAACCCCTCTATAGTCAAGGCTGTTGCCAACCCTAAAATGGCTCCCTTAATTAAGATATATACTTCCCTGCTCCCATATCCATCCTTCCATTATCCCAACCATTCCATTATGTTCATAGCAGCATTATTTGTAATAGCCAGAACCTGGAAACAACCTAGATGCCCTTCCACGGAAGAATGGATGAAGAAAGTGTGGAATATATACTTCTTAGAGTACTACTCAGCGGTAAAAAACAATGACTTCTTGAATTTTTCATGCAAATGGATAGAAATAGAAAACATTATCCTGAGTAAGGTAACCCAGACCCAAAAAGATGAACATGGGATATACTCACTCATAATTGGTTTTTATCCATAAATATAGGACATTGAGCCTATAATTCGCGATCCTAGAGAAGCTAAATAAGAAGGTGAACCCAAAGAAAAACATATAGTTATCCTCCTGGATATTGGAAGTAGTCAAGAATTCTGGGCAAAAATTTGGGAACTGGGGGGGAAGGGGTGGGATGGGGGAAAGGGAAGATGGAGAGAGAAAACTATTTTTAAACAATTTAAAAATAATTTAAAGCAATATTTATTCAACCAAATATAGCATGTATAATGTTCCTAATTCTACCATAAAAATAATTTAAACTAATGTTTCTCTTTCTTTTCTAGCAATTGTCTCTATAAGTACTATATTTAATTAAATAGGTGAAAAGAAAGTTTAAATATTTCATAATTTATTTTTTAAAAATAACCTTGTGGTTTAGTTTTTGTCCTTGAAATCATAGTTTAGTAATGTTAGTTTTTTCTGGCCATTTTCATTCATTTTGTGTACTCAATTGAAATATTTTCACAATATAACATTAAGTTATCATTGACAATTACTTTTTTTCCCTTTTATTCTTTTTATTGAGCTATATAACTTTTCTCCACTCTCCTCCCACCAAAGTGTTTTTTTTTAAACTTTTTTTTTTATTGAGAAAAAGAAAAAAAAAGTTTCCGCCTCCTCCCAGCCTCCCATTTCCCTCCCCCTCCTCCCACCCTTCTCCGGTGAACCCAAGGAAAAACATATAATTATCCTCTTGGATATGGGAAGTAGACAATTACTTTTAATAAAAGTCTTTTATCTTAAGTAGTATTTATTTAGTATTTTAATATTTAATATGAAAATTTAGAAAACTGTTAAGAAATACTTTTAACATTTGATCACCATAAAATCGGTCAGAAATGAACAGTTTTCAAAGAGCATAACTCATTTCCATTTAGCATCAATGTTTTGACTGTGAACTGTAACCAATCATAGACATCTCTTAAATCATGACTGGAGGACAACCTCCTCTTTGCTGCCATGTTGTCCCTTTTTTCTTTAGGGAAATAACAAAATGTCAGTTGGTCAATTAACACTGGAAAGAATAATATAACCAACAGTTTCTATAAACTCTCCCAATTCATGACTACAGAGACTCAAACATTATATAGAAAACTACATGCTATCTAATGGAATTGTTTAAATAATGGAAGTAAAGTCTAGAAAATAGGGAAATGTGAAGAAAAAGGAAATGTTGGAGAGTAAATATTAATTGGAAGATAAACTAATGAGTTCATTGATAGCTTTTTAGAAAAAATTTCAAAATGGCAATTTTATTTATTTATTTATTTATTTATTAAAAATTTCTACCTTCTCCCCTCCTCCCATTTATTTCCCATTCCCTCCACTTCCCCTCCCCCTCCCTCTCCAGTCCTAATCAACTTTTGGGAATGTGGTCATAGTTTACTAGGATACTTCCTGTTGATTAGGAGAGCTGATAAAATTTGGGGACCCAAAGAAAATTTAGAATTATGATCAAATCTTGACAGGAATAATATTGATAATCTCAACCAGCAGCCTTAAAGCTTTTCTAGATGCAGAATTCAGAGGAAACTGCAAAAGAGATGCTCTCAAATGTTGGATCATCTGGGCCATCCATTACCATTGGAGAATTTTCAGGGCATAATCCTTGATCAAACATTATTATTCTTAACCAAGAATGGCTTTACAGCCTTTAATTTCTTATGAAAACAAAAGCTAATACTCTTCTCCAAAGTAATATATATTTTTAAATAAATTTTGAAGGCAAAGTATTTTCAAAATATATAGGTTGGATTAATTCAACAGTCAAGTGTGTTTTAGCAGCTATTGTTCCTTCTTCAGCAGTCAAACAATTCAAAGACAACACAACAACATACAGTATCCAGATTATCTGTGTGTTTTCCATCTTTACATGTTTTTTGCTCTATTTCTATTTTCATTTTTGATTTTTTATATACAGGGTTTTTCTGTATATTTTTGGCTGTCCTGTAAAATCACTCAGTACCCAGGTTGGCCTCAGACTCAGAGATCTGCCTGCCTCTGCCTCCCTAGTGTTGGGATTAAGGGCATGTGCCATCATACTTAACTACTCTATTTCCTTTTTAAAGGACTTTCTCTATCCTTTTTCTTTTCTCTCCCAAACCTACATGTACTTCTAAACATGTACTGTAAACCATTTAGAGGTTTTTGCCATCTGAATCTGTCTTTACTGTATATCTCTATATTTAAATGAACACATGAATCTTTAATCTGACATTCAGCATGATTAGGATTAAAATCATGGTTTTGATAGTTGCCTCCACCAAATTCCTTAGTTGTTGAGAGGACAGTTCATGGCATTGGTACCAGAGGGAGCCATGTTTTTTGTCACCACTTTGTGGAATTTCTAGTTCCATTTCACTACCAAGACGTATGCTGCCAGCTTCCCATAAACACCATCTTTAGAGGCAGGGCCTCTTAGAGGAGCTGAACATTTTTTGCTGTGGCTTACCTCTTATTCTCAAGCTAGCCTGTGGCTATACGTTAGTGCATGAACTATTTGTCTACTTCGTGGCTATGCTGTTCTTGATACCTGCCTTTTTTTCCAAGACAGGGTTTTTTTAGTGATACTAAGTGGTGAGATATTGCAATTCTAAATTCACTGGATTTAATATTCAGCTATACATAAAATTATCTCTAAAACATCAAGATGCTATGAAAAACTGTTACTTTTAGGAGTGATAACTATATTACTAACGAATAAAAGAGTTACCACCTTCTACTATTTGTCAGTAAAGTTCCTGCTTATTAGTACATGGTAAGAAATAAACAATTTTGATTACTTTTGTTTCCAAAACTGGGATGTTTTAACCATAAAGTTTATTGTATATTTTAGGAGAGTAATTAGAACCAAAGAATAAATCTTCTAATCTTTCAAAGGAAAAGGCTACAAAATGATACAAGTAACCTAAATAGAGAACTCTGAACAGAGAAATCTAAAGTGGCTGAAAGGAAAAGTACTTAAGGAAATACTCAACAATCTTAGCTATTAGAGAAATGTAAATCATAACAACTCTGAGATTCCATCTTATGCCTATAAGAATAGCCAAGATCAAAAAAACTGATGACAGCTCATGCTGGAGAGGTTGTGGGTAAAGGGAGCACTTCTCCATTGCTGGTTGGAGTGCAAACTGGTACAACCCTTTGGATATCAATATGGTGATTTCTCAGAAAATTAGGAAACAACCTTCCTCAAGACCCAGCAATAACACCTTTGGGTATATATCCAAAGGATGCTCAATCGTGCCACAAGGATATGTGCTCAACTATATTCATTAGCAGCATTATTTGTGATAGCCAGAATCTGGAAATAACCTAAATGTCCCTCAACTGAAAAATGGATAAGGAAAATGTCATACATTTACAAAATGGAGTACTACACAGCTGAAAAAAATATGACATTTTGAGATTTGCAGACAAATTGATGGATCTAGAAAACATCATACTGAGTGAGGTAACTCAGACTCAGAAAGACAAACAACATATATCTTCACTCACAAGTGGCTTTTAGACATAAAGCAAAGAAAACCAGCCTACAATTCACAATCCCAGATAACCTAGACAACAATGAGGACCATAAAAGAGACATATATGAATCTTTATTTCAATAAAATTTTATAAAATGGTAGAGAAAAATACAGACAAGTAGCATAGCCTTTGATTTCACATATGTATCTACACACAGTTGTAGATACATAATCTGTTAAGGAAAATAATTAAAATATGATTCAATAGGTACTAATAAGTATAGTCAGACTCTTCCTGCTCTGAATGTAAAATATCATTTATTAGATTTTAAGCATATTGCCCAAGTAGACTATGAAATTTAATTAATTTAAAAATTATTTAGACCCCTTCTTAATTTTTAATTTTGTATTGTTAGATTTGGAATCTCAGGAGCTTATCTGAGGTGGGGTGATTTTGGGTGGGAGAGCATGGATGACAACATTTTATTGTATTATATATCACCTGGGATTTATATTCCTGCATCTTTTCCCCTTAGACTTTGGTGCTATGAAAACATGATTAATTTTATTCATGGACTTATATCCCCTTGTGGGTACAGTAAGTTTCTCATTAAAAATGACACTATAATTCCTTACTATTGTCATCAACTTGATTTGTCAAAATGAATATTTCAGATTAATTTTATATTTTAAAATATATAGAAATTATATATATATTAACAACAAAATATAATCTACAATGATTTACTCACCTTTCAGTCAGAAATGCTATTTTTTAAGCAAACATATTGCCTTATTTTCTGATTCAAATGAGAAAAAAGAAAATGCCTATAAGCTATTTTGTCTGTCTACAGTTGAGCAATGGGTATGTTTTAATTTTCATTTTCCTAATTGCTAAAGCTGATGAATGTCTTTTTTAATTATTTCTTAGTTACATTTATATCTCTGGATGAAAATGCTCAGTTCAGCACCCCATTTGTAATTGGCTCACTTGTCTCCATGACTTTGCATTGGGGGTCCTTTTTTATCCACGTAGTAATCTTGGCCATGTATATTATTGGTTTAATAGTTCTCCCATTCTGTGAGCTTCTTCTTCACTTGGGTGACTGCTGTCTTAGCAGAATTTTTTGGATTTTATAATTATAAAATGTCCTTCTTATTGTATATCTTGCAGGGCACTGTCTATTTCTTATAACAAATGCAGGATTTCTGTTTTTGCATTTAGGTCTTTGAACATTTTGAATTAATTTTTGTACAACCGTACAGACAGGACTGATTCTTTTCTTCTTCACACCCGGTTTTCTGTTCCATTTGCTGAACATACTATGATTTCTCTAATTTATGTTTTTGACTTCTTTGTCAAATATCTGATGATAGAACTTAGGAGGACTCATGCTTAGGTATTCTGTTTGATTCTAACAGGTGTAATTTTGTTAGTGTATTATGATATTCTGTTTATTATTTTAACTCTGTAAAATATATTGAAATGTGTACTGGCAATAGTCTCAGCATTTTTCTTTTTCAGTCAAGGTTTCTGAATTATCTTGAGTCTTTTGTGATTCTCTTTCTATTCCAAGATATTTTTTTTCTTTCTGTGAAGATAGAAATGAGGATTTTGATTGAAAATGTGTTGGATCTGTAAACTAGTTTTGATAGAGTTGTTCTTTTTATGATATTAATTATACAAAATGACTGTGGAAAACTTTAACTGGTGTGTTACAAATGAAGTTAAATAGTGAAACTTCACATAGAATTAAAAGAAGAGAATTATACCACCCTAAAATATATCCTACTTGACTGGAGAGATGGCTTGGTGTTTAAGAGTACATAATACCCTTGCATGTTCAGTTCAAATTAGGTGTAACCATAGTGAATTCAATACCTTCTTTCGGACTCCATGGGTACTATTTCTGTCTCCCTCCAACATAATATATCTCTGGCTCTTTTTCCTGCTCTTGAGACTCTTTTTCTCTTATTTGGTTGCCTTGTCCAGTATCAATATAAGGGCTTTTTCCTTGTCTTATTGTGTATTATCTTGTCCTGCTTTGATGTTGTCTTTGAAAGATCTGTTATTTTTTTGAAAAATAATTGGAGAGGGAGTCTGGGAGAGAGGAAAGGTGGGGAAACTAGGAGAAATGGAGGGGCTGAAAAACAATGTTGAGGATGCATTGCATGAGAAAAGAATCTATTTTCAATAAATATTTTTAAAGTAAAATATTTTGTGGTTATGAAATTTGGGAGACGTGACATTCACTACAATTAAAAATACCTATTCAAAAATAATTTATCCATAAAGATCATTAACTTCATTACTAACCAAAGAGGAGTACTTTCAAAAGTAAAGATAGGAATGGATCCTGAGTCTGTAGAGAATTAACAACTAAGTTCTATCTATCTATCTATCTATCTATCTATCTATCTATCTATCTATCATCTATCTATCTATCATCTATCTATCACCTATTTATCTGTCTTTTATCTACATAAACCCAAGTGTGTACATGTATATTACATGTATATGTGATTGCATATGCACATATATATGAATATATATGCACATATATGCACATATACATTTGTACATATATCTGTATACATATATGTGTATCTAGTAGTATCCTTACTGAAATAAATAAAGTTGTGAACACTTGAAGCTACATGTTTGCTAAAAATGGTGATGTATTTTCAGAGGAAAGTATAGGAGAAGATATTAATTTGTTACACTAAAGCCAGGGGGAAATGATTTCACATCCTTCAGTCCCACATGACAGCTGGCATAATAAAATAGTGCAGAGTTCAGGCAACTAAGAGCTGCTCTTCTCAGGTGGGTTTCTACATGTCTGTATGCTGAGAATCAGGGTAAAAATGAAGCAGTTTTAATTTTTCTTAGTTAGAAACATTTCTTCAGGGATGATTTTATTGCCTGTTCAATTTAAAAGATTATTAAGGACAATGAATGAATATTATTTTTTAAACAGAATCAAGATTCTCCTAAAACGTTTTAGTATACCAACATAGATTTTTCACAATTTTATTCTAACCTTTCAACGTAAGACAGAACTAGTTCTATTTTTTATGGACATTTATGTGGATTTAAGTGACTTAAATACAAATAATGATTGCAATATTTATATATAATAAAATACTCTTCATATTATTTACACAATCTGAATAAAGAAAAAGTATCTGTCTTTGAAATTCTATTGCTCACTAAAAACATAGAAATATGCATATACATATAAGAAAAACATACATGAAAATGCACATATGCATATTAGAAAGCAGATGTGTTTTAGAACATTTATTGTGCTCCATTCTGATTGCATTTTTTTAATTGTTAAAAATGTAAATAGTTAAACCCAGCTCTATGTGATAATTTTTTTGGATACTGCTTGGTTTTAGCCATCTAACTTGTCTAAAGAATTATACTTTGGTACCAGACCACTACTAACGATGGGTAAGGACTAATATTGTAAACATAACATATTCTAATAGCAATGATCAAATAAATGTTATCTTGTGTCTCATAAATTACAACATAAAATAGAATAGACCAAGAAAAATGACTAGTCTTTAAGGTATATAAATATAACCAACAAAAAGTCAATAGCTTCTATATTTATGTATATTTGAACATGCACTTGCACACACAGAGAATATAGTAAAATGCTGCTCTCAGAGAGCTGGGCATGGAATGCGGTAGAGAGGGAGGGTAACTTACATGATGCTAGTTTGAGAAAGGGAAGGGGAACTCATGTAACTTTAGTTCAATTAAAAACATTAAAAAACAAAACAAAAAATAGCTGTCTTAGTTGTTACTAAAATTTTTTTGGTTTTGCATTTCTATAACTAAGCCTATTTATTCATTATTAAAGTTATTATCAATGACTATAAATCAATAAAGTGTTTTAAGCTCATTTGATTGTTCAGAAAACAAATAACTAAAATAATTTGTGTTTTCATACAATAAAGAACAGAAATAATATTCCCTTCATGTAAAATCTGTGTCTCTAACATCTGTGTTTATTTCATTACATCATTAATGTGGTGCATAGACTCATCTCAGTTTCTCACCTGTCTATCTCAGATAATGCCAATGTTTGTCTTAAGAAATAGGTTAAGAAAGAATCAGGATTCTAACATTTCTATACTATAAAATGGATGAGAAATAACTGAATTGTGTTCTATTTGTTGATACCCAGAGGTTAAAATGTATTTGCATTTTCTTTCTATTTCTTTCCTTAAACGTATGGACAGGAAGAAAAATGGACATAGGAAACTGCTCACTGAATGAATTCATTTTTGTGGGAGTTACTAATAATGCTGAGATGAAAGGGACACTGTTTGCCATATTTCTACTCATCTATCTCATCAACCTTTTGGGGAATCTTGGTATGATCATTTTGATCAGAATGGATCCACAGCTCCACACACCGATGTACTTTTTCCTGAGTCACCTTTCTTTCTGTGATCTCTGCTATTCCACTGCAATTGGCCCCAAGATGCTAGTAGATATCTTTGGCAAAAATAAGTCAATTCCTTTCTGGGGCTGTGCTACTCAGTTCTTCATTTCCTGTACCTTTGCAGACTCTGAGTGTGTGCTGCTGGCAGTGATGGCCTTTGATAGGTATCAGGCCATTAGCAACCCTTTGCTCTACACAGTAAACATGTCTAGCAGATTGTGTTCCATGCTCATGGCTGCGGTTTACCTGGTGGGAACATCAGATGCTTTGATACATACGACTTTGGCATTCCGCCTATGTTTCTGTGGGTCCAATGAGATCAACCATTTCTTCTGTGATTTGCCTCCTCTTTACCTCCTTTCCTGCTCAGACACTCAAATAAATGAGCTGGCATTATTCACCATTTATGGTTTCCTTGAACTGAGCACCATCTCAGGGGTCCTTGTTTCTTATTGTTATATCATCTCATCAGTCTTAAAAATCCACTCTACTGAGGGGAGATTCAAAGCCTTCTCCACCTGCACCTCACACTTGACTGCAGTTGCTATTTTCCAGGGAACCCTACTCTTCACCTATTTTCGTCCAAGCTCTTCTTACTCCCTGGATCAAGACAAAATGACTTCTTTATTTTACACCCTTGTAATTCCCATGCTGAATCCGCTGATTTACAGTCTGAGGAACAAGGATGTGAAAGAGTCTTTGAAGAAAATTAAAATAAGCAGATGGTTTTAAATATTTTTTTAGAATTATCACCACTTTTCTTCTTTCACATGCAGTTTTAGTTATTCATCGTGTCTTCCAGACTGGCCCTTGAAAACCCCTCGCTTCAAGTCTCCCATGTCTGAGAATGCTAGACTATCCCAGATAGCCTGTGTTTGCATTACATTTTATTAAATTGAATGTGAAGGTATCTATACAATTGCTTATATTTTTATTCTTCATTTTCTCAAGTCTCTCACTGAAACATTATTTTAATAAGCAAAACTCATGGACACCTACCAGTAATCCTAGAATGTTACAACAAGTGGTAAGAGAATTCTGTGTCAAAGTTTGGTTAGACTCCATAATTGGAATCTGGATTATAAACCATAAACATTATGCTATATTATATTCTCTATATTATGGGGTTTTTGATGGTGAATCATCTTTTTATCTATGATCATAAATGTTGTAGTGAATTGTAAGTAATAGACATAAATTCCTCAAGCAAACAAATAGCTTAATCAGTTTTAAAATTGCTGTAGAATGAAGCCTGTACAGAAAAGTTCTACAGATTATGTTTAAGTGTTGTTTTGAAGAGACCAGCAGTAACCTTGACTTAAATACCCGATTTCATACCTAAAGATAAGCTTACTGAAGAAAAGAACAAATTCTAGTCGGAACATCTGGAAATTGCAAAACTCTTATAGGTTGCTAATCCATTTCTTCTTTAGACTTAAAGATGTGCAAAGTAGGTTAAGAGGAAGGAAAGGGCTTTCATAAAGATAACCATGAACTGTAGCTGATTTCAGCTTTCTTGATAGCTTCTCTACCCATCTATGCCCACTTCATTGTATGGGTTAAATGCTCCCTTCGGTAGGTCATAAATAATTATCTTGCAAAGCCATTGTTAACTATCACCCCAAATCTCTTAGATAATTTTCAGTATGAGATTGTGGATATCCTCGGCTCAAGGACTGTCTGTTCCACTTGTTATTTAAGCAACTGCATTGTATATTTGATATGACTTGTGGAAACAAGTAAAATCACCAGTTACATAGTAAAGTAATGATTGGGTTCATCCACATACATGCATGAAGAAATGGTTTTCAGGTGCAGCAAAACTGAAAATAAAGACTCATTAACCAGGGAATTGTTGAATGGTTCTTTTAAAATACAGCCATATGAGACTAAAATAAAAAAGTAATATGGATTAATGAATTGTTTATTTTTTTCATATTCTTAAACTGCTTTTTATATTTTATTGACTTTGTATGGGTGGCAATGCAAAAAAATATGCTGAATTAAATTAAAATATTGTTGAGATAGTGGCTAGCATAGTAGAAATAAAAGCAAACTGCATTATCAGCTGTAGCAAAATGGAAAATACAGACTCATTGAAATTTGTCTCACACCGCTAACCAACTACGCTTTCTTATGGCCCTAAATCATTTCTGCCCTCAAGGTAACCAAGGTAACCAAACACCATTCTTCAACTGTGCTTCCTCATGGCCCTAAATCATTTCTGCCCTCAAGGTAACCAAGGTAACCAAACACCATTCCTCAGGATTCCACCCCCAGGGTTTGCTCCAATATTGAATGGCTGGCTTCATGTTATCAAGAATAGCCTGCCTTTCTTTCCTATCTAAAATGCACCAGGGGTTTCTCATTCTGACTAGCCTCTCCATAAATGGCAACTCATAATTTACCCATCTTCTACCAAATCCCCTATCATGAGCTTTTTCTGTTCTAGGGTATCCATGAATTTCAAAGAAAAGCTCTGCCCACCTGGCCCTGACCACAAGACTTGCTGAGAATAATCAATTGTCTGTAATCATTTTTCTATGGAAACTTTTATGTCTGCCAACTTCCTTCTGTAATCTCTTAAAAGTGATGCTAGAATTTTAGTAAAATTGCAGCAGATTCAAATCTAAAAAAAAAAGAAAATACAGACTCATTAACCGCTGAATTGCTAAATGATTCCTTTAAAATACAACTGTGTGAGATTAAAATATGAAGGAAATACTGATTAATGCATTGTTTCTTTAGTGGATTCTTAAGCTGCTTTTTTATTTCAATGGTTTTAATTGGGTGGCAATGCAGAAAAAACTATGATGAATTTAATGGAAACATTGCTAAGATACTGCCTAGCATATTAGAAATAATAGCAAAGTGAAAAGATGTCAACTTGTTTGCCTTACTCAAGGGCTTTTTTAGAATGACCTAATGTCTAGTACATGTAAAATTATTATACATCACCTTTCCCACCACTTGTTTTTAGAATGTTTCCCATCTTCGATTAGTGTTACATGCAATCTGTTTAGTTTCTGATCTTATTGTATCATACAACAAGTAGACTGTAGAGACTGATGAGTCTAACTCAGTAGTATTTACCTACAACCATCAGTTGGCATTTAAAAGGGAAGGTGTTGTTTAGAAATGATGAGTAGGGAAATAAGCTATAAACACTTCAATAGACAGTCTCATTCAAGACAACAAAGCCTCTCAAATTGTGGACCACAGTCCTGTGCAAGCTTCAGACCAAAAACTAATCTGTGAGAACTTCATTTGACGTCATAAATTCTTTTAAATGAATCCAAGGGTCAGAATTCCAACATCACCTTAGAGGCACATTATAATAACAATAATCGGCTCATTGTATTTTGAGACATTGATGACTTTAATTTTCTTTTCCTTTTGTTTACATGTTGTACATAATACAATAGGATTAATATGTATCTGAATTGACTGTTCAAATATAAAATTCAAATATCCATTAAGAAGAATAAAGGTAACCATTGACCTGTTTTCCTCTTTTAATTTATCACCAAAAAAATTCTACTACATTTTGCATAATCTTTGACATAATTGAAACAATGTTTTCAGCCATGTTGTTTTTCTTATATTTTTGAGTTATGGTAACAAAATATCACATATTGGTAAATCGCACAACTCTGGGAAAAAACAATCCCAAATCAAGATAAGATGTGGAGAGTGCTGATATCACTAATTTTTTTTCTTTTACCATAGATAGTCTTCCTTTCACTTCTTTTTAGTGCCAGAAGGAGAGAGAGAGCTTTTGACTTCTATTTGGCTAGGTTCATAATCCAATCTTTGAGCACTCTCTCTGTCTTTATGAATTTATCATGTCACAAAATCTTTGTTACATATTAGCATTATTTTTATCATTCCTTTTATGAAAAATATCTCACAAAATACTCCAATATGAATTTCTCCTCTCCCCATACTCCCAAATACTCCCCACTTAGCTACCCAACTCCTTGTCTTTTCTCTCTCTTTTAAACAAAAAGAAGAAGAAGCAAGCCAAAAGCACTGGCAAATCAAACAAAATACCCAAAGAAAATAACAAGAAAGTCATACATAATGTTTTGGTATTATTTATACTTTTATTTAGAAACTTCACAGCTCTGACCACTGATCACCATTCCAAAAGAAAGTGATTTGATGGAGAAATTATGGTACACACAGGTGTTTATCTAAATGAAGAATCCTTATCAGGAATTTCTTCTGAGAACTTATATTTTGCCAGACAGTATCATAAAGCAGAGGAGCACCTGGTCTTCAATTCTGAAATATTTTCATGCAGGATCAATTAATACTAAAACAGTAAAGCTGAATGTGCTCAGGAAAATTAGTACATATCATTGTGACTGCCAATTAATGGGCTTTACTGACTTTCAAATATAGGCCCATATCCAAATTATTTTCAAAATGATTTTCCAGAGTTCAACTATGAGAAAAATGGATCAATAATATATTTTAAAATGTGTGGCAAGGACATAGCCACAGGTCATTTGTTTCTATATCATGAACTTAATTATTTAGAGAAATTTCAGGTTTGTATATATAACCATTTTATATACTTTATTCAAACCTTAAACTGTCTGTTATGTGCATTGAATTTGCACATAGCATTGTCCCAACAGTGGTTAGCAAGTATTACCATATTTCATATCACATGGGGTTCTGTTTTGTTATTTGTTTGCTGTCTCATTGTGTTTCTCACCTATGATTCTAGGATTTTTATAACTCAGATAATTCATTATTTAAACAAATACATGCTTTTTCTTTTTGTTTTTTTTTTCGAGACAGGGATTCTCTGTAGCTTTGGAGCCTGTCCTAGAACTCTCTCTTGTGGACCAGGCACAAATACATGGTTATGTGTTCTCAATGTGTACAGAAATTTCAGAAATAGATGCAAATTAATTAAAAGAAGCAATTGAAGAGAATTATTTAACTAGGGCTGACAGAGTAATAATAACAAATTAGAAGCCAATGGAGGAAATGATGGGAGAATTTACAATTCTCCCAATCAGTTATACATTGCCAAAATCTGGTACTTGTTTTAAACAACATGGTTGATCTTCCAAATGTAGGTTTCCCTACATCTTGACCCCTCTAATTGGAAAAATCACTGTATAGGCATTTTCCACCTTGTTGGCATCATTTGTATATAGAAACAGAGTATCTACCTTCTGAGAAGATGTTATTCTGGAACTGGATTAGACAATCTTCTCTGAAATTGAGTCAATGGGGTTTAAACTCAAGACTGCCCTGAAGTTTTACTAGAATATGCTTCAGGAATGGATTCATATGCAAGGAAGTCTAAGGGCTTGTGAGAATACTCCAAGAAAATAAGACAAGAGTCTTGTGACCTCAGTTTCTTCAAAACACAGAATTGCTATTGGAATATGTTTTTGTGGTCTTCCAAAGTCATGACAGATAGAAGTGAGTTTAGTTCAGATTACTCATTAGTGCTTACTGCTAGTTATTCAGTTGTTTAAACTGCCCTTTATATGCCTCTAGGTAAAAACACGTTTTGTCATATATAGCTTGGCCTTGTTGTATGTACCCAGCTTTAACTCATAAAAACTTTACTCCTGTTATTTTTATTAATATTCAGAGTATAAACTGTCTCAGAACCTGAATAAAGCTGGCTATGTCATGAGATTTTAGTCCTCCTCATTTATTGACTCTATTTTCCCCAGTCCCACTGTCTCTAGAATGGTAATAAAGTCTACGTAAATTATGAATATAGAGTAGTTGTCTTATTTCATCTATATATAATGCTCACCACTGGTTAGTCTATTTAATCTTCCTTTAAAATATTTAAATCTGTTTAAAGCAATAAGTAAATACCCACCACAGCAAATTTAAATTCACATTGAGAGAAAAGGAAGGTCACCTACAACTTGAGAAAAATTAAAATTGTTAGGAAAATTTCCACAGACAGAGAACATCATATAGTGTTTGAGAAAAAGTGAGCATAGATATGAACAGAGCTTTCTTAAAACTAGATGTGAAACTAAGAATATATTTTAGAAAATATGTAACAATAGAATGTCTTGTATATGTGCTATATAGATTGAATTAAAATAAAAAAATTTTCAGTTTATGTTAGAAATTGTCAATCACCTTTTTTTCTTCAATTTCTCCAGAGCCGTTTTTACATCTTTGTTCCTCAGGCTGTAAATCAGAGGGTTCAGCATGGGAATCACCAAAGTGTAAAACAGCGATGTCATTTTATTTTGATCTAAGGAGTAGGAAGAACTTGGCCGAAAATACATAAAAAGCATGGTTCCCTGGAAAATCGCAACTGCAGTCAAGTGGGAGGCACAGGTAGAGAAAGCCTTGAACCTCCCCTCAGCAGAGTAGATTCTAAAGACTGATGAGATGATGTAGCAATAAGAGACAAGAACTCCCGAGATGGTGTTCAGCTCGATGAATCCGAAAATGGTGAATATTGCTAACTCATTGGCCTCTGTATTTGAGCAAGATATTAATAGAAGAGGGGGGACATCACAGAAGAAATGGTTGATCTCATTGGATCCACAGAAACACAAGCGCAACGTCAAGGTTGTATGTATCAGTGCATCTGCTGTTCCTACCAGGTAAACTCCAGCCACAAGCAGGGAGCACAGTCTGCTGGACATGTTCACTGTGTAGAGCAAGGGGTTGCTGATGGCCTGGTACCTATCATAGGCCATCACTGCTAACAATAGACACTCAGAATCTGCAAAGACACAGAATGTCAAGAACTGCAAAGCACAACCAACAATGGGAATTGATTTCTCCTCAGCCAAGAGGTCCACCAGCATCTTGGGTCCAATTGCTGTGGAATAGGTAAGGTCACAGAAAGAAAGGTGGCTGAGGAAAAAGTACATGGGTGTGTGGAGCTGAGAATCCACTCTAATTAAAACGATCATCCCCAGATTTGCCAGAAGATTAATGAGATAGACAAGTAGGAATGTAGTGAAAAGAGCTATTTTCATGTCAGAGTTATTGGTAATGCCCAAGAAAATGAATTCATCAATAGAGGAGCAGTTTTTCTTGTCCATTTTCTTGGATAAACCTTAAAAATTAAAAAAAATGTTCGCAGTACGTTTATTATGCAGAACAGTGTTATATCTCTAAATTATTTTGTCCTCAAAATATATATAATTATACTTCAATCTTAAAATAAGCTTTTATTACTTAATTTTAATAATCTACCTAACATACCAATTGTTATAATCTGTAATTGAGAAGGTATTTTAACATATACCAAGCTGTATATGTCTGTTTTTCTGAAATAGCCTTCCTTGATAGGAAGATCTTTAAAATAATAAATTTCTTTTAAGTTAAGGAGACTAAATGCAAATATATTAAGTTACAAATTCATAGCACTTAACATTCAAATATACATGAAATTATTCCTAGAGATCAAGATTTTATAAAAAATGTGAATTTTAAAATAATAACCATATTCCTAAGCAAAATAAACCATTAAAATCTTCTAGTGTTTGTGAGTAATATCTCTGTTAATAAATGGTATGTAATAAATAACTCCTGGTTACTTCTTCTTCTATATACATGTGCTCATTTAGCCACTATATTCTTTGACTATTTTTTGGGAACTTTTGAAACCAAAGAATAAATCTACTCATTCAATGGAAAAAGATTTTAAGAAATAGTGAAAACAACATGAAGTCACATGTGTATATGCACAACTACAGATATTATATATTTAATATTTTAAAATGGAAAGAACATTAGAATAAATAAAGAATACCATGATATATGGCCTCATGTGTATGTGCAGTTATGTGAACTTTTATGTTTTTCCAAGTGTGTTTGAATTAGTTAGTATGTGAATATTAGGAAGTCATGATATATCTTTATAAAAGAATTTGACTATGATCATATGTAGCTGAGAGTTTTGAAATTTACAAATTATCTTATAATATTTAAATAAAATTTATCTTAATAAAGCTTTATAAAATAAAATTTAAAAATACAGATGAAGGAAATACAGGTTTTGAATCCACATATATATCTACAAACAGCTTGAAATAAAAAGAATAGTTTCTAATAATCTGCTAAAGGAAAATGATTAAAATATGGTTTAATAGATGTTAATAAGTTCAATCAGAATCTTCCTGTTCTGATTATAAAGAGTTTTTATTAAATTTTAATCATACTTACCCAAGTAAACTGTATTGTTGACTAAATAAAAAATTACTTTTATCTTTCTGAAAAGGTAATTTGTAACCATATATTAACCATATATAGTTGGACTTGTGATCTCAGGAGCTTACCTGAGATGAGTTTGGTTTTGGTAGCAGAATATGAGAGGATAGCATTTTATTATATCCTGTATCTCTTGGGAATTCTGTCCCTGCAGCCTCTTCCCTTTAGGCTGTGGTGGTATGAATGTGTGATTAGCTCTACTCATGTTCTCTTATTCTCTTGTGAGTATATGAAGTTCCTCATTAAAGATAGCACTACAATTTCTTACTGTTGTCATGAAGTTGATTTGTCAGAATAAATATTTCAGTTTAATTTTATGTTGTAAAATATAGAAAACTTATATACGTTATTTTATACAGCAAAATATAATCTCTGTATTATTTAACTGAATCAAAATCTAATGAAAATGAAATCTTTACCCCATGAAATCCTAACACATTTGATTTCTGTTCATCTCCATTTTTGAAACACTTCACTGATTTAGTGACTGTAACTACTTTTGAATATTATATTGACATACCATTCCTATACTATTTAATTTAAACTTGATGGTGAACCAATTGCCTAATGTTTAGTATATCTACACACTATATGCTACTTACAACACCTGCCTCCGGAATAAATTTTTAGCACATGCACAATTTTGATTCTTCTGCTATGCTCTCTTCAGGTTCCCGGGAAATTTCATCGGTGATCTTTTCAACCACTACACATGGTAAAGTGTCTATAGTACTAGGATGTCTAACAGAGACAGAAAGTCTCATGTACCATTTCAAATAAACAGTATACTAAAATAATGTAAAGTTGGGGGCTGGAGATATGATGACTTGTTGATTAAGAGCACATGTAATTCTTGAAGAGACTGGATTAGGATTTCTTTTCCTGGGTTAGGAATTTAACACAAACATGACATTTCATAACCATCTGTAACTTTAATTTTGGAAATATGATACCCTCTTCAATTCATGTGCACCTGTCATAAATGTGGTACACATATCAAAGACAAGCAAAACATTCATACACATTTAATAAAAAAAAATATGGCTTAAAACTAGTTTTATGAGCAGTAATATCACTTGAATGGCTTACCTTAGAAGAAATTATATTTAATTATATATAATATAATTATAATATTGTAATAGATTCAGAGGAAAATTAAATAAAATCAAGGTCATAATTTCTCCTGCTATCTACATATATATAAATGTTAATGACGTAATAGTGAAATGCTTATTAAATAGCTTTATAATTACGGCTTAAATGGTAATTTTTTACTTATTCAATTTTAGAAAAATAGATATTCTGGCAGACACCAAAGAATATAAAAATAATAATTCACTATAACATTCCAGTCAGAAATAACTTCCTTAATCATTCTATTTTTTATTATTTTATATTATGTTGTATTTTCATTTAGGAAAGAACTATAATCATCCCTTTTATTCGTCATTTCTGACTCTATTTTAGCAATAGGTATATGTTTCATTTTGTCGTTCCCTAATTGCTAAAGCTAATAAAGCTTTTTTTGATTTTTTTACTCACATTTCTTTCTTTGAGGACCCTCTCGTAAGACTTACCCTTGGGTAAGTCTTTCTCTTTTTGATTTTGTTTGTTTCTTTGTTGTTGTTCCTTTATTTTTCTTTTTTGTTTACGGGGGTGAGTATTTTATGTAATCTAGATAATATTTCTCTTTTATACGTATAATTGGGCCACATTTTCTACCATTTTGTGAGCTTTTTCCTTACTTGATTGATTTTATAACAGAAGTGTTATAAAAACGTATTACAGATGAAGTTAAATTGTGAAACCTCAGCTAAAACTAAAAGGACATTATAATACTGCAGACTACATTCTACTTAGCTGGAGAGATGGCTCAGTGCTTAATAGTGCATGATGCCCTTGTAAGCTCAGTTTCTATCCTACAAATTAGGAGTCTCATTCCTAATATTACTGTAGCCATAGGGAACCCAGCACTCTTTTCTGGACTCCATGGGAAGTATTTCTGCCTCACTCCAGCATAGTGTATCTCTGTCTCTTTTGCATGCTCTTGACATTCTTTTCCTCATTTTGAGCTAATTTTACCAATCTTGATATGAGGGCTGTTCTTTGTCTTATTGTATCTTCTTTTGTCCTGTTTGAACTTTTGAAGACTTTTGAAGGCCTGTCTTTTATTCTGAAAGAGAAATAGAGGGTGAGTGGGTCTGGAAGAGATGGGACATGGACACAGACAAGAGCAGTAAAATGAGGGGAACTGTGGTTGGAATGTATTATAAGAGACAAGAATTTATATTCAATAAAATTTTTAATTAAAATAACTACTTTAAAATATTTCATGGTTTTGAAATTTGGGTAACAGCAACTTTCACTACACTGAAAATGCTTATTTAAAAAATAATTCACCCTTAAAGATCATTAACAAATGAAAATTTCAAAAGTGAAGAGAGAAAAGGATCTTGAGAATAAAGAGTACAAACTTCTATTTCACATAAACTCAGTTGAAAATACATCATAAAGTCCATAGACTTTTTCTAATCTATAGTTATCTTTTTTATTGTTATATGTGCCAGAAAAGTCACCGTTTTTATTATAGGGCCAAAAAGATACCAATAAATATGTATGAAACTCATTTTAAAATGTAATGTAAAATTTTAGTCTTGAAAACTATTTAGGATAATTAAAATATACAGGTTTGCATTTAGTCATCTATAATAGTCAAAGTTGTAATCATGTTAGATATGTTTTTAAAATTAAACAAAGGTATATTTTAGATAGATAAATGATCTTCAAATATTTCAAAGATCTACAGATTATGGCACTTATAATGTTTTAAAAACCTAAAGCTTTTTATGACAGTGAGATTTGTCTGCTCTTGGCTTTTTTTAAACAACTTGCAAAGATAATAAATCAGCAAATTTAAAAGAAAACATTAATCATATGGAAAAGACAGAAAGTTAATCTTCATTTTTATTTCTTTTTCCAGATTTATTTATTTTATTTTGTGCATATAAGTGTTTGGATTACATGTTTGTTTGTGAACTATCTGCATTTCTAGTGCCTATGGACATCTGATCCTCAGCAACTGGAGTTTTGCTTAGCTGTAAGCCAGCATGGTAGTGTTAAAAATCAAATAGGAATTCTTTGCAAGAGCAACACTTATTCTTAACAGCTGAGACATCTCTTCAGTCCCAGAAATTTATTTTAACTTCACACATTTAAATTTTAAAGACAACAGCAATGAAAGAAAGGTTTTTGTGTGTGACATATTTTGTTAAAAAATATATGACCTTAGAGATTATGGAGATTTAAGAGTCAAGCCAATATTTATTTATTTTGAACCCTGTTCAGTGAGTAATCTAAGATGTGTATACAGCAGATAATACAATTTTATTAATTGGTTCATGACTGTGATGTTTTGCAGCATGCAATATTAAATATTTTTTACTTAAGGATATATACAATAGTATTGTCATGGAAAACCCTATAAAAGAATTTTTCTTTCATTACAGAGATCTAAAATAAGATGAATTCTCTTTTGTCTGTCACATTCTTCACAACTGTGAAACATAATAAAGCCTGAAATATGTTTTCAAAATGCACCTTTCTATTCTCAAAAAAAAAGTGCCACTGGGATAGACCAAGATGAATTCTTCTAACTGCATATGATCAGTGGAAATGGGCCCCACTATTATGCTGAATAATGTGGAAATATTTCTTGTAAATGCATTTGCAGCTGCAAGCACTGTGAAAGATGCAAATTTACCATTGAACTAAAATCACCATGGGGAAAAATACCTTCCAAGAGTTCTTTCTCCTGCCTCTACCTGTTACATCTGAGCAGTTTTTCGTAAGAATGTTCCACATGACTTCTCATTGGTAACTATTTGCACTTTTCATCTTCTAATCAGCACCACTGTCTCCAAGTGGCTCTTTGTGTTAGTAAGTATTTCTTCATATGTGGCATCCCTGTTACTTTCAATTAACTCTACATTTTGCATGCCACCCCTTAGAACCTATAGAGTCCTCCCACAATCAACTTCTACTAGTGCAGCTTTACTATAGATATTATGACTTGGTTAATCAAAATATATTTTGAGAACAGCATATATAGTTAACTACATTGAATATTAGTGTATACTATGGCATTAGTTCATATCCAACCATTCAGGTATAGGTCACCATTTATATTTTGTTTAGAAGCACGTTTCCTAGAAATATTTTCTCCAAATTCAAAACAAGTATGAATCATTATAAAAGAAACATTGTTTATTATTTTTTAATATTATTGTTTTTCTCTTTCTTATAAAATACGTGCTCCAAAATCTTTGTTTTGCATTTTAACTATGCTGGCTGGGCATTTGGGGTTTAAGTATACAATTTAATAATAGCACAATATAATAATACCAACCTCCCAAAGGAGATGAAAGCACCATTCACAAAGCTTTGGGACAAGTTCGTTGTTTTTAACCACTAGCTTTCTTGGTTACAATTGCTACAGAACTGCTAACAATATAATATTAGTTCTTAACTGTTAGAGAAAGAAGGGAAGTACAGAGAAGAAAGTTAGAATTCAAGATACAATAAAAACCTGAGGCTGTTGATCATCAAGACTTTGCTGATGCATGTATGACAACTGAGGAAGAACTCACAACAAATTGCCCTTTGGTCAGTATGTCATTTCTAAGCCAAAGACAAGAAACACATTTAAAACAAGGTAAAATTACTATAATGAAATGAAAATAAAGCTTTATTAAATTTCTAATTCACCCACATATATTACTTTTGCAAAGTGTATAGCCCTATTCATTCAATAACTGTCTTTTAATGGGAATACTTTATCCAAACATGAAAATAGGACATGTAAAAATCCCATAAACTAAATAGTATAAATATTCCCTCCACAGGATGAGAGTCTAAAGAAGGTGTCTTTTATTAGCTTGTGCTTTTATTTAGTTATTAATTATTTACTAGAGTATAATGGACATAGATAAGGTGATACTAGTGTTCAGAAATATTGCAAAAACAAAGCCGAACAAAAATCTCTCTCTAAAATTCATTTTGAATGCATAAGTGAAAACTAGAGGGTAAGTTGAGAAGTACTAATTGTAAGGAGTTTGCTGGGCTTTATTGTATCTCATTTATCAATGAGGAAAGGTATGAAATAACCCTCTTTGCAAAATTTAGGATGATGAATTAGCTATTGTTTATTAATTTAAACACTAAGGTCAGTGGTTGTTTGCATTACATCCAATTCTCTGTAGGCAATATTGTGAAAGTTGTACACAAGGAATTCTATATTAATGCTTGTAAACTCAGTCTGAGAATATTCTACTCATTTTGAAATGCAAAACAGAACTTCACCCAGCCTGCAAGTTAATACTTATTGCTTTCTTCAGAGCCCCTTTCACATCCTTATTTCTTAAACTGTAGATTAGCGGGTTTAACATAGGAATCACAACTGTGTAGAAAACAGAGGCCATTTTGTCGGTATCCATCGAGTAACTTGAGCTGGGTCGGAAGTACATGAAAAGGAGAGTTCCGTGAAAAATAGCCACAGCCGTGAGGTGGGAGGCGCATGTAGAAAATGCTTTCTGTTGGCCCTCAGCAGAGTTCATCCTGCAGATGGTAGCTATGATGTAGCAGTAGGAGAGAAGGACAGTCACAATGCTGCACCCCACCACACAGCCAATGAAAGTAAACATCACTATCTCATTGATGGACGTATCTGAGCAGGACAGAGCCAGCAATGGTGGAATGTCACAGAAGAAGTGGTTGATGATATTTGAATTACAGAAGGACAGTCGGAATGTGCAGCATGTGTGGATTGCTGAGTCCACTAAGCCTACCACATAGGCGACAGTCACGAGCTGGATACAGACCTTCTTAGACATTGCAATTGTATAGAGCAGTGGATTGCAGATGGCAACATAACGGTCATAGGCCATGACAGCCAACATGAGACATTCTACATCTGCAAACGCTCCAAAAAAATACATTTGAACAGCACACAAATTGTAAGTAATCCTCTTCTGTTCAGACAAGAAATCAGCAAGCATCTTGGGAGAGACTGTGGAGGAGTAGCAGACATCACAGAAGGACAGATTGCTCAGGAAATAGTACATAGGTGTGTGCAGCTTGGGATCCAGCTTGATCAGCAGGATCATGCCTAGATTAGCACTTACAGTTAGGCCATAAACTAGGAAGAAGAAGACAAAGAGGGCCTGTTGCACATCTTGTCTGCTAGAGAGTCCTAAGAAGACAAATTCAGTAAACACGGTGACGTTCTCAAGTATCATTGTTCTAGTCTGGAAATCCTGGGATTTCAATTAAAAAAAAAAAAAAAAGGAAGGTGACAGTATAGTTTTCTGAGTTTATAGTTAAACTCTTTGTACTTTCATTATAACAGAATTAAAATAGATAAAACCACCATGGCTTTAAGAAAGCCATCTCATGCTCATTGTATCAATTTTCAGATTTGTTTCTGGGCAAATCTGTCTCCAGAACCTGTAACAATGCTTTATTTTTTTCTTTATTTCATTTTGACTTTTATGCAGCATTTGAATCAACTGACTTATGCTAATAATTCTTGAAAAGTCATTCCAATTAAAATCTATGTTGCACCTTTTCACTCCTTTACTCTTACAAACTACGTAGATAAATGGAAGTTGACAGTTACAGGAACACATTTTTCATATAATTAGTTACATATAGTTATGTGAACATATAAAATTAATACATAATATGCATATATATATGTTTGAGGCATGGCTAGTAATAAAATACATATACAAGATCTAAAAATTTCAACATGATAGCAGACTTCTAAAACTTGAGTATATTGTTTAAAGTATTTTTCTCAGTTTACAGATCTTTAAAAAGTAGTGATTTCATTTAAAGTAACCATAACATTTAAGATACATAAATTTACATATCTATTATTAAAATAATAAATAATTTTTACCCATGTTCCAAGCCCATCTTAGTACTTTTAATTCCCATGTTACTTTGGATCAACATTAAGATTTTTAGTGTTTAAAAAGCAGGTATTTGCTTTCTTTCATATCTGCTTTCATACATGTATTTAGCATAAAAAATAGAAAGAATTAAAGAAAAGTAAGTTGAAAAACAGCAAACATTACTGTACCTGATCCAGGTTAGAGATGTTGGTGAAGGTAGTTATACCAGTATAGACACAATACTCTCTCTGGAATTGCCCTAAATATAAGTCTCTCTGCATGGGCCCTGAATGCTTACAACTTGGTCTCTCAGGAATAAGTTGTAATAACATGGTTTAACATTGTGTATTTGATATAAGTAGAGTGATTAAAGTGCATTCCTATTATTAGTTTTAAAATATTCCTTTGAAACTAATTACCACAGTTTGCAACATCACAATGATACCAATTACTTTTGTATTAATTAGTTTCTGTTCATTACTCACTATATATATATTTTGTGATTGTATAAATTAGGGAGCTAGTAGATATCCATACATTTGCACAGATTTACACTCATGAAGTAAACTTAATGAATCACACACTTGCAGAAAGGCATCGACATTTTGTTAGTGAAGGCATCAAACACTATAAATTAGTTCACTATATAAAATAACTAGTTATTATTTTTGAATCAATAGATAAATTTTCCTTTTATTGAAAATATATGTTTTTCTTACATAATTTATCCTAGTTATACTTTTCCTTTCCTCTGCTCCTCCCAGTCTTTCTTCACCTACCCTCACATCGTGATCCACTCCATTTCTGTCTCTCATTAGAAAACAAACAGGGTCCTAACGGATAATAAAATAAACTATGATAAAAGAAAAACTAAAATTTCAATTTGATTAAAACAAACAGAAGGAAAAGAGAACAAGAGAAGAATACACAGAAGAAAGGGACCCACTCATTCACATTTTCAAGGATTCCATAAAAGCATTAGATTTCAAATAACAAGTGATGTCATAATGTACACACTTTACATATATTTAAATAATGTTATTAGAAAGAAGTTTTTCAGCTTATTAATATATTTTTCACTTCCAGTAGTACTTGTATAGTTTATATTAAGTTTTTCATATCATATAATATTTAAATATGTCTTAAATCACTCATTCATAGCTTATTACACCAAAGTGTTTTCTCAAAGTAAATTCTAAGAAATAACATAAATAACATAAATAAATATTCAGCGTTAGTTAAGGCCACTTTTAAATTAATTAAACCTAATTATTGTCATATAGCATTAATTTTTTTCCTATCTACAGAGGTTGGAGATATTTTATATACAATAAAATATATCCTGATTTGTTCCTAAAAAACGTTCTGTCTTAAACACAAAGGTGAAAAAATAGGGAATGAGAATCCTAGCTACTTGAGGTTTTACTAAATTCAGGATATTCTCAAGTCAATTACATTGAAGCAGATTCTCCTTAACTGAATCATGGTACAGAAACTATAGCCTCAGGCTGATAATGTTTGAATGGGATCTGTTGGTTGATATGACAAAAAAAAAATGTGTAGTGGTCAGGAATATGTGCTATGATCATTAACATTATCTTGACAACATGATTCATATTTGCTTTACTCAATGCTCACAAACTCTCTATATGAACATAAACACAGCAAAAATTATACAGTGCAGGAATGCACAAATTGGACCTACCATTTGTCACAAATGGTCTTAGGCTGTGTAATAGCTGATTTTGCCTATATGGTTTATTTTGTATTCTTACAAAGCTCCCTGGTTTCTAAAAGGATACAATATTCATGATCAGTGTTGTTTTAACAGCCAGCATTGTCTTTTAATTGTCCCATGGATGAGTTTCTCCAATAGTGACAGGGAATAATTGATCCAAATTTGATACTGGGACCTGTAGGAGGCACCTTAAACAATTTCCTGATGGCAAAGTGCTACCCTGCCTGCCCCGTGTTGATCTTTATTAAATAATCCAGTTCCAGCCTTTGCCATACCTTCTGTATACTTCAAAAAGCTGGTGGATTATGTTAGGATTATCTCTAGAAAAATCATTGTTTCCAGGGGCACCTTGTCTACAATCCCTTTTCAAATGACCTGCTTACCACAATTCAAACATTTGGCATTTTGAATTTTCTTAGAATTTCTATAAATTACTTCTTCTATTAAAACAGCATCGTAAGGGAAAGATCCAATATCATCTTGATATTGCATCTATTCATCTACTGTTGCTGACTGAGCTATTAAAGGCTAAATTATCCTTTTAAATTTTTAAATATCATTTTCAAAAGTCAGTTTTAATTAATACTTTTCTGACTTCTGATTCTGATACATTCTATTTACAGCTGAAGTCAATCTTTGTAAAAAAAAAAAAATCAAGGCCGGGCGGTGGTGGCGCACGCCTTTAATCCCAGCACTCGGGAGGCAGAGGCAGGCGGATCTCTGGGAGTTCGAGGCCAGCCTGGTCTACAAGAGCTAGTGCCAGGACAGGCTCCAAAGCTAAAGAGAAACCCTGTCTCGAAAAACTAAAAAAAAAAAAAAAAAAAAAAAAAAAAAAATCAGTGAAGACTTCTTTTGGACCTTGTTTAATTTTAATAATTGACTCAGTCCTCTTTCATGATTCTTCAACTTTGTCCTAAGCATTTAAAACTGTTAGATACATAGGGAAACAGTGTGATCATCAGATTCAAAATCTCTTAGCAATTCAGCATATTGGCCTCCATCTAGAAGCTGATCTTGGAAAAATAATTCCCTTTAGCATTATTTTATTGTTTTATGACCCAAGCTTCCTCTGTTCACCATGTTCACCTTTATAACTGAGAACTGGTTTCCAATATTGCTTCAATTTGAATTTTAAAGTCCTAAAATATTTCCTTCAGTGGTTTGATTGTTTTTTTTTTCCTTGTCTTCCTTGGCTTTCTTTAAAGTGATACAGAATGTCCTTCTGTACAAATTTTGCTCTTAAAAGTTGATGAATAAAGTTTTTTTGGCCAATAACTTAGCAGAGTAAATCCAGACAGGGAATCCAAACAGAGATATATAGAGAGTAGGTAGAGTTAATCGGATGCCAGCTAGCAACTTAGGAAAGAAGACATGTAGAAAATGAGGTAATGCCATGACCACGTGACAATACATAGACCAATAGAAATGGGTTAATTTATGCTGTAAAAGCTAGGTAGTAATAAGCCTGAGCTACTGGTCAAACAATGTTGTAATTAAGATTGTTTCTGTGTGATTATTTGGGTGTGGGCAGCTGGAAAACAATAGCACAGTTTCTAACTACATTAAGGGATTAGCTGATTTCTTCCAATTTTTTTTATTTGTCTTTCCTTTCATTTCTTTAGCAAAACTTTTTGTTCCTTTTTAAGGGCCTCTATCATTATCATAAAGTTATTCTTAAGGTCATTTTCCTAGAATATTCAGGTTTTGCTCTTATAGGATCACTGGGTTCTAATGGTGCCATATTTTCCTTTCTGCTGTTGAATGTATTCTTACACTGATATTTACTAATCTGTTCTTCCAAGGGGTATGGATTGTACCTGTGTCTATGTAGTCTCCTGAGATTTTGAAGAGGGCTGGCCAAGGGGAGGATGACCAAGTCCATGGGTTTGGATGGTGGAGTGTATCTTTGGGGAGCAGAAGCCAGAAGGGTAGTGCAATGGTGTTGCATCCTGGAGGCAGGTCTCTCTCCTGACTGCAGGCTGTTGGGACTAAACAAGAGTAATGGAGTAAGTGCCAGAGTCCATTGTCCTTGCTGGTTCTGAGATGGGATGAAGAGGGGCACCGAGTGCCCTAGGGTTTAGGATCGGGTTCAGTTGGGAGGCCAGTCACTTGGCTGTACTTTGAAGCTGGTGTGAGGTGTGCCTGTGCCTATGTAGTCTGTTGGGGTTTGAAGGGCAGGGATGGCCATATGGAGAATGACCAGGTACATGGGTTTGGGTGGAGAAGTAGGTCTTGGGTAAACAGAATCCAGTGAGTGGTGGTCATGGTGGTAGTGCAGGCTAGAGGAGTTCTCTCACTTGCTGGCTGACAGCTGGGGATTCAAGATTTAAAAAAAAAATATTATCTAACATTCTCTTTAAGGGCTTCCTAAAAAAAACTAAAAAGGGTTTCACTAAATCTGCTAACTTCCTATTTGTCCATAGCAGCAGGCCATCTCTGAGTTTGGGCTCCTTCTGCTGAGTGTGAGACCACTTTCTGGAATCTTCAGCATCAGCAGCAACTGCAGTGGCATGAACTTTTGTTAGTTTAGTGGTGCCACGTGTAGGATGCCACGTTGGCAGCACCTGAATCTACTGATGTTTCTGGTAGTAATTGCAGCTCTCCGGTTACTGGCCCATTTCTCAGGCAGTGGTCCAGGGAATTTGTCAACTGTGACTGGAACCAAATGTCGATTTGTCTAAATTTCTATGGTTCTATTTATTAATAGAAACTGGAATTCAGAGTCTGGGGGAAAAAACTGCTAACTTAGAGAGGTTGAAGAGCAATGAGCTGACCTTCTCTCTTCACTGGTGTCACAAAAAGAAAGGATCCTTCTGTTCAGACCAGAAAAAAAGAAAACAGAAAAAGAAAAAAAAACATTTAAAGTTCAAAGTCTTCCCCTACTACTTCCTGCACATATCTCTATATAGATATACTCTGTACTCACTCTGATTCTCTATGATACTTTCCATTAATTTGTTGCTGGATCCACCTCCTGACCCAAGGATTATTTTGTTTAATGAATACAAATGCTCACTCCAGACTCACAGTGTGATGGAAATTCCTCCCACTGGCAGCTTTCAGATGCTGGCCTCTTCAAATTCCCTCCCCTCCCCCTCCTCTCCCTGTGTTTCTTCTGCCCAAACTGCCCCATCCTGCCCAGTCAGCAGAGCCAGCCCAACAGGGAGGGCTTGGTGTTCACAGGCAGCCTCTGAGCCTGAACTCTCCAACTTTTTATCCTTCCACACTAGCACCCTCTTACCCAAGCAAACTCCCTCTGATACCCAATTTCAACCCACGGGCTACATCCCTTCCCACACCACACTCACTTCCATGGTGAGGTCCCTCACTACATCAGGTGGTTGGTGTTAGGGTTTCCATCCTTGTTCCCTCTCTCTCACTGAACTCTCATAAGTTAAATGTGCCTTGGGTCTTTTACTTCAGACCATACATCACATATCAAAGAGTTCTAATACCTTACTCAGTCCTATGATATTACCTCTCACAATATCTACCTCATACTCTCCAACAACCTCTTCCTTGAAAAGCACGGATGAGTTTGGGGAAAGGCCCATGATCATTTAGATCAAGTACACTAGACAAATATATCTTATCCTACCAGAACTGAGGCAGTTACAGACATAGGACTCTGACTGGGATTACAATTAGAGATATCACTGTGTCCTCACTGGACTTACAGGAGCTACCCTTTAGACCACTAATTTTCAAAAATTATAAGACATAATCAAGGACAAGTCTGAAACCCTTCCCAATTTTTCCAGTGTCTCACTAGGGCCTGGATACAATACATAAATCTTGACCCTGACACTCTGTACAGCGAACAGTTCTCATGACTTATTTTTTGCCAGACTCAAATGTCTGGATACCAGACTCTTTACTCCCCAGGCTAATGCATTTGTCTGGACTTCAAGTTCTTCCACTGTATGGGTAAATATATCCAAAGACACAAATATCAACTTCCAGCTAAGGCTACTCAAACTACTGATTTGGGGTACTAAAATGGAAGGGCTTCCAGGTCCTTGTGACACATGTAAAAAGCAGGGCTACTGGGTCTGAGCCTGTCCAACTCCTCATAGGCCTAAAAGTTTCTGTCCCAAGTGGCATCAGGAATGTCACTCGGGTTCAGACAGCCCCTGAGATGCCACTTCCTTGAGGTCATCTGACCTCTATAGACACATGTGAGCTTAGTGTCTGAGGACTGATAGGACCCAGACTCTTCCAAACCTGACCAAGCCCACACTATAGCCAGGTGTTGGTGGTCAATGACTTTAGTCCTAGCACTTAGGAGTGATGTGGGAAGGTCATTTGTCAATCTGTTGTTTCATTGGTTAATCAATAAAGAAAACTGCTTGGTCTAATAGGTCAGAAAATTAGGTAGGTGGAGTAGACAGAACAGAATGCTGGGAAGAAGAGAAGTGAGCCAGATGCCATGCCTCTCTGCTCTGGGTCAGATGTTATGGAGCCAGACGTGATGAAGCTCCAGCCCAAGATAGACATATACTAGAATCTTCCTGGTAAGACACCACTTCGTCGTGCTACACAGATTATTAGAAATGGATTAGTCAAGATATGAGAGTTAGCCACGAAGAGGCTAGATATAATGGGCCAGGCAGTGTTTAAATGAATACAGTTTGTGTGTTGTTATTTCGGGGCATAAGCTAGCCAGGCAGCCAGGAACCGGGTGGCAGGAATGCAGCCCGCTGCTCCTTCTACACAGGAGATAGAATCAGGTGGATCTCTGAGAGTTTGAGGCCAGGCTGGTCTAGAAAGTGAGTCACTCAATTTCTATATTCCCTGGTGCTTTCACATCCCTTACCACCTCCAATTTCCTGGAAACGTTGAGCAAACTAATAGAACACCTAAGGAAACCTTGACTAAACTTTCTCTCAGATTACACTTAAACTGACTCAAACTCTTCCCTTTAGCAATCTTTCTCCTACTCATCCACACACATTGTGACCACCTTCTTCTGAGGCCACTTTTAGATCTTCTGGCTTACACTCTCCAACCAGAAGATAAATTCTCCCCGACCCTCTTAATCTGCTATTCTTTCCCTTAAAATCTAAGTGATAGAGGCCTGCACCATGGTGCTCAATACTTCAACTGTAAGTTCTGCAGCTTTGAAATGAACGGTTCCCCAAAATCAAGTTCAACAATTGTTTTCCAGCAAAGGAGAGATTCCCTAAGAAAAGTATTGCAGCTTCGCTTTGGTAAATATGTCACGATGCACAACAAATCTCACACAAGGGAATTATTGGAATAGAAATACCCTGGAGAATGACTGCCTGTGCTTAAGTGAAAAGAAGAAGCAAACTGATAAGATTTCAGGGCTAATAGAGGACTTTCCAGTGTGGCCTAAGATTGGTGGACTTTTGGTATCTGATTTGGTCAAGATCAGAGATTTGTGGGATTATGTGCTCAGGGACTGGTATTCTGTAGCCTGACTCTGGCCCAAGTCCAGGGATTGATGATATTTCAAGTCCTTAATACTGGTTTCTAGGTCAAGTCAGGGGCAGGATAGTTTTCCTTGGACCTGGTCTCCAGGTCAACTTGGGTCAGATTGTGATTTTCCTGGTCCTTTTTGCCCTGCACCAACTGCAGCCAGACACTGAGGAATCTCATTCTGGATTCACGTATTCCATCTCATACCCCTCCTCCCACACCATCCCTCCACCTCAATCCACATTCTCAACCTTACTCACAGGGCCTTGCTCCCTCAGGATAATCTGTTCTTTTCTGCCCCCTATTCCCAAGCAAGATGATCTTTTTTTTTTCCCATTTCCATCTCTCCTCTACCCCACATAAGAACATTTGGCAGTTCCAAATAAGAAAACCCCTCAGCACTCGAAAGGATTCTACTCAAATCATAGGTTGGACCTCTGGTCCCACAAATGGATACAGTAACCCAGTTATGATCCACATCCAGCCCCACTCTATTTCAAAAGTCCCCAACATTTTCCTGTTTTACCTTCAAATTCCAGGGGCTGACATAATTACCCTGAATATAGGGAAAATCCATTCTATTCCCATAGAATTCACTGGATACATAGTATCAAGCTCAAGTTAGCACCTTTCTATTAGGGACCAGGCTTCCTCGGCCCAACAAAGGAAATAATGTACAACTCCTAATATATCTTGTAGATCCATGGGAGAACAGATGGGCTACTATGATCCAGAGTAAGCTTTAAGTTTAGTCCATACCTGCAGGAACAATTGTTATCCACATCCAGGTGGTCCCCCTGACTCCACTAATTAGTGTCTCCTCGGATATATTTGTGTATCGGCACAAATACACGACACAATCAAACCGCACCCAATCCTACCATCTACTTTTGGATGCTCCCACTAACCTCTTATCCCCTTTTTGTGTCCAAATCATTTAAAAAATTCTGTGTGTTCTCAACTTCACCAGTCCCTGTCATAACACATCCAGGGTTTCCTTTGTGCTTCCTTACAATGCCCCCTCTTAGCTATGATCCCAATTGCCAGTGCTACTATAACCTTTCCTAACTACAGGCCAAATACCTTTCTGCTCTTGGCACTGTGGTTCCCCCCATGGGAACCAGAAGTATCTCCTCATCTACTCTTTTCCAAAAAACTTGTTACTTCCCTTCTTTCTCCTACCACACACTATCACCCCTGTTCTCTAAAGGTCTTGATTTCAGATCTCACCGAGGATCCCAGGGCCGGGTGGGCACAGGTGTCTCTAGTGGTATAATGTGAATTTCTCTGACTGTATAGCTTTAAATGTGACTGGACCTTACTTTCTGGTGCCAGTGATCGCATTATTAACCCTATATGGACCATCTGCACTCTACTTGTTTATCCCAGGAACTTTGACATCAACTAAGGTGACAAAAGGGTCTCTCTCTCACTAGTCTGGAAGTCACTGGCTAAACTAGTCTCGCGAGCTTGTAAGACTCACAAATTTGCCTGTTTCTGCTTTTCAAGCACTGGGATATACAAGTGCTTGTCACATGAGTTTTGGAAACACAGGTGTTAGTGAATCAACTACTGAATTTGATATTTCTTCACCCCAAACTAAGAAATGTGTGGAGAATGGACAACTCACATCAATTTCCCTGAGATATCTGTGTTTTAATCGAGAACCTTATTGTTTTAGTCTTATGGGTAAAGACTTGGAATAAACTTTAAGCAAACACACCCAAACAAGTGAAGATGGTAAAGAAAATGAAAATGACAAAAAGTGCCTGCATCTCATCATATTGTTTGTTGTCACTGATAAATTTAATATACTAATCTTTGTCAGCTATTTATAACAGTCTTTGTTCAGGGAATAGTGGCCTGGCATTTTCTTATGGGCTTATTTTTAATGAATTTGCCCCACAAAAGGCTAAATTCCTTGATTTCTGTTTCAGAGAAAGATAGCAGAGTCTTAATAAAGGAAATGTGCTCTGAAAGATAGCAGGGTTTTAATAAAGGAAATGTGTTTTGTACCTTTGTCTAGGACAGTTATACTTTATTACTTTTCAATCATAGGTTGAATGTCTACTATACAAGGATATGCATCTGCACTATTAGCTAAATAAAGCTCTTAATGTTGATGTACCTGAAATGGCTGCAGATTCAAAGTAATAAATAAATTCCGTGTTTCTGTCTTTCCAGTGTTGATATTATAAGCACAAACCACACACCACCATGCAGGACTTTTATTTTTACCAGAAAGTAGGGAGTTCTAAGGATGAAGCTTCTCTGATGCAGATTTGTCAATGCACTGATCTCTGGGGATAGCATGATATCACATCTAGTCTCAGACTCTTGACTACTTTAGTAGTGTATTAGTTCTAGCCCTAAGGAGTGGGGGCAGGGGATGTGTGACACCAGAAAACAATATTTTCCAAACATGAAACAGGGTCAACACACATATGAACTCACAGAGACACTGACAACATGAGACCTACACAGGTTCAAACTACATAAAATACCAGCAATGAGTAAAAGTAAGTATACACAAATTTCCACCCATAACTAAGAAGTTACTGGCAATTGATAGCTTCTGGGAAAGTGGAAAATAGCTTTCTCCAAAGAGTATATTAACCACATTACAGGGCAGACAAATGCTCAGATGTAGTTGGCTAACATTAAAAAAAAAAAAGAATAATGTTTTGGGGCACTCTTTATTTTCTTTGGTGTGGTTTTTTGTTTGTTTGTTTCCTATTGATTTTTGTGTGCTTGTGCTTAGTTTTGTTTTTGATTTTACTTTGAAGAGAAGAAGCATAAAGTTGAACAAGTAGGGAAGTGAGAATAATCTGGAAGGAGGTTGCGAAGTGCAAGAAGAAAAATAGAATGTTTTTTAAAGTCTAGATACATTTAGTACAGATGACGCAATTAGATGGACATTAAATTTTTTTTCCAGAAGAAATATTCTTCCCCATAGGTGTTTTCTATAATGATTCTGATATTCTTCAACAATTCCCTAAGTGTTACTTTGAGAACAGAAAAATCTCTGGTACTTATTACAAGTATGAAATGTTTTTGCACAAGATATTGTAAAATGGCAGCAGAAAATCTTAATATGGGAAATGCAGTTACAGATACAATTTGATCAACAATATAGTGTGCCTTGGGCTTAATTTTTTTTTTTTTTTTTTTGGTTTTTCGAGGCAGGGTTTCTCTGTGGCTTTGGAGCCTGTCCTGGAACTAGCTCTGTAGACCAGGCTGGTCTCGAACTCACAGAGATCTTCCTGCCTCTGCCTCCCGAATGCTGGGATTAAAGGCGTGCGCCACCACCGCCCGGCCCTTGGGCTTAATTTTTTAACCTTTCAGATATGATCTTATTTCCATCATCTTAAATAACTTCCTAAGATAAATGATTTTATCTTTCTATGAGTAATATGAACCTCCCCTCAGTTGAGTGGATTTTTAAGACCGATGCAATAATGTAACAATAAGAAACAAGGATTCCTGAGATGGTGCTCAGTTTTAACAAAATAAACTTGATCAGAGAAAGATGGAGCAATTGAAAAATACTTATGTAACAAAATAAATGATTTTATCTTTCTATGAGTAATATGAATAGTTACATGGTCAGAATTCAGACCAATGCTATCTTCTATCATAGATCCTATAAAATATTTAAAATATACAAATTACCCTAAACTTATCTATAACAAGGTACCTAGTAAGACATCATAATATTCTTACTTGGTTTGGGTTTGAAAAAATTTATTTATATTTTCTCTTTGTTTCTAAGTCACAAACCATGAGATAGGATCACAGACAGGAAACTGGCCATCATTAAATAGAGACCCTTTTCAGCAACATGCTTGACACACACGATTAATAAACAGAATGATGTGCTTAGGAGGGTACTATTTTTGAATCACAAGGTGAACAATTAATGATGGCTTAGAAGTGATAAGAAAAGGGAAAAAAGTTGAAGGGATGGGATTAGTTGAGAAGTGGTTGTGACCTTGTCTTGGCAATTTGTTACCTTTTATATTATTTTATCTTTAATTGACATATAAAGCTTCATAACTTATTGGAGATATGTATGAAATTAATAGTCATGAATGCAACATATAAACAACAAATTGTAACAGTTACCTTACCCAACATCTCAAGAATATTTTGTTAATGATTCAAAATTTAAAATCATCTCTCCTGAATAGTTTCTGATCATATCAATTTTATGATATTCAGAACCCCAATATATCATGAATATTCTGGAATCAAAACAAATCAGTTGGAAAATAATAATAATAATATGCAGTAAACAATTTTATTAAAAATTGATCCAATATCTGGATGGATATTTCAAAAAGGAAGGCATTTCAGTTATCAAAGAGAAGTAAGTAGGAGGGGAGTGAAGAGAACATCATGGGGGTGAACTGCTCAAAGTACAATCAAAACATTTATAAAATAATCAAGAACAAGATCAGCATCAACAAATGGAGAAAGGAGAAACAGTACCATTTTGCTCCTAGTTCCTTATGTCTGAAAAACTTTTCCATGAATATTCATTATCTGACTATCTCAGGATAGATAGTGGTTACTTCTTGCATCTAGAGTCTTTTCTTCTCCTCAAAGCTGTGCCTGTCATTCTTTAGCTCCCAAACTACAAGTGTCCATTCCAAAAGAACTTGGCTTCTTTATAGTCTAGATTGGAAGATTATGTTAGCAATTAGAATAACATGCCTTTTGATTACAAATGAATTAATTCATTATAAAATATATTTTTAAAAGATTATAATTTCTAATAAACTGAAGAGTCTATTAGCAAAAAAAATTGAACACAATATCCCATATGATAAATGTGTAAAAGACTCAAATAAAATCTATTCCATGGTCAAGAAAAAAATTTTAGATCTACTTAAAATTTTGGAATTTTTCCTAATGTAGAGTGTTATGAACTTTGAAGACAAAGAAATAATGTATAAAATATTAGGATCATAAAATATAGGTATATTCTGACTTACAAATGTATTCATTAACCAATTTAATATATAGCTATCTTTATGGAATAGTATGTGTTTATAAAAAAACAAGGGTTACATGTATGAACAAATTCATATTTCTGTGTGTATCTTTATTTAAAAGAATATTTTATTTTTCAGCTTTTGCAGTGCCTCTTTCACATCCTTGTTCCTAAGGCTGTAAATGAGAGGGTTGAGCATGGGGATCACTAGAGTATAAAACAGTGAAGCCATTTTGTCTTGATCCAGAGAGTAAGCAGAAGCAGGGCGGAAATACATGAAGAGCAGTGTCCCCTGGAAAATGACAACTGCAGTTAAGTGAGAGGCACAGGTGGAGAAAACCTTGAACTTCCCCTCAGTGGAGTGGATTTTTAAGACAGATGCAATAATGTAACAATAAGAAACAAGGATTCCTGAGATGGTGCTCAGTTCAATGAAACCAAAAATAACAAAAGTAATTAACTCATTGACCTGTGTATCTGAGCAAGATAGTAACAAGATGGGAGGGATATCACAGAAAAAATGATTAATCTCATTAGATCCACAGAAACATAACCCAAAGGTCATTATAGTATGTGTCACAGTATCTATTATTCCTACTACATAAACTCCAGCTAGGAGGTGGTAACAAACCCTACTGTACATCTCTACAGCATACATCAAGGGATTGCTGATGGCCTTGTACCGATCAAAGGCCATCACTGCCAGCAGCATGCACTCCGCATCTACAAAGATACAGGTGAAGAAAAACTGCAAGGCACAGCCAACGAAAGATATAGATTTGTGCTTATCCATTAGGTCCACCAGCGTCTTTGGTCCAACTGCAGTGGAGTAGCAGAGGTCTGAGAAAGAGAGGTGGCGGAGGAAGAAGTACATTGGTGTGTGAAACTGGGGATCCATTTTGATTAAAACAATCATTCCAATATTCATCAGAAGAATAATGAGGCCGGGCGCGGGCGGTGGTGGTGCACGCCTTTAATCCCAGCACTCGGGAGGCAGAGGCAGGCGGATCTCTGTGAGTTCGAGACCAGCATGGTCTACAAGAGCTAGTTCCAGGACAGGCTCCAAAACCACAGAGAA